>CM053030.1:201504099-201940541 GCA_028564925.1 Lithobates sylvaticus | reverse complement strand
AGAGCACAATAATCTGACAAACAGAAATTTCAAAGGCATGGAAGTTCATGGGAGGAGCAAAGAGTTCAAGGTTCACTAGAAACAAGATATAAAGTAAGTTTGTCCAAGGAGTGCTACTGCCAGATGCTAATGCCAGATGTCCTCGGTTCAGATCCCGGACTTGACAAAAATGTACCTCCACAAAGTACTTAAATGATTATGCCAAGCAGTGAGCATATGCTCAACCTTTGCAATGTATGTCAAAGTGCAAAGTTCTTCGCCTATGTGTCTCGTCACAAAAGGACATCTTCAGGGGCAATGGACACCAACTAATGTAGATGTCTTTTAACCGCTTCCCGACCGCCCAATGTATATATACGTCCTCAGAAGGGCACGGCTAGGCAAAAGGACGTGTATATACGTCCCCTTTAATTGCCTAGCCGTGGGTCGCGCGCACGCCCCCGGGGGGCGCGCTCGCGACCCGGTCGGGAGCTCCGTGACCACGGCCGCGGGACCAGCAGACCCGAACGCCGCTGGTGTCCCGCGATCGGATCACGGAGCTGAAGAACGGGGGGGAGGTGTGTGTAAACACACCTCTCCCCGCGCTTCCTACTCTGCCTGTCATTGATCGGCTGTTCCCTGTCATAGGGAAAGCCGATCAATGACGTCAGACGTCAGCCCCGCCCCCTAATAGTAAAAAAAATACACACGTCACAGCCCATAACCCCTCCCCTCCCCCTAGTGGTTAACTCTTTCACTGCAAGTGTCATTTATACAGGAATCAATGCATTTAAATAGCATTGATTGCTGTATAAATGACAATGGTCCCAAAAATGTGTCAAAAATGTCCGATGTGTCCGCCATAATGTCGCAGTCACAATAAAAATCGCTGATCGCCGCCATTACTAGTAAAAAAAAAAAAATATTAATAAAAATGCTATAAAACTATCCCCTATTTTGTAAACGCTATAACTTTTGCGCAAACTAATCAATAATCGCTAATTGTGATTTTTTTTTACAAATTTTTTTTATAGGAAGGGGGGGGGGGATATTGCGCTGTATGTGACTATATAAATGGAGCTGCTAGCATTCCCGAAAGATTGTCGGTGGGTCAAGAATGGGTTGTGGATGAATGCAGCGCTTAAGAGAAAAAATTAATACCTAAAGAATAAGTGCTTATATAGGTATGATTAAGATGAACTGTCTTAATTATGGTGATATGCAAATCAAAGGGAAGAGGATTTTTGCCTGGTATGGCTTGATATCAACCTCTATCTACCTTAAATATATATATAAATATAAGAGCATAAAACCTCATAACATAGACAGAGTAAAAACTTATAATATAATAAAATATAAAAGTTATATTAAATAAATGCAGTAAAACAAACTAAGGGAGCACATGTGGTTATATTTAGTGAAAAAACTTAGATTTGTTTAAGTGATAAATATATCGTGACAAATAAATATAAAATAGAAAAATGGGCTCAACAGTGGTTGAGACAATTGGTGCCGGGTGAAAAATCTATACACTGAAGTGTATGGTAGTGAAGTCCATATGGATGGTTAGTGGTCAGGTGAATGACTGATTTTTTTTTTTATATATTGTTTGGGGATATTTATTATAGCAAAAAGTAAAAAATATTGCATTTTTTTCAAAATTGTCTATTTTTGTTTATAGCGCAAAAAATAAAAACCGCAGGGGCGATCAAATACCACCAAAAGAAAGCTCTATTTGTGGGAAAAAAAGGACACCAATTTTGTTTGGGAGCCACGTTGCACGACCGCGCAATTGTCAGTTAAAGCGACGCAGTGCCGAATCGCAAAAAGGTGCCTGGTCCTTTGGCTGCCAATTGGTTCGGGGCTGAAGTGGTTAAGGATTGAGAACAGCGGGTGGAAATAAATCAAGAGTAGGAGCAAATGGTCAATACAAGCAGCCCTCTAATGCTGTTATAATAATTATTATGATACATCTTTATAAAGTGGTTATTTGAACATAAACTACACTAATACAATGAGGTTAATAATGTGGTACAACTTCATATATAAAACAAAAACAGGCTCATACAAATGTAGGTAGCGCCCAAACATAAATGGTGTTAATATGATAAGGTTGTTCATATAGTACAACATCAGATATTGAAACGAAAACATCTGTTTTACCATCAGACACCAGTTATAATCTTCCATTTGTATTCAGCTAGAGCCTTTATATACATTGAAACATGTATATTGAAACACTTTACATTTCTATACAAATCTCCCTACTGAGGCATTACAGCAGTACAGACTTGGAAGTCAATAGTGAAAGTTATTGACCTAATTTCCATCCTGATCACCCTTGCTTTATTGTTTGCATTATGACGTCATTAAAAAAGCATATAGGTATAAACTGGTTTCTTTAATGTTATGTAATTGTTCTATTGCTCTATTTTATTATGCGATTTGTGGGTGTGAGATACCTATAAAAAAACTAAAGATTGGTATCCACAATCTGTTTTCATTTATTTCCTTTCAACAAGAGCTCTTACTACCTTTCAGTAAAGCTTATGCTTACTTCCATAAATAGCCATACCAACCATATACAGTGATAAAATTGGATGCAGTTTACAAAATGAATTGTTACATCTGAGTACTAATTTGTGCTCTTGAAGTCTAAGATCAGCTACTAAAGACACAACAGCACACTTATCTTTACTGAAATGATATTACTAACATAATAATGATGTGAGCAAGAGCCCCCACTTTAGGTGGTTTAAAGACACTTTATTCAACAGCCATGAGAAATGTGCAATTCTAATTGCATTGGTGCTATTTATATATAGTGTCATGTAGTTATTTATCTAAGTGTTCTGGTTTACAATGCCACGGTGCTAGGACTTTCCTTATTTTAAGACTTTAGGACTGATTCACTTAAAAATCCCACCACAAGTACTGTATTTATGTTTCTATTTATGGGTGGTGTTTCTGAACAAAGTGAATATTAAAGAAATCCACCTTTGTCTTCGTCTTCAAGTAAAATACACAGTTGGGTTAATTTACTAAAACTGGAGAGTGCAAAATCTGGTGCAGCTGTGCATGGTAGCCAATCAGCTTCTAACTTCAGCTTAATACAATTAAGCTTTGACAAAAAAAAACTAGCAGTTGATTGGCTATCATGCACAGCAGCACCCAATTTTGCACCCTCTCGTTTTAGTAAGTCAACCCTAGTAAGGGCTCTTTCACACGGGGCGGATCAGTGCTGATCTCCGCTGAGCAGGAAGATGACAGGCCCGTCTCTGCACACAGCGCAGGGACGGACCTGTCACAGCGCCGCTCTCCCCTATGGTAGATCGGGTGACGACGGACCGTAGAGTCCGTCGTCATCCGATCCGCTCTGCAGACGCATGAAAAAATAGGGTTTTCCTCCATCTGCAGAAACGGACCATAGCGGACACGGACGAGATCGCTGACACCCGCTATCCCATAGGGATACATGTATGTCCGTTTTTCATCCGAAAACGCATGGATGAAAAACGGACATACGGACCGTCCGTGTGAAAGAGCCCTAAAGCCCCATACACACGGTCGGATTTTCCGATGGATTCTGTCCTATCGGACAATGTTGTCGGAAATTCCGACCGTGTGTAGGCACCATCGGACATTTTCCATCGGATTGTCTGACGGACAAAGTTGTATCTCCTGCTCTAAAAATTTTCCGACAACAAAGTCCGATCACACCAATTCCGATCGTGTGTAGCGAATTCCGACGGACAAAGTGCCACGCATGCTCAGATCACATTACGAGACCAAAGCTATTGGCTACTAGCCTCTACGTAGTCCCGTCGTAGGCAACAAACGTCACCACGTTCAGAATGATCGGATTTTCCGACAACTTTGTCCGACCGTGTGTATGCAACACCAGTGTCGGACTAAATCCGTCGGACAAAATCCGATGGATTTTGTGGTCGGATTTTCCGAATGTGTGTATGGGGCATAACTCTTTTCAAGGTAACTTGATCTCTCATGAATTGGGCTTGGATTTTGTCAGAGTCCCAAAGCAGTCACTGTGGACCTTTTTAAAGCACACCACTGTGCATTTCACTGTGCTTTTAAGTATAATTCTTTTTTTGGAGAAGCATGTAAGACCATACTGCTGCTTTATTAATAGGCACCCTAAGGATTTTTTTCCTTTTCACAGGGAGCAACTGTTTCACTGCACACACTGACAAAAGTGGAACAGACCACAGCCCTTCTCACCAGCTTATGACCACCGACTGGCCAACCTCACACTGCACTGTCACTGGTTTGCAACAACGACACTCTCAGCATCACCCTGCACAAAGTATTTCCAGCCGCGGGACCACAATCTTAGTGCCAACAGGCTGAGAGCGATTGTCACTGGGTTAGTTAACAAAGCCTTTAACGGCCTCCCGCCCACCATATAATAAAACGATGGTGGAGCGGGGCCGCTCCATATGGGCCAACATCATATGAAGTGATCCGGTTTCGCTGTGATCACATGCTCGGCTCTTTACCAATGTGATTGTCTGTGTCCAATCACATGTAAACAAGGAGATGCTGTTTTTCAGGTTGTCTCGCATTGACAGAGTATGAGGAGAGGAGAGCCAATTAGCAGCATCTCCTCACAGGGGAGACATGTATAGGTAATCAGGACACTGATCATTAGTGCCCTGATTACTGTGCAGCCCAAACAGTGCCCAGCAGTGATGCCACTCTGTGCTCATCAGTGATGCCAACCTGTACCCATTAGTGACACCAGTCAGTGCTCATCAGTGATGCCAATTTGTGCCCATCAGTGAGGCCAATCATTGCTGCCTTTTAGTGCCACCTATCAGTGCTCATTAGTGCTGCATATCAGTGCCTATCAGTGCTGCATATTAGTGCCACCCCTTCAGTGCCCATCAGTGCAGCCTCATCAGCGCACATCAGTGAA
Source organism: Lithobates sylvaticus (assembly GCA_028564925.1). Classification (NCBI taxonomy): domain Eukaryota; kingdom Metazoa; phylum Chordata; class Amphibia; order Anura; family Ranidae; genus Lithobates; species Lithobates sylvaticus. The sequence goes on along the minus strand of CM053030.1, from coordinate 201,935,626 downwards.
GGAAAAAAAATACTTATTTACAAAATTTTTGTGACAGGAACTAATAACGTTTTTTTTTTTTGGTCCTTTTTCGTTATTTTAGGAAAACAAAAAATTTAAAAAAAACAGCGTTAAATACCACCAAAAGAAATCTCTATTTGTGGGAAGAAAATGGTAAAAAATTCATTTGGTTACAGCATTGCATGACCACGCAATTGTCATTCAAATTGTGACAGCACTGAAAGCTGAAAATTGCCCTGGGCAGAAAGAGAGTGAAAGTGCCCAGTATTGAGGTGGTTAAACTGCCACAACATACTTTTTTGTTCCCAAGAAGAAGGAAATGTTCCCAATGTTAGCAATAGCAACTATGATTTTAGAAAAAAACATCCATAAAGCACACTGTTATCTGTGGTATAGTTCAGATATATTCAGAGATTTACATAACAGTAGCGCTTTTCAAGACACAGGAATGCTTTAAGTTTGCGTTAGAGCATAAGAGACAGTTTTAACTTTTTTTTTTCAAAATATGGTTTAATAATGAAAAGGTCAAAATGGTGCAAATAAAATATTTACAAAGAAAAAAAGACAAAAAGCAACAGCAAGACAAAGGGGTGTATATATATATATATATATATATATATATATTTTTTTTTTTTTTATTATTATTATCAAAGGCAAACTGGCCCAAAATAGTAAAAAAAACAAAAACATTTTTTAAATTGAACTGTATATTTATTGCTACTGCTATTAACTACCACCTAAGAACAACCTAAAATAAAGTCTCCTGCTTCTGTCAATCACAGAAATACCACATATGTGTATGTTAGTTGTTTGTACCCATAGTATATCCCAGAAACAATAGTGCACATTTTACTTTTTTTAATCCTACCTAAAACACCCTGACCCTGACCTTTGACCTTGACCCAAAACACTAACCCTGGCACTGACTTAGATCAAACCTTGATCTAGGTATTTTTTTTTCTATATTATTATTATTATTATTATTATTTTTTCTACACAAAGTTTTTTTTTTTTCCTAGGGAAAAGAAGTAGGAAATGTTCCCAATGTTAGCAATATCAATTATGATTTTAGAATAAACATCTGTAACACACACTGTCACCTGTGGTATAGTTCAAGTATATTCCGAGATTTACACTAAAGTAGCACTTTTCCAGACACAGGGATGCTTTGAGTTTGCATTAGCGTATTAGAGACAGTTTTAACTTTTTTTTTCAAAATATGGTCTAATAATGAAAAGGTCAAAATGGTGCAAATAAAATATTTACAAAAAAAGGTATTACAAAGAAACAAAAAGACAACAAACAACAGGTTTCAGCAGACTTCAGTCAATAAGCAAGGTAATATACTGGCTCTCATAACTTGACAAATCTTCCTTCATTTGATGGTACGCGAGAGCTGTACCACATTGGTTGCAGTTCACTTTTCTTTGACATCAAAGGGATGTTGACTGTATCCCAGGTACAGTTTTCTAAAGGTATAAATACCTCTGAATACCTACAGGTTACAGTCTGCTAACATGCATATTATTGTCCAGCATGAAATTAGATTTGAAATAAATATAAATATGACAGGTGTCTACTTACCTAGCAGGGTTAACATGCCTTGTTGGTTCCCCATATTTTCCCATATAGGGGTGTTTGGACTTAAAACGTTACTAATTAATTGTAGTAAATATGTCCATATTCTGGCTGTATTGTCAATATTTCAGAAGTTATGAAATATACTGAAGTTTTATAGTCTTTGCTAATAACCAGTTAATCAGGAATGTGTATTGGCCGAGGAAGGGGGGAAGGTCACTTCAGCTAGGTCGTATGACAAAATGGCATGGGAGACTTGTGACCTGAACAAAGTGGCTGACACACACACAGCTTTTTGTGTGCCCAGCACGCACGGCCATTACACACACATTGACACAACATGCATGAGTTTGGAGGAAATGTGTGAGGTGCAGGTGTCTAACTATCATTATTACAGGTGGCTCTCTCATCTGTTCTCAAATTAGGCAAGATATGTGTTTGATGGCCAGCTTAAAGAAAATATACAGTTATTTTAAACCTATATATTTATTATGCTCAAGACTATTAAATATAAAGATATAAAAACATTTTTTTTATTAGGATTGCTACAAATCAATATGAGTCTAACTTCCTTTTTTAAGTTGACAACAGTGCCTTTGCTAGACCAAAATCCCAACCAGTGTTGTCAGCCCTGCCTACAGTGTGTGTAGCGAAAGATGCATTTTTGAGGACATGTCTAACTTAATAGGAAATGAGCTCTCAACAGGTGCCTGTGCAAGAATTTTACAAGCCTGATGATGATGTTCTCGACACTAACAAAAAAAAAAAAAGTTCTAGTAAATGATCAAGGGGGAGCTTTTGGTTTAAATTTGGGTAATACCATACCCTTTACTCAATGGACATGGACCCTGTATGCAATCCCTGTCCAGTGTTGACCAGTGTTTGACCTCCACCAGATGCTGTCATCAGACCTGAGAAGACACTACAGAATTGGGTACATTTTTAACACATCCCAGAGTTAAGAAGCTGATATTTGGCCAAAAATGTGTGTGTTGAGAGCTGAATACAACTTTTGTACACAGAGAATCAAGGATGCTCTCCCAGTGCAGATTTAATGCATATACTGTATACAGTTTTTATGAAGCAGAATATTGGACAAATTTACTGTGTTTAATACTTAGAAGCATGTGCGCTAGCCTATTTGCTAGTCATAAATTAGCCGTTGATAGGTAAGTAAACATCATCTGCAATCATAAAGGTTTGTTCACATTTATTCTGGCCTTCTGGAAGTGTTAATGCTGATCAAACAGATCAGATAAATGCCTCAAACATTCAGCAATCACACCCTAGACTACTTATAAACAGACTTGGTTAAAGTCTATTTTTTTCAGTAAATTGCTGTGCTCGATGTGCAGGAACAGCTAAAAGGATATATATGCAGTGTGGAGTGATCTAGGGACAGGACACTTTTTTAAAAAAAAAAACAGTAATTTCTCTGGAAATGGAAGCAGACAGCTCACACTGTGAGCCGCTAGAATATTTTTAACCTTCTGGTAATAGCATTTGCAGAACGATAAAAAAATCAATTTACACTTCTTTTTTCTCCTTGTCAATGATCTTGTCAGTATGGAAATATCAACACCACAACGTGTTTATTAAAAATGCTGTTGCCATGGTAATAGAACAGCTTTACTATCATGTATACTATATAAAAATAATTGGCAATTTACCTTACTTTATAATTGATCTCTAGTAAATAATTCTACTGTTCCAGAGAAAATATTTTATCTTAACTTTTTGCCCATCTTAACGCAGATAGAAATCTGAACTGGTAACCTCACAAGGACATAGTAAATTAATAAAATTAGCTTTATTCAAAAAATGTCTTTAAAGAGCTGTAGCTGATGAATTAATGAAACAAATTGCAGCTTGGTCTATTTGCATAATGATTATGTAAGGGGTTCTTCATGAAAATTGCACTTCCATGAATTCTGAAACAAAAGAAATGTCATCAACCTCAATAATATATAGCAATTGCTATGAGTAATGTGTTAATTGCATAGGTGATTGTCAGTGGTGGAAGTTAGATAAAGGCCCAGACTAGATTATCTGGAATTATTCTTATGAACATGATTTATTTTAAGTGTTTTATCTTGTTTTGTTGATGTAGTTTGTGTTTAACTGCTATGATGCTTAGCTGTTGCATGCACACCACTACAATTGGAAACATTTTTTATATGGTAACCCTAGTATCTGAACAACCAGCAAGCACTGGTATGTAAATATTAAAGGCAAATTAATGGCATATATATATATATATATATATATATATATATATAAATATATATATATATATATATATATATATATATAAATAAAAAATACAGTTATATATTTATTTTAAAAAATAACAAACTTTTCAGTGTCATTAGTGTAAATAGCTACCATTTATTTGATTTGATTTTAGCCCCTTCCCTGTACAGCAATACAAAAATTAGGGGAATTTACAAGATTTAGCTGTGTTGCTTAACCACTTCGCACCTAACGGTAAAACAAATGTAAATGCCTGAACCAAATTATGCAATTTTGACACATGTTAGTAAAACAGTACATATCATCACAACTAATTTGTGCAACCAGGTGGATTATACCTTGTTTTTTTCATGACAAATTGGGCTTTCATTTGGTGGTAAATGGTAATGGATATCTCCTGATAACTTGCCCAAAATAGTAAAAAAAAAAAAAAAAAAACTTAAAAAAAAAATGTAACTGTATATTTCTTGAGACTACTATAACCTACCAGTTTTTTTCCCCTATCTCAGCAAGGACAGAGCGTGATACAATGTATCTTACTTGTCCATTCACAGAGATAGAAAACACAGGGGCGGGCTTCACAGTGACTGATCACTGTGATAGCCAATCAGAGGTTATCACAGAGATCAGGTGACCCGGAATGGGACGTTACAACAGGGCCCAGTGACTCTCGGTGAAAGCCCAGTCTCTGTGTGCTGGGAGCATCTCATGTGGCGGGCTCCCAGCACAAAGGGAGATATGCAAATATGCGGCCCCATGGAAAAAAGCCCAGTCCAGTGGATAAAGTCCAGTTTGATAAATTGGGATGCCATACTGCCATCTTACTGAGGGGGGTGATGCCTATATTGTATTGGTGTTAAAACCAATAGTTATAACCAATAAATAATTTTTTTTCTCAAAATACATGCTTCTATCAGATATAAAAAAAACTATTTGCTATGTTAACAAATATCAGCATGCAACTGCATCTACATTAATATGTATATTCATAAAATGCAAATATAAATGCTTGTAACTTGTGCAACACAGCTGTTAAAGCTCAATAGTTGGTCTCCAATGAGTTTCCCATACGTATACCCACCCTATTACACTTTGATCTGAACTTCTAATGTCTTACAGTCTGAATTCAAATTAAACTCCCTAGCATCCATGTATTTTGTTGTGCTCAATTCAAGCTCAGCCTGAAGACCTCCCTTCTCCTCTTTTGAAACGTTTCTGAAATCCACTTGGTCTGGACAGACTCCCATTTTGGTGATCACCAACTTAATTTTTATTCTAAATCAAATTATTTATTTCCTGGCATGCCAAAGACTTGAGACTTTTTTTCTTTTAATAGAACTTTTTGGATCCCTCATATATTTCTATTTTTAATACAGCAGTAATACAACAACCTCACGTTTTTACAAAGGCCCCTCTTATAAATGTTTTTTTTTTTTTTTTTTCTAATTTACATCCATAACCTGATATTGCTACTTCAACTTTAGAGTCCGCTTAAGCTCATAGCAAACCTCTGTTATGGATCTCTCCTATTACATAATATGGCAGAACTTCTATACAACAATTTGCAAACATAACTAAAATATCTTTTTGATACAATAAGTCCTGTGTAACAATAAATGTTTCTATCTCCACTCTTGCCATGTTTTCCCAGTAGGGTTAATTTACTAAAGGCAAAAAGGCTGTTTACATTTCAAGGGATTTTTCACTTTGCAGGAAAATGTTCCCCTAGCTTAGCCAAAAATACTCAATCACATACAAGGAAAAACAAAATAATTGCATTTTTGTTTGCACATGTCTGGATAATGGAAGTCAGCAAAGCTTCATCCCATTCACTAAGCTAAGGGACAATTCCCTTGCAAAGTGAGCAGCCTTTTTGCCTTTAGTAAATAAACCTCACAGTATCTAGGGATTTATTCCAGGTGAAAATTAAACTATCTTGAGGTATCAATATTCAACCTAGAACTTCATCAGAACATTGGTAAAAAAAATGAAGATCATCTACTCTGTCTACTGTAGAGGTAATTAAATACACAATTACTGATAATGGTAATATACTACATTAGAAGAGGCAATCAACAATATTGTCAAGGATTTTTTCTTGAAATCTAATCCCAAATCCATCAGATATGCTCATAGTTTAAAACTTTAATAATACTGTATGTTCCTTTTTTTTTATATATTACAGATTAGTAGAACTAATAGCAATCTCCTTACGATTTCTTTTTTTTAAATCAGGAAAATGTTCATTGAAACACACATATAATTCTTACAGTCCAAGTCGATACAAGACAATAAAGACTAATGTGACTGAGAAAGATTTTGGCAATATTCATATAAACAGAAACAAAAAGCAATGCAAATAAGAAGGCTTAAATATAGAAGATGAAACTCCAAAGCACAGTTAACACAGTTTAACTTTGTAACCAGAGCCCATAGTCCAATTTTTCCTAGATTCATCTGTTACTCTTTTTTTTATAAGTTGTAATATCTAAACTAACATTAGGTGAACCTGTACCCAGACTTTAAACAATAAAATATACTGTATGTTCTGAACAAGCAAGAAAATCGCTTTTAAAAAAGGTCATTCAGTACCTAGCTGTAGCTATAGGCATTGTGATGAAATTCATTTTCAAAATTCACAACAGAGGCACATAGATCTTAGGTTTTTTTCTATGACAGCAGATCTTGGCAGCCTACCTGCCCTCTTATGTAAACAATCAGCGGGTGTTTCAAAAGGCCTGTACACATGATACGAAAATCAGATGGGAAAATTTGTACGACGAGCTGTTTGGCGATTTTCGGATCGTTAGTACGGTGCTTTCGAAAAGCCGATTTCATTTTTTCGTCAGACAAAAGCTGGATGCGCAGACTATAACATTTTTTGTCGGATGTGAACTCAACGTCCGATTTTCATTTCATTAGTATGGTTTTTGTACGAAAAAAATTGTAAGAGCAAGACTATAAAATGAAAGAGTACATACAAAACTATTCAACACATTACGTCACTTCTGATGTTGTATTCTGTCGTACGGAAATTTTTGTATTGTTAGTAACCTCTTCACTTTCGACATGAGACTAGCATTCCACAAAAATCGGACATTCAGTCATCCGAAAATCGAAGCGTACGAGGCTTAAGACAGCCTTTTTCAATCAGGGTGCCCAGGCAAAATTGCCAAAAATATGTATACAAGCCGGCGGGTGGATGAAGCCTGCCACAGTTTTTCATTGTGCACCATCATAACCTTCTAACTGCCAGAATCCTAACGACCAATGGCATCATCAGTTGATATGGAGGATGTCAGTCGCCTGCATAGCCTCCTTGTTTGACTCTCTGCTGCCCCTCTCCATCAGCATTGGGCTCACATTAGCTGAGTGATGGAGAAACACTGGAATACTAGTCAGTACCAGTTTGCAAAAGTGTTTTTTCTTTGGAAGAATAAATCACGGCCAACGTTGGGTGTCCTACGTTTGTGGATGTTGCTGCATTATGTAAAACTATTAGAATAGTTTTTACATTTTAGAATATGGTGCCTCGAGATTGTCCATTTTTAAAGGGTGCCTTGAGATTGTCCACAATTTTTAAAGGGTGCCTTGACTTGAGACACACTATTCTAATCTGTTAGAAACTGAATGAAACTGGACTTCAGAGTCTTTTGTGTGATCTTTGAGAATTAATTACTTCACAGTAGAAGCAGCTATGGAGGTCAGTGGGGGCTTTTTAAATGCCTTTTTACTGTTCCCTAAGAACACATACTGTAAACAGTTTATTAATAGTGTATTCCACAGTCATGTGACAACTTCCGTTTGATCCACACTGCACTACGAGATAAGAGGGCAGAACAAGCTGGAAAACCTCTTATGTAGCCTGCTGACATCACTGCAAGAAATTGATTAGGTATTCCTGTGGCTGCACACAGCCAATGTCATGTGTGATTAAAAAAAAAAAAAAACGAATTCCAAAATAAAATAGATAAAATTACAGAGTTTATAAATGTTACGTAAACCACTATTTGTAGTATAAAACAAATTCTAATCAAATAAAGCAATCTTTTTCATTTCTGCTGACTCTCTCTCACTTGCCCACCCTGCAAGCATATCCATGTGTGTCACGTGGGGCAGCTGGCAGAATAGAAGAAGTCTCTATCAATCATCTCTGCTGGAGCTGCCTCGGAAGTCAACATAGATGATCACATGGGCAGAAGATGGATGTCATTCGAGTTTCTGGAACTGCTCCTCAAGCTGATGACGTGACGTGGGGCAGGTTCCAGAGGTCAAATGAGGATGTAAATGGTTTCCTAACAGGCAGGATTTGGAGCATGCGCATTAGGAGTCGCAAAGCAACAGCCAAAGGAATGGCTGTAATATCACTGCCACTCACAGTAGGGAAGTACCAGGACACAGCAGAATCAATCAGGTATAGTATTTAATACTGATAAATAGCTGAATGATGGAAAGCTTCAACACACAGGAAGAGATAATCATTTTAAATAAACACACAAAAAAAGGCTTTATTGACACTTTAAGTGCACTTTAAATTTGCAGTAGCAAGTTTGTTCCGTTTATTGAATTGGTGAATGTATGCATAACCTCTAAATTTCCTAAATATGAAAAACACTAGAGCAGAAAGTTATTAGCATCATTTTAAGTGACCAGATAATGGAAATAAATGGACTCAAAAGCTCTTGTATTTAACACTTCAGTTAAGAGGGCAAAGACAAGATCAGCGTTTGCTATTAAAGAGGTGAGTTAGTGATGCAGATAATTGTGGCCTTATTACACTATTACGTAAAACATTAGAGACTGAATTGAAAATTGGTTATCTGTCTTCATAACTATCTTACTATATAGTTTAGTGGCATCTTAAGAATATATCTGCAAAAAAGTCAAAAACCTATCTTAACTAAGCTTTTCTCAGAAAATAAATCATATGCATACGTATTAAATTTCAGTAAAAATTTTACTTTTCATCAATCAGATTTAATTTACTAATTCATTTCATGTCAGATTACAGATTCACATGTACTTTTTATGTCATTTGTATGCCTTTTAATTATATGCAAATGACTCTCAGCTTTTCAAATGCAGATTTAAAGTTCTCATTATACAGAAGTCAGAAAACAGAGGTCAGGAAAACTGTTCATGCTGCCCGTTTTTAACTTTGCAGTTACTAAAGTCTTCATAAACACAAGAGCAAAACTAGACAAGACAAAACAAAACATTTTTTTTTGATTGAAGAATGACTTCTGATGGACTCTTATGGATTATTGTCATTTGCTCAATTAAAGGATAAGTTCACCTTTGTAAATAAATAAATGCACATCTTTTTGCAGGTATAAAAATGTGCATTTAATATTTTTTTTACTAGGAGCCTGCAAAGCATTGCACCTGCAATCAGCAGATAGCGGGTGCAATTCAGGGCTCCTGCAGACTGTCAGTGTAAGCTGTCTGCTCATACCTCGTATGGGCAGGCAGTTACACACTGGCAGAAAGCATCAATGAACTACCTAGAGCACTCATCAGCACCTTGGTAGTTCATTTAGAATTACAAGCTGACAGCTGCAACGGCTGTCGGTACTTGTAGTCCTCCCATTCACAGAACTCTATGAATTGGAACCAGCGGGTGTGGGGAGAAGATCCCCGGCCTGCTGTCACAACGAGGGTTCGGGAGGATCTGCTGCAATAGTAACATGTTACATGTTACACTCTGAATACGGATGTAACAAGTTACAAAAGATGAACTTATAGTTTAAATAATGCTTATGAAGATACATTCATTTTTGGCACCAGTTGTCATAGATCAGGATACTGAGGGTGCAGGGATGAGGGAAGCCAGATGCTGGGCAAGTTATTGTTCCGGGCACAGGAAAAGGGCGTAAAAACAACAAGCACACCGCAATATCCAAGCTGCCACCATTTACAAATTACAGGCTTATGAGGAACCCTTTTACTGACACCTCTAGGCAGTACAGTCTGTTCTCAAGCAAATTTGCAGACAGGCTTTTTAGACCTGTACACTTGTCTCTGTGCACTGCATGCTGCTCTCACTAGCAGTTACAAGTTATCTAAATCAGATGTAACACCCTCCAAGATAGATTGCTAGGAAAATTTAGTTTTTGGCTGGGTGGTAGTTAGCCCAGTTTTGATGTGTATATTTGTTCACTTGGCTTCTTCCTAAGCTCAGTGGGGTTGTGATCTCTCACTTTTGCCAGTATTTGTTACTGGCATCACTGGCTATATTATGAGGGTTCCCGGTCAGGCTGAGTTATGAAGATTTATATTTCCCTCAGCCATACCAGTAGGTAGTTCAGGTCATGTGTTAGCTCTCTTGTCTCAGGGTGAGACCTGAGGAGTTGCTGCTGGATTGTTTATGCTGCTAGGCCAAGAAGACTATAAAGGGCCTAGAAGTCGCTGGTTATCCAGCCCTACACATGTGGCCTAGCAGATTCAGCAGCTGGGAAAGCTGGCATCTCTGAAGGCCTTGCTGCGGATCTACATTGATGCTCATCAGGGTCCGGGTTGTGGCAGAGCCGGAGGGGCCATACCTGCAACTATAAAGACACCCCTGGGACTTCATCCTTGATGATCCAGTCTACTAACACTCCATTAGAGTAAAGTGACCAGATTTTATCCGGGGACTTTTTTTATTTTATTGGCAAATGGTAAACTATTTTATAAGAATATTTTCCTCAAATGATATATGCAGTGTATGTAGTATGTGTTTATGGAATGATTGTATATTATATATGTTATTTCTCACAATTTCCTCAATGAGATTAAGAAAAAAAAAAAAAAAGATACTTAGAATTTTTTTGGGAAGATAAGATAGAGAAAAAACTTGGAGGGAGGGATGGGATGCGCTACCTGTGCGTGTGGCCAAAAAGTGGGTGTGACCAGCAAATAGGGCGTGGTCAGCAAGTGGGGGTTGCTTCATGTTGTACAATGGTGATCAGTATGTGCTGGCCTCTATTTACCAATAAAAAAGCCAACAAATGCAGCACAGCCCTACACATCCTTTATACAGTTCTAAAAATGGACTTATAAGTGCAAGGGTAAAACCTATAAAATAATATCCAGTGCAAATCAACCAATGTATTGCAATATATTAGTGTTGGTGTCACCCCCCTCTGAAAAAATATTTGAGAAATTGCAGAGCTGCAATGTTCAAATAATGGTGAAACTCCTACATACAATAACAAAGATGCAAATCAACCAGTGTATTAGAACATAGTAGTGATGGTGTCACCCTCTCTTTAAAAAATAATGTACAACTGATGTACATATTTTACATTTTATTATGATTATATATAGGGGGTTTCACCACTATTTAAACATTGCAGCTCTGCAATATTTCTTACCTTTTGCAGAGAGGGTGACACCATCACTACTATGTTCTAATACACTGGTTGATTTGCATCTCTGTTATTATTGTATGTAGGGGGTTTCATCATTATTTGCACATTGAAGCTCTGCAATTTCTCAAGAGTATAGAGTTTTATAGATGAAGTGTAGGGCAGAGCTGCATTTTTTTCTTTTTTATTGATTTGCGTTAGATGAGGGAATCAGCTAACAAGATTCCCTTATTGCTTTTGAGATTTTTTTTAGTTGCATGGTAGTTGTTTTACTTGATTTGTTATGTCCTCTGTATACTGGTAACCACTGGTCCTGCATATTGGTGGTCAGTGTGCCCCCTGTATGCTGGTGGTCAGTTTGCCCCCTGTATGCTGGTGGTACGTGCAGGGTGCAGGAGGATGCTACGTGCAGGGTGCAGGGTGCAGGGTTCAGGAGTGTATTACGTACATAGTCCAAAGTTCAGGAATGTGTTGTACATAGTGCAAGGTTAAGAAGTGTGCTGTACAGAGTGCAAGGTTCAGGAGTGTGTTGTACAGAGTGCTGCGCCCTCCCCCAGATTTCAGTTGAGTCCCCCCAAAGTCCCAACATCATAGACATCTAACTTGTGAACTCTGTTGTCTCTTTGCATAGAAGCAGCCACATCCATCTCCTTATCGGCTAGTTGCTGCTGTTCTGTCTGGCAATCCTCTACCTGACACAGTGGTATGCTCTCCAGCAAGCAGCAGTGAGTATGCCCTGTTCTCACCCGATCTTCTGAGCTGACGGCACATCTCCTGGCCTGGGGAACGTGGCACTACATCCTCTACACAAACTTAGGTTTACCCTATAGTAGTTTTACTGCACCTCTGCGCCAGATCACTTATATATACGTGATCTGGCTCTGCTGGGTAGGGGGTGCGCATGATCACACATAGCGGTAGCCAATCGGCATGTACGTTGGACACGATGTTCACAGGCACCCACAGATGATCCAGCAAAGAGGCAAAACGGCGGTCTGCCTATGTAAACAAGGCAGTAGGGAAGGCATGGATCCTGTGTTCCTGCAAAGCAGAAACATGGATCCATGCCTTTCCCTAGTAAAAGCACCTCCCACACTGTAGAAAAACACTTGCTAGGAACATAGTTAACCCTTTGATTGCCCCTGATGTTAACCCCTTCCCAGTCAGTGTCATTAGTACAGTGCATATTTTTTAGCACTGATCACTGTATTAGTGTCACTGTTTCCCAAAAAGTGTCACAGTTTCAGTTAGTGTCCGAATGTCCGCCGCAATATCACAGTCCTGCTATAAGTCTCTGATCGCTGCCATTACTAGTAAAAATCTAAGTAAATAAATAGAAAATATCCCATAGTATGTAGACGCTATAACTTTTGCGCAAACCAATCAGTAAAAACGTTTATTGGGATTTATTTTTACCAAAAATATGTAGCAGGATACATATTGACCTAAATTTATGAAGAAATTAGATTTTTTACATTTTCTTTATTGGATAGGTTTTATGGAAGTAAGTCAAAAATATTGTTATTTTTTTTTTCACAATTGTCATTCCTTTTTTGTTTATAGCATAAAAAATAAAAGGCGCGCATCTGATCAAATACCACTAAAAGAAAGCTCTATTTGTGGGAAAAAAATCCATACATTTTATTTGGCTACAGCACTGCATGTTAAAGTAACGCAGTGCCGTATCGCAAAAAATGGCCTGGTCATGAAGGGAGGTCAAGTGGTTAATAAAGACAAATAGACAGATTCCCCAGAGCTTAGTGAATGTGGTAAAGCTCTGCTGAATTCCATCATCCAATCATGTGCAAGCAAAAATGCAGTGTTTTTTTTTTTTTTGTATTTTTTACAAAGTGAAGCTTTGCCACATTCACTAAGCTCTGGGAACTTCACTTGCAAAGGACACAGTCTTTTTGCCTTTAGTAACTACACCCCCAAGTATGCAGCGCTGTGTTCTGGCAGCATTACGAGCGTCTTTCTGTCTATTTCCTGAATTAAATAGATTCAAGCTGAATGCTTCTCCACTATTCAAAAGAGGCCTTGTATCTTTATCAATTAATACAAAGCCTCTGATTGGCTGAGGAGGGTAGGCAGGTAGATGACATCACAATTTCCACCTTGCCATTCTGAGAAAGCCTTGTGTTCATTGATAAAAATGCAAGGCTTATCCTGAAGAGGAGGATCATTCTGCCAGACTCCATTTAGTTCCTGCAGCAGACTGAAAGATGCCCATACTGTTGCTGGAACACAGCACAGCATACTGTACATAGCTAATGCTACTGTATTATATTACAGTGGACGCATAGTTATGTAGTGGAAATTGCATACCTCCCAACATTTTGAGATGGGAATGAGGGACACCTACTAGCAAATGTATGTAGGCATAGGACACGCCCCCTGCCACACCCCCTTAAAGGAGAATTTACCCAAAAAGATTAATTAAACCCACAAGTGCTTTTTGTTACCACTACTATTCCTTTATATTGGTTTTTCAAATGTACAAATGCAGCAATTTAGAAATTGGATGAAAGGTTTAGCGCTAGGAAACATTTTCTGAAAGATAAAAAGTGCATTTTATCTACAACTATATAGCTCAGACCAAAATGAGGGACAAATGAGGAGAAATGAGGGACAGAGGGACATTGCTCCAAATCAGGGACAGTCCCTCGAAATCAGGGACAGTTGGGAGGTATGGGAAAATAGTTTGTTTGGGACAGCCAATAATGAATTATTACCATCATATCGCATCTTGGCATTCTACTATAACAGTAACCTTCATTGAAAATTCCTGAACTTACTAATTTGAAGGGGTGTCCACAGACTTTTGTCCATATATTGTAGATATGACGGTTAGGTGTCCACAAACTTTTGGTCATATTGTGTAAATGTGTCTTTACTCTAGAGCCTGCATTGCCAAACTAAGGTGAATGAAAAATAAAAATGACTGGTGATTGTCCTGTTAGTGAAGCTTTAGTGTCTGGCTTCCAAAGGATTGTTAATCTCAATTTATTAAATCCACCGCATGGCAAAAATCTGTTGTTAATTGGCTGTGCTTTTGCTCATACATTCATTCATCCTGAAAAAATACACCAAGCATTTGATAAAGCTTTCCTATTCATCCCATTTATAAATGTTTCTTACGTTGTTTTAATCAGCATAACAAGGTGATAATTTCCCCTTAATGAAATCATTCAGTAGTTGGACACTTGCCTAGTGTTCGCCACTTTCCCAAAATAATAAGACGGAAACCTCCTATGATTCACCTTGGCTGCTTTATTGATTATATGTACAATATATCAGTGTAGGTAGTATAGTAGATGGCACAGAGTGCCGCATAAGTAAATCAACCCAATAATTCAAGCCAGTGTGTTAAATGTTCCATATCTGCCTCATTAGGGTATAATCACAAATGTTGATTGCCACAATGGACATTATCTTGCAACTACCAAAATTTGAGAGTACTATGCATGCTTTATCTTATTTTTTTATGTTTAAGTTAGTCAGCCTTGATATTTCAGTTTTCCTGTCTAGTGGACTAAATCACCCTCTATATTTATATGATTCAGGGGGCTCAAGCACAGCAATTAATCCAGTGAAAATTCTTGTCCATCCTTCCCTCAGTAAAGCATTATAAAGCCAAGTACGGGTGACTTTCACTTTGGCCCTCCTTTTTTTCTGTACAAAATAAACGAGTAGATGACATACACTCGCTGGCCACTTTATTAGGTACACCAGTTCAATTGTTTGGTAACACAAATTGCTAATCACCGAACGACATGGCAGCAACTCAGGGCATTTAGGCATCTAGACGGGGTGAAATCAACTTGCTGAAGTTCAAACCGAGCATCAGAATGGGGAGGAAAGGGGATTATGAACATGGCATTGTTATTGGTGCCAGATGGGCTGGTCTGAGTATTTCAAAAACTGCTGATGATCTGGGATTTTTACGCACAACTATCTCTAGGGTTTACATAGAATAATCCGAAAAAGAGAAAATATCCAGTGAGCGGCAGTTGTGTGGACGAAAATGCCTTGTTGATGTCAGAGGTCTGAGAGAATGGGCAGACTGGTTTGAGATGTGTCGGGAACCATCAATTAGACTGAGACAGAAAATGCAGTAAAAATCACACCTTTTAATGCAATGGTAAAAATGGTAGAGATCAGTAAACATAGTCAAAACATAAGCCAGGATCGTAAGCCAATGCGGGTAGTCAGACAAGCCAGTAATCAGGAAACCAGAGATCAACGTATCCGGAGGCAGAAGAACAGGAACCAGAAGGAATGTTACCCGGGCAAAGTCTTTCACAGGAACACAGCAGAGAATCTCCAGATATGTTGACCAAGGCGAAAGCACGAAAGGAATGAAAAAGGCAGTTTAAATAGCCAAAAGGGGCTGGCTGTAGGCTGGACTGATGAGCAGGTAATGATCACCAGGTGAGCCACTGTGGAAACCGTGAGTGCTGACAATTATCTGACAGCTGAGCACAGAGAAGAGAGCTGCTGAAAGCCCAGCCCTGACAAGATGATAGGCAACAGTAACTCAAATAATCACTCGTTACATCCAAGGTATGCAGAATACCATCTCCGAACGCAAAACACATCGAACCTTGAAGCAGATGGGCTACAGCAGCAAAAGACCACACCAGGTGTGATCAGCTGTCAGCTAAGAACAGAAAACTGAGGTTACAATTCGCACAGGCTTACCAAAATTTGACAATAGAAGATCGGAAAAAAGTTTTCTAGTCTGATGAGTCTCGATTTCAGCTGTGACATTCAGATGCTATGGTCTTAATTTTGACATAAACAACATGAAAGCATTGATCCATCCTGCCTTGTATCAAAGGTTCAGGCTGGTGGTGTAATGATGTGGGGAATATTTTCTTGGCACACTTTGGGCACCTTAGTACCAATTGAGCATCGTTTAAATGCCACAGCCTACCTGAGTATTGTTGCTGACCATGTCCATCCCTTTATGACTACAGTGTCCCCATCTTCTGGTCGCTACATCCAGCAGGATAATGCACAATGCCACAAAGCTCAAATCATCTCAAACTGGTTTCTTGAACATGACAATGAGTTCACTGTACTCCAATGGGCTCCACAGTCACCAGATCGCAATTCAATAGAGCACCTTGGGATGTGTTGGATCGGGAGATTCACATCATAGAAGTGCAGCCGACAAATCTGCAGCAACTGCATGATGCTACCATGTCAATATGGACCAAAATCTCTGAGGAATGTTTCCAACACCTTGTTGAATCTATGCCATGAAGAATGAAGGCAAAAGGGGGTCAAATCCGGTACTAGCAAGGTGTACCTAATAAAGTGGCCGGTGAGTGTATATAGTAGCTAAAGTGGTTCTAAATTCCAAATGTTTTTACCTTCATGCATTCTCTGCATTAATGTAAAAAACGCCTCACTACTTGTCCTACCTGTGTCCCTAAACACTTACCTGGCTCCACGTGTTGATTGACAAGCTACAGGCTAAAATTAAATCCTTCAGCACAGTCTTTTAATTGGAGGTCATTTTTCTGCTTTAACTTATCTCTCTGATCTTCATATGGAACAATGCAATAGCTGGGAAAATGTTCTAGCTTTAGCCAACAACACTGTTTTTTTTTTTCTAGTACACCTTAGACAGTCCCTTGTTCTTTGAAAGTGTATAATCTAAGACTAGGTTCACACATGTCTGGTGCAAATTCCCTGTCCATATCCACTGTGAATATCCAAAGCAGCTGTTCAGCTGCAATTTGCACATACGGGGCCACCAGCGTCATTAACAATAGCTGGTTAAGGAGCAGGCCAGGAAGCCAGCCGCCATGTCCTTAACCATGTCCTTGATGACCCATCAGCTGTTAGTGGGTTTCCAATGTACCTCATTTCCGTCAATAAAATCGGAGAAAAAAACAGCGTGGGGGTCCCCCCAATCCATACCAGGCCATTTGGGTCTGGTATGGATTTTGAAAGGGAACCCCATGCAAAAAAAAAGGCTTAAGGGTCCCCCCCAAATTCCATACCAGACTCTTATCTGAGCATGCAGCCTGGCAGGCCAGGAAGGGAGGGGGACGAGCGAGTGCCCCCCTCCTGAACCATACCAGGCCACATGCCCTCAACATGGGGGGTGCTTTGGGGCAGGGGGTGCTCTGCCCCCCCAGAGCACCTTGTCCCCATGTTGATCAGGACAAGGTTCTCTTCCCTGCCAACCCTGGCTGTTAGTTGTGGGGGTCTGGGGCAGGGGGCTTATTGAAATCTGAAAACCCCCTTTAACAAGGGGACCCTCAGATCCCGCCCCCCCCCCCCATGTGAATGAGAAGGGGTACATTGTACCAAGACAAAACAAGTGTCAAAAACATAAAAACACAGAGATTTTGACAATTACTTTATTCAAAAAACAAAAACAATGTCCCCTGGTGTAGATCCAGCATCAATCATGATGAATGCCACTGCTGCCGACCCAGAAAAAAAAAAAAGAGGTCATTGACTGGTGGGACGGGGCGCCCTCTTGTGACATCATGGACATGGGGCAGGGCCAGCAGTGGCATCGCCGGGTGGCCCTGCCCCTAAGATATTTAGGAACTGTCAGACGGCAGAGCAGGCAAACGGCAGGAGGCAGCGGCTAGCGCAGACCTCTTTTCTTCTTTTTTTTGGCAGCGGCGTTCAATTTACCCCATACTCATTTACATGGTGGGGGGGGGGGGGCAAGATCTGGGGGCCCCTTTGTGGGATTTAGATGTGTTCCCAAAGAGGGCAATGAGCCTGGAATTTGCATTTGAACCACACCGCAGTGCTCATAAAATGCACAGGACTCTTTAAATTCACTGTGGATTCGCACTGCCACTGCACCGCATATATGTGAAAGGGCTTCATAGAAAGCCGGTGTGGTTCACATGTCATGCGAATAGAATGCGGTTTAAAACACATCCAATATGCATATACAGTATCTCACAAAAGTGCGTACACCCCTTACATTTTTGTAAATATTTTATTATACCTTTTCATGTGACAACAATGAAGAAATTACACTTTGCTACAATGTAAAGTAGTGAATGTATAGCTTGTATAACAGTGTAAATTTGCTGTCCCCTAAAAATAACAACATACAGCCATTAATGTCTAAACTGCTGGCAACAAAAGTGAGTACACCCCTAAGTGAAAATGTCCAAATTGGACTTAAAGTGTTAAAAATTTGTGTGGCCACCATTATTTTACAGCACTGCCTTAACCCTCTTGGGCATGGAGTTCACCAGAGCTTCACAGGTTGCCACTCGAGTCCTCTTCCACTCCTCTGTGACAACATCATGGAGCTGGTGGATGTTAGAGACCTAGCGTTCCTTCACCTTTAATTTTTTAGACTGCCCCACAGATGCTCAATAGGGTTTAGGTCTGGAGACATGCTTGGCCAGTCCATCAGCTTTACCCTCAGCTTTTTTAGCAAAACAATGGTGGTCTTGGAGTTGTGTTTGGGGTTGTTATCATGTTGGAATACTCCCCGGCAGCCAAGTCTCCGAAGGGAGGGGATCATGCTCTGCTTCAGTATGTCACATTACATGTAGGCATTCATGGTTCCCTCAATGAACTGTAGCTCCCCAGTGCTGGCAGCACTTATACTGCTCCAGACCTTGACACTCCCACCACCATACTTGCCTTTAGGCAAGACACACTTGTCTTTGTATTCCTCACCTGGTTGCCGCCACACACGCTTGACACCATCTGAACCAAATAGGTTTATCTTGGTCTCATCAGACCACAGGACATGGTTCCAGTAATTCATGTCCCTAATCTGCTTGTCTTCTTGTCTTCTGCAAACTGTCTGTGGGCTTTCTTGTGAAGCTTCCTTCTGGGAAGACAGCCACGCAGACCAATTTGATGCAGCGTATGGTCTAAGCACTGACAGGCTGACACCCCCACCCCTTCAACCTCTTCAGCAATGCTGGCAGCACTCATACGTCTATTTCCCAAAGACAACCTCTGGATATGACGCTATGCATGTGCACTCAACTTGGTCGACCATGGTGAGGCCTGTTCTGAGTGGAACCTGTCCTGTTAAACCGCTGTATGGTCTTGGCCACCATGCTGTAGCTCTGTTTCAGGGTCTTGGCAATCTTCTTATAGCCTAGGCACTCTTTATGTAGAGCAACAATTCTTTTTTTTCTGACCCTCAGAGAGTTCTTTGCCATGAGGTGCCATGTTGAACTTCCAGTGACCAGTATGAGAGAGTGAGAGCGATAAAACCAAATTTAACACACCTGCTCCCCTTTCACACCTGAGACCTTGTAACACTAACGAGTCACATGACACCGGGGAGGGGAAATGGCTAATTGGGCCCAATTTGGACATTTTCACTTAGGGGTGCACTCACTTTTGTTACCAGCGGTTTAGACATTAATGGCTGTATGTTGAGTTATTTTGAGGGGACAGCCAATTTACACTGTTATACAAGCTGTGCACTCACTACTTTACATTGTAGCAAAGTGTAATTTCTTACTGTCACATGAAAAGATGTAATAAAATATTTACAAAAATGTGAGGGATGTACTCACTTTTGTGAGATACTGTATGTGAACAGAGCTTAAACCTTTTTGAAAGGATGAGCTTAAAAAATAGGGACACCTCACTATCCTGCTTCCTTTTCTTGTTCAATTTACCATATGTGACTGAGATGTATTTTACCATGCTGGCTTTAGTTAGTGTTATTATCTAGCACAGTATGAAATGTCGGTGCCTGAAAATAATTTACTTGTTTGATAACCTGCAAATAATTGTATTCTTTATCATAGAACATATGACACTTATATGACATTGCTGGTGTGTATATACAGCTTCCATGTAACCATACAAACAATAATTAGATTATCTTATCTTATCTTTTTCTAATTTAGGTGGTTGCATACTGTCCCTTGACAATTTTCAGTGATTTTCAATGATTTATATTATATATATATAGAATATTGATAGCAGCATGCTGAAATGTAACTAAAAATGCTGTGATAATAACAAAATCCAATACACAGAATATGCACAGTTGTTTATTTCACACATAAATACAGGTAAAACACTGCAAATTTAAATGATAAAATAGTCTGTACATACAGTATGTCTTTGGCCCAGAAGGTTAAGGTGTGAATATCCTCCCAACTATACCTAGTGTATTTGTCATTTGTCATACACTGTTGGTGTACAGAAAGCTCCTAGAAATGCAATTTTCTACTTGTGTGGTTGGCTCGCTGATTTTCCCAGAAATCCGCTCTAAATGACATTAGATGACGGTTCTGCTGTCACTGTTGCCTGCCACAAAATTGTCTTTACATTTAAAAAGCAACAAGCTGCATCTGGTATTTTTTGGTGGCAGGCAGCAGTGGGAAGCTTCAGCTCGTGGCAGGATAGTGACAATCCACATCTGGTGGCAGGTGACGTGGCAAGTGACAATCCGCATCTAGTGGCAAGTGACAATCCGCAACTGATGGCAAGTGACGTGACAATCTGCATTTGGTGGCAAGTGACAATCCGCATCTGGTGGCAGGTGACGTGGCAAGTGACAATCCGCATCTGGTGGAAAGTGACGTGGTAAGTGAAATTCTGCATATGGTGGCAGGTCACATGACAAGTGACAAGCTGTATCTGAAGGCAAGTGACGTGACAAGTGACAAGCTGCATCTGGTGGCAGGTGATGTGGCAAATGACAAGCTGCATCTAAAGGTAGGTGACCTGACAAGTGACAAGCTGTATCTGAAGGCAGGTGACGTGACAAGTGGCAAACTGCATCTTAAGGCAGGTGATGTGACAAGTGGCAAACTGTATCTGGTGGCAGGCGACAGTGGCAAGTGACACGCTCAGGGCTTCCACTGATTCTATATTATGGTGAAGTTGAACTATTTAATTTTATATTACAATGTAATGATAGAAATAATGTGCTTCAATCCCCCTGACACCATATCAACCATGGCGCTGTGATGATTGAAGCGCCAACACCAGCCATTACCCCAACAAATTGCCTGCAAAAAAGTGCCTGCAAAGCACTTCGACACTTTTAACCCTTTCCTTGGCCGCTAGTGGGGGTTAAAAGCACACCACTAGCGGCTGAAAAGCACAGCTAAAACGACGGTATATTGCCGCTAAAACTAGCAGTGCTTTACCGCTGACGCTACAGTGTGAAAGGGGTCTTTGGGCCTCAAGAAATGAGATAGGCCATCAGGATTGATTAATTTTCAAATATATACCATAGTTTGTAGACTCTAACTTTAAAGTAGAAGTAAACCATCCTATCTTTTTCAGCCAAGGAAGCTTCCATCTTGGCCTCTGTTTAATTTTCAACTGCCATGAAGTTGCACTTGTGATCCGTTATGACACCAGCCATTGGGTGGTTTGACAGTTTGGTTGAGAGCATATCCAATGTGACAGTTACATTCCCAGCATGTGCTGGAAATGTAACTGTTTTTTGAAACTGTGAAAACTATGGGTTTAATTCATACCAAATATGCATTTCAGCTCCGGAAGGTTTTACCCCATTAATGCACACTATGCTACTTTAACTGGTAATTGCACGATCCTGCAACACTGTACCCAAACAAAAATGTTTGCACAAAATAAAAGCTTTCTTTTGGTGGTATTTGGGCACCGCTGGGTTTTTCATTATTCATTATGTAAACGAAAATGTAAAAAAAAAAACAATATTTTTTACTGCTATAAAAACATTTCTAATAAAACTATAAAATGTCTTCATAAATTTTGGACAAAATGTATTCTGCTACATGTCTTTGGTATAAAAAAAATCGCAATAGGCATATATTGATTGGTTTGGGTGAACATTATAGTGTTTACAAACTATGGCATGTATACTGTATCTATACTGCATGTATGCCTTGCTAAAGAAGCTGAGGTGATGGACTTGGCCAAGTATGTATCCAGACCTAAACCCTATTGAGCATCTATGGGGCATCCTCTAGAGGAAGGTAGAGGAGCGCAGGGTCTCTAACATCCACCACCTCCGTGATGTCGCCATGGAGGAGTGAAAGAGGACTCCAGGGGCAACCTGTGAAGCTCTAGTGAACTCCATGCCTAAGAGGGTTAAGGCACACCTGAGACGTTGTAACACTGAGTCACATGACACCGGGGATTTAGATTGCTTAGCTGTTTACTATCTCTTTTTGCATATATTTTATATGTATTTAACACTAGGGACACATTACTGTGTTTCTTGATTGCTCACCTCCCATTAATACACTCCACTGTATTTTTGTACATTTACTTTTTGTCTTATGATTGTGTAATCACATTTCTAGGTGGCCATGGCCAATATATTTAGCGCTACACATTTATTTACATATTTCCTTACAATTAGTCTGATTGTTGTGTTGGCAGCTCATTCTTTAGGTTGGCGCAGTAATTATACCATTTTAAATAAAATACCTGTACTGTATTAGACAGCTATCTGCTCCCCCCTTCCCCCTGAAAATGGGCAAATGTTACACCGGGGGGGGGGGGGGAGAGACTTGATAAGCAAACGTTCAATTTTTGGGTGGAACTCCCCAACTCCCCTTTAATGCATTTTCTGTATTAAGGTAAAAAGCTGTTATAGCCGCAAAGGGACTAAAACTGGAATGCCATTAAAGTTCATGGGCGTATAAAGGCAGGCGTCCCAATACTTTTGACAATATAGTGCATAGCATTGGATTTTTCTTCTCATTACACACTAGGGTGTCCTGGGCCTTTTAAAATCCTATTTACAAACCTACTTATTTTTGCACATGTTTGGATCCTTGAAGTGGATACATGTGTACTTCACTTCACCATCAAAGCATACATTAGTAAATCATGCGGAGGCTGTATTGGGAGCTTATAGGTTAATATTGAAATGTGATTTACCACTGCAGTCTTCTGTTTAAAGACAGTTTATCTTTTTTTTTAATTTTTTTTATATATTTTAGGATGAAGATAAAGATAAAATAATGGTTGTCTTTTAAAGCAGCACCCCTTTACCTAACATCAGGCTATTTCTTCAGTAAAGTCTTAAAGAAATTCTATGTGCTGTACTATGCTCAAAAGATCCAGCTAGATTGAAAGACGTATTATGGATGCAGAACATGACCTTACCCATAAAGTCAAGGATCACATTTGCACTTCTAAAATGTGTGACAGTAATCTTTCTATTTATTCTCCCCTTATTAAAAAAAAAGTTTTGTATAGTGCTTTTACACATCTGAATTTTCAAAGGAAGACTCCATTAGCAAGAGCATAGTGTTTCTTTGGTATAAATACAAAAAAAGCCACATTTTCTGTAAACGTTTACAAATAAGAATATCTATAGAAATGTTTTTTTTTTTACTAGTTGGAATTTAGTAGGGGGTGGCTACCCCTGTTCAATTTTTTGGGGGTTTAAAAAAAAAAAATAAATATATTTTTTTTCACTTTCTGTTAAAAAACATATCTTAAAAATATAAATATAATAAATTTAGGCCAAAAGGTGTTCTGCTAAGTGCATGTTAATTGGTTTGTGTGGAAGTTATAGCACAGTGATGGTGAACCTTTTTGAGCCAGGGTGCCCAAACTGAAATAAATACATTGGTGTTGTGTTGCAAAGTGCCAACACGGCAATTCGCGAGAGAGGGGGACTGACCGAAAGAGAGGGGGTGTGAGAGAGAGAGGGGTCTGATAGAGAGAGAGAGAGAGGGGACAGCGAGATTGAGGGGTGTGAGAGAGATGCTGAGAGGGAGGGGGGTTTGTGTGGAAGTTCTAGCATCTACAAACTATGGTATATACAGTATCTCACCAAACTGAGTACACCCCTCACATTTTTGTAAATATTTTATTGTATCTTTTCATGTAACAACACTGAAGAAATTACATTTTGCTACAATGTAAAGTAGTGAGTGTACAGCTTGTATAACAGGGTAAATTTTCTGGCCTCTCAAAATAACTCAACACACAGCCATTAATGTCTAAACCAACATGTACTGTGACATACTGAAGCAGAGCATGATCCCCTCCCTTCGGAGACTGGGCCTCAGGGCAGTATTCCAACATGATAACGACCCCAAACACACCTACAGGATGACCAGTGCCTTGCTAAAGAAGCTGAGGTGATGGACTTGGCCAAGCATGTATCCAGACCTAAACCCTATTGAGCATCTATGGGGCATCCTCTAGAGGAAGGTAGAGGAGCGCAAGGTCTCTAACATCCACCACCTCCGTGATGTCGTCATGGAGGAGTGAAAGAGGACTCCAGGGGCAACCTGTGAAGCTCTAGTGAACGCCATGCCTAAGAGGGTTAAGGCACACCTGAGACCTTGTAACACTAATGAGTCACATGGCACCGGGGAGGGAAAATGGTTAATTGGGTCCAATTGGGACATTTTCACTTAGTGGTGTACTCACTTTTGTAGCCAGCGGTTTAGACATTAATGGCTGTGTGGAACACCGCCACCCAAGCCTCTCTGCTAGGTGCAAGGACCTTATTAATGACAGTAAACAAATACTTATATACATTGGACAAGACCTTAACTAAAGAGTCATCCTGAAGCACAGACTCCATGTCCCCCTCTTGGTTTGCCAAATTGAGTATTAAATGAATGGTGACGTTGCAAATAACTAAATAGATGAGTATTATGAAATTTTAATTAGATTTTATAATATCAAACTGAAGGAGTATTCCATTCTGTACAATATCTGCAATCTTTTTATACCAAATTTGGTCCATATAATAGGGTCAGTGTAGGTATAGAAATGCTGTAACTGTGGATTATTCCATAATGGAGTGTGAGGAGAGATTACCCTACTGTCCTGCAATTCTGCTTTATCAACCACCTCCCATGCTCGAACAGTAGCCCGCACAGATGTAGTAATGTGGTACAGGGCCCTAGTTCCTCGAAGTACTAAATTTGTCAATGCTTCATAAGAACCCACTACAGCTGCCTCTAAAGTAACTGTGGCATCATCATTGGGAAGGGGTTAGCTACCTATGAGCAAAAACCAGTTGACCCACCAGGAAATAGTGAGCAAAATCAGGAACTGCCAGCCCATCCTGTTTCAATGGTTGTTGAAGCACCCAGACTAAACTATCTATATTCCTGAATATATATTTTGGTATCCATACAGATGAGTTCTGGAATATATATAGGAAAAGGGGTAAAAACTTAATCTTCAGCAAGTTAACTTTCCCAATGAGTGTAAGTGGAAGCTTGCAACCTGTGTCTTAGTGTCAGCAATAGCGGGGTGACATTCAGAGGTATAAAGTCAGATACTGAACTAGAAACATGAATGCCTAGGTATTTAATTGTATCCACCTGAAGCAAGGGGCAATTTGCTGGAATCCTATAGGTGGGAGAGGGTATTTTTAGTGGGAGGATTTGGGACTTACCTCGGTTGACTTTCAGGCCAGAGAAGAATCAGCCATTTTTGAGGGGTTCCACAATCTATTACTTTATATTGCTTTCAGATTGCTTAGGAACAAAGGGGGTTATTTACGAAAGGCAAGTCCACTTTGCACTACAAAGTGCAAACTACAAGTGCAAAGTGCACTTGAAATTGCATGGAAAGTGCACTTGGAAGTGCAGTTGCTGTAGGTCCTAGAGGGACATGCAATGACATTCAGAGGTATAAAGTCAGATACTGAACTAGAAACATGAATGCCTAGGTATTTAATTGTATCCACCTGAAGCAAGGGGCAATTTGCTGGAATCCTATAGGTGGGAGAGGGTATTTTTAGTGGGAGGATTTGGGACTTACCTCAGTTGACTTTCAGGCCAGAGAAGAATCAGCCATTTTTGATGGGTTCCACAATCTATTACTTTATATTGCTTTCAGATTGCTTAGGAACAAAGGGGGTTATTTACGAAAGGCAAATCCACTTTGCACTACAAGCGCAAACTACAAGTGCAAAGTGCACTTGAAATTGCATGAAAAGTGCACTTGGAAGTGCAGTCGCTGTAGGTCCTAGAGGGACATGCAAGGAAAATAAAAAACAGCATTTTAGCTTGCACATGATTGGGTGATAAAATCAGCAGAGATTCCCCTCATTTCAGATGTACCCCACAGATTTACAGCGACTGCACTTCAAAGTGCACTTTGCACTTGTAGTTTGCACTTGTAGTGCAAAGTGGATTTGCCTTTCGTAAATTACCCCCTAAGTGTCTCTAGTTGAAAATAGAATTTGCACCACTGACAAATGCGCACCACTGTAAATGTTGAAGAAGAAACCAGAGCACTGTCTTGTGTGGCGAAGATAAAATTCAAGTTTATAAAACATATACTGTATATATAGCACTTTATCAGCAAGTGAAAGTGCTGGTTTGTGCACATTTCAAGAATATATTTATACCAGTTTGACTATTAGTGCAAAAAAGCATTTGTGAATTTCCAGATTACAGTCCCATTGTTTAGCCATAACAAGTTAACTAAACTATACCATTAACATGTCCTAATTTATCAACTCTCTGGAGGAGCTGAGGGTAACAAGACCCTAATCACCAGGCCTGTAGAGCGACTGAAGCCACGTTCATAATTTCTCAACATAAATGTGACAACAGAAAACAACAGCATTAAAAAGGTAAAACAGTTCTTGTTTTATAATTATAAATGTAATATTTATATTATAATAATCTATAATTATAAAGCATTCAGTATCAGCAGTAACTCTAGGAAAGAAGGTTATACTTACGAAAGTATAGCTTATAGGTCTTATTCATACAGCCCTTACCTTCCTCTATCCTCAGTCAAATTCAACTTTTCCTTCTCAGTTTTCCTTCTGAACCTTGATCAGCTTATGTTCTTTCTCCTCTCTATTTGCTCTCCGTACCTGCAGTCATCTCCTGTTCTTATCTCACTTCTGATGTTCCATAATCAGCTGCCACTGCGATTCCCCCATCCTCTGCCATGATCAACTTCTGCTCTTTCTCCTATAAGCTTCCCAGGTTGTCAGTTGATTGCTGTTCTGTCTGGCCTTTCTTCACCCTGCTAGGGTCACCCCATGATTAATTTAAACAAGATGGTACATCTTGACCAGATAATATGCTTCCATTAGGCTAGGTGAACCTGTTAATAAATAGGTGTAACATGCAACCCCCCCGAATCCCTATTTCCACAGCAAGTGGGGGATTTTCTCCCCTGCTCGCTTTTACAATCTAAAAAATGTTCTGTGAAGGGAAAACTACAAGTCCTGACCCCCTTCGCAGCTGTCAGTTTGTAGTTCGGAATGAACTACCAAAGCGCTGTTGATTGCTCTAGGAACTAGGTAGTTCATTGATCTTCCTGTCAGAGTGTAACTGCCTGCCCATATCGGAGGTGTGGGCAGACAGCTACACAGACAGTCTTCAGGACCATGGCATTACATCCACTATCTGCTGATTGTGGGTGTAATGCTTTACAGGTCCCTAAGAATATGCATTTATTTATTTTTTATGTGTCAAAAGATTTGCATTTATATTTTTTTTTTGTAATAGTGAACTTATCCTTTAAACATTAACATATTATTACCAAGTTATTACCAAATTACTAAGTTTTACAACAACCTTCACTGCTTTCTGTAGATTCAGGCAATGTGGAGCAACTCATTTTCAAAGTTTACAGCAAAAGCATTTAAGTTGTTCTCCAAGACATCACATTTTGCCCTGCTCCCCTTCCTACCAGAGACTTTGCAGCCTTCCAGCCTTATAATTTCAGGTGCTCTGGAGGAGGAGAGAACAACTACTGTGAACTTTGAGAATGAATTGCTCCACAGGTGCAGCTATTGATTGTTAAGAACATATACAAATACTTGAATATTAGAATGTCATTAGAACAATGGGTCATTTCAAGACAGAGTAAAATCTACTGCAAGCAAGGTTTCCTGGAGTCCTCTGGAGATAATTGAGCTGTCAACAAATATTGTCAAGAAAAAAATTAAGGCAGTCTAACTGAAACCTAATGCAAAACGCAAAGGCAGTTCATTTTATTAGAACTTAAGGAACATTGGTATTCAGTTCAACATCCTAATTGTTTTAGCAGATCAGTATAAAAAATAATAAAACACAACATGTTGATTGTTTTAGCAGATCAGTATCTGTATTTAAAGTAAATCATTTAAAGGTGTTTGGAAACTCCTTAAGACTGGAAGTCATGTACAGTGGCGGGGGATTTGGCCCTCTCACTCGAGGAACTGAAACACTAATGTGTGGATTTTTGAAGCATCTGCTGT
Organism: Lithobates sylvaticus; assembly: GCA_028564925.1. Classification (NCBI taxonomy): domain Eukaryota; kingdom Metazoa; phylum Chordata; class Amphibia; order Anura; family Ranidae; genus Lithobates; species Lithobates sylvaticus. The sequence goes on along the minus strand of CM053030.1, from coordinate 201,907,282 downwards.
TTTGCTTTCCTTCTCTTTCGAAGAAAGCTACCAAGTTTGAGTGCTCTAGGCTGCCAGAATGACAAGATCAACTTTGTTGGACAATTCTTCCATGCATAACTTTATTCTCCATGGATAACACTCAAACCAACTCACTCTAGAAGAGGCAAGCAGAAATAAAACATGTAGCAATTAGTCATTATACAGATCCCAATATGGCTTAAACTCCACTTAAGTATATTAATACAACCATAACATTTTATATTGTAACATATTCCTTGATATTTGAAGAAATTGTTCTATAACGTAAACTACAGTTCTATTCACACATTTTTTTCACAAACAATCATTTATTTTATAATTTAATAATTTTTTCTTTTTTCCAAGGTTGACTTTGACACAACATGTATTCAGGTTCACATAAATATGTACAATTGTTAAACAAGTTTGATGTTTACCCATTTTGCTCTGTTATGCCAATGTGTGCTTCTGACGTATACACTAGACCCAATCAGAGATATTCAAATGTGGATTATTGTGTGGTTAATCTGGATTGAGCCCTATACGCTTAGCAACTTTGAGCAAACCCTATTAACAATTTAGCAATTTTAATGTACACTCTTGATCCAAGCCCCATTTCCTTGATCCCCCACCCACCATAGTTACATAGTTTCCTTAATCCCCCCACCCACCATAAATTACCTCTTCTAGTCTTCCCCAACTTAAACTTTCACCTATAACTTCCTCAAATAATTATCCTCATTCTAATTCTATTGTTAAGTTTTTGTACGTATAGTACTTCCCTAAGTTTTTTATCTCTATTTAAATTCAATATAAAATTGTTTGGATGTTTCTAAGGCTGCCAACAAGTGACTGTAGAATCTGGACTGACTTTCCAATCAAAGCTCTCCACGGTAACAAGGACATTTCTCACTGACTGCAATGGACATATTAAGAGCCTGTTATTAAGGAACAGAGACAGGCCATAAATACTATTATATTGCCTGGCCACAGAACATCAACATTTCCAGAAATGTGTAACACATAGGGATGAGCCCCTGTTCGGTTCGCATCCAGAACATGCGAACAGGCAAAACATTTGTTCGAACATGCGAACGCCGTTAAAGTCTATGGGACTCGAACGTGAAAAATCAAAAGTGCTAATTTTAAAGGCTAATATGCAAGTTATTGTCATAAAAAGTGTTTGGGGACCTGGGTCCTGCCCCAGGGGACATGTATCAATGCAAAAAAAAAGTTTTAAAAACTGAAGTTTTTTTGGGAGCAGTGATTTTAATAATGCTTAAAGTGAAACAATAATATTCCTTTAAATTTTGTACATGGGGCTGTCTATAGTATGCCTGTAAAGTGGCGCATGTTTTCCGTGTTTAGAAAAGTCCCTGCACAAGATGTAATTTCTAAAGGAAAAAAAAGTTATTTAAAAGTACTCACGGCTATAATGAATTGTCGGGTCGTGGCAATACAGATGAAAGTCATTGAAAAAAGCAGCATGGGGATTCCGCCCAGTCCATTACCAGGCCCTTTGGGTCTGGTATGAATATTAAGGGGAAAGCCGAACCAAAATAAAACATTTTTTACATGCCCCCCCCCCCAAATTCCATTACCAGCCCCCTCAGGTCTGGTATGAATATTAAGGGGAACATCGCACCAAATTTAAAAAAGAAATGGCGTAGGGGTCCCCCTCAAAATCCATACCATACCTTATCCGAGCACGCAACCTGGCAGGCCGCAAGAAAAGAGGGGGATGAGAGCGCCCCCCTCCTGAACCATACCAAGCCACATGCCCTCAACATTGGGAGGGTGCTTTAAGGTAGCCCCTTTAAAGCACCTTGTCCCCATGTTGATAGGGAGAAGGATCCCCACAACCCTTGCCCGGTGGTTGTGGGGGTGTGCGGGTGGGGGGCTTATCAGAATCTGGAAGCCCCCTTTAACAAGGGGACCCCCAGATCCCGCCCCGGGTGAAATGGTAATGGGGTACATTGTACTCCTACCATTTCACCCAAAAAAGTGACAAGAAAGGTAAAAAAAAAATACACACACAGCTTGGCACAATTCCTTTAATAAAAACAAAACAAAAAAAAAATTCCAGTGATGTAATCCTTCTACGATCCATGAACGATGCAGCCTCCTCCGTAGGAGCTGCCCGGCAGAATGACATGCAACTCGCATGACAGTTCTTAAATAACCGAGGACGGGGCCACCCGTGACGTGTGGACTGGTGACCCTGCCCCCTCTGACGCAAGGGGGAATTCCGGGGTTACCCAGTGACATGTATGGGTGACCCCGCCCCCTCTGACGTGTGATGAGAAACCCCTGTTGCGTCAGAGGGGCCGGGGTCACCCGTACATGTCACGAGAAACCCCCATTGCGTCAGAGGGGGCGGGGTCACCAGTACATGTAACTGGGTAACCCCAGCATTTCCCCTTGCGTCAGAGGGGGGCGGGGTCACCTGTACACATGCGGGGGCCAGGATCTTGGAGCCCCCTTTGTTAAAGGGGGCTTCCAGATTCTAAAAAAAAAAAAACCCCGCCTGCAGACAACCACCGGGCAAGGGTTGTGGTGATGAGGCCCTTCTCCCCATCAACATGGGGACAAGGTGCTTTGAGGGGCTACCTCAAAGCACCCTCCCAATGTTGAGGGCATGTGGCCTGGTACAGTTCAGGAGGGGGGGGGGGGCGCTCTCTGGTCCCCCCTCTTTTCCTGCAGCCTGCCAGGTTGCGTGCTCGGATAAGGGTCTGGTATGGATTTTTGAGGGGAATCCCACGCCATTTTTTTTATTTTGGCGCTGGGTTCCCCTTAATATCAGGTCTGGTATGGATTTTAAGGGGGACCCCTACACCATTTTTTTAATTTAGTGCGGGGTTCCCCTTAATATCCATACCAGATCTGAAGGGCCTGGTAATGGAATTTGGGGTGACCCCCACGCAATTTTTTTTTAAATTTTGGTTCGGGGTTCCCCTTAATATTCATACCAGACCCAAAGGGCCTGGTAATGGACTGGGAGGAATCCCCATGCTGTTTTTTTTCAATGACTTTCATCTGTATTGCCAAGACCCGACAATTCATTATAGCCACGAGTACTTTTAAATGACTTTTTTTTCCTTTAGAAATTACATTTTGTGTAGGGACTTTTCTAAACACGGGAAACGTGCGCCACTTTACAGGCATACTATAAACACCCCCAGGTACAAAATTTTAAGGAATATTACACTTTTATTGTTTCACTTTAAGCATTATTAAAATCACTGCTCCCGAAAAACGTCAGTTTTTAAAACTTTTTTTTTTTTTTACATGTCCCCTGGGGCAGGACCCAGGTCCCCAAACACTTTTTATGACAATAACTTGCATATTAGCCTTTAAAATCAGCACTTTTAATTTCTCTCATAGACTTTTAAAGGGTGTTCCGCGGCCTTCGAATTTGCCGCAAACACCCCAAATTGTTCGCTATTCGGCGAACGGGCTGTTCGAGTCAAACTCATGTTCAACTTGAACAGACAGCACCTCCCTAGTAACAGAGTAAAGTTATCCTAATTTATTTTATCACATGTCATGGAAAAAATAATAAGCAAAACATTAAGTTCCTCATTTTCTGATAAATATATTAAAAAAAAACACAGTTACTGTTTTTAACTTCCAAATCTAACCCACAGGAGATGTATGTCAAGCTTTTTCTTAAAAGCAAATAAATTGGCTTTTCTAATGCATTAGTAAAAAGACTTTTCAAATCTCTTTTCATAACATAAACTTGTAATACTGATATATTTTTAACAAAAGGAAGACCAATAGCTTAGTTGAAAGCAAACAAATCATGCTTAACTGTAATACACAGTCGTGTCAACATGTCCCATAGACAAACTGACACTGTCTTTTGGGTAAACATAAATGTAAATGTTGCCAAACATAATAAAATCAATAATGTTTTCATCTTTTCATGGAAAAATTTTGGCTACATCTCTCTGTCTTAAAATATTATACTTTTAACAGATGCTTGGTTTCCCTTGTTAAAAAAAAAAATTAGGAGAGCATATTTTCCTTTACTTTTGACAGAAATGAAATACTGTATATAAGGTAATTAATCCAGGAAAATATTATGTTTAGTTAAGACCCATAAATAGGAAGGTGGCTTTTTTCATTTTGTTATTATGCAGGTATACAAAGTAAGCATTGAGGATTGTGGCATGGGGCAGTTAGCTCTCATAGTAGATGTGTTTTTACAGTGAGTCCATGGCAGACAGGGACCATATTTAACCACCTGATTACTGTGCACTTAAACCCCCCTCGTGACCAGACCAATTTTCAGCTTTCGGCGCTGACGCACTTGGAATGACAATTGCGTGGTCATACAACACTGTACCCAAATGACATTTTTACCATTTTTTTCCCACAAATAGAGCTTTCTTTTGATGGTATTTAATCACAGCTGGGGTTTTTATTTTTTGCTAAACAAATAAAAAAAGATGGAAAATTTAAAATAAAATCATGTTTAATAGTTTGTTATAAAATTTTGCAAACAGGTAATTTTTCTGCTTCATTGATATGCGCTGATGAGGCGGCACTGGTGGGCACTGATAGGCTGCACTGGTGGGCACTGATAAGCTGCACTGGTGGGCACTGATAGGCTGCACTGGTGGGCACTGATAAGTCGGTACTGATGGGCACAGCAAAGATGGCACTGATGGGCACGGGTGGGTGGCACAGATGGGTGGCATGGATGGGTGGCACGGATGGGCACTGATGGATGGCACTGATAGGTGGCACTGATAGATGGCACTGATGGGCACTGGTAGGGGACACTGATGAGCACTGGTAGGGGACACTGATGAGCACTGGTAGGTGACACTGATGTGCAGCACTGGCACTGTGGGCACTGACATATGGCACTGTGGGCACTGACAGATGGCACTGTGGGCACTGACAGGTGGAGCTAGTGGGCACTTTTATTAGCCAAAGGTGGGCACCATGGACCCTGGGCATATTGCAGTGAGAGGGACTGATGTCCCTCTCACTGCCGCTGGTGATCGGCTTTTTTTTTTCTCCTCGCGCTGTCAGGTTATTATCACATGATCAGCTGTCATTGGCTGACAGCTGATCACGTGGTAAGGGGTCGGGATCGACCCCTTACTCGGATCTGTGATCCAGCGAGTCTCACAGACTCACGGATCACAGAGCGTGCCGTGCGCCCCCTTAAGGGGGCGCGCAGGCAGCTCGTTGCCACGAAGACGTCAATAGACGTCATCCCGGCATATCAGATCCGCGCTGTAGCCATCATTCAGCTATAGCGCGGATCTCAGGTGGTTAAGAGCCTGGTAGCCCACTTTTATTAAAATGGCAGAAAGCAAAACAACAGTCCAGCATAAAGTTTAAGTTCTGGATCATCTCCAGAATACAAACACTGGAAAATGTCAAGCCACCTGGCTCATAAGCTCACTCAGCTTCAACTGAAGTACCAAGCTGCACTCCTTACCAGTCATCTGACACGTCCACACGTCACTTCCGGCACACGGAATTCATCGAGTTTGCGTTCCATGCTGGTTTGTTCTTCAGATTTCTGGTCTTTGGTTTCTCCGGGGACGTACGGCGCACAGCCGAGTTCAAACATCCAGGTCCTCCTGCACTTCCATCTGGCTTCCCTGAGGACCTACGGTGCCCACCCAAGCTAGACATCCAGGTAGTTCTGCACTTCCATCTTGGCAGTTCACCCAGACACTGCTGGGTCGATTCCATCGATGTAACCTTGGACCGCATAGTGAACATGGACTTCTCCATGTCTGTTTATATGCCTGATTCTCACTTATAAGCTGTGAGTAGCCTTTTGGCCTTCTTTCATTTCTCCAATAAATTGTTATATACATACTGCACTTGGCACACCGTGTCCTTCTTCTACCTCTTACCAGTCTCTCTGACTGATGTCCAGCTCTCCTGGATAACTTTGGCTCTGTAGCCTTTAGTAGCAGCGCCCTGCTGCAAGGCCCATCTCTGGCCTATGGATAGGGGTTCTCCTGAGACATTGATAGAAGCCCACCTGACTCCTGGAACAAGACCTGCTGTTTCTTGGCTTCTGGCTGGGGCCCCTGACCTCTGGGTGAGACCTTCCATCACCCAGAGGTCAGAGGTCCCCCAGAACGGTCTCCAAACTGTATAAACTGTAACTCCAAACTTGTATAAAATAGCCCTGCTCACCTGTGTACTCTGTCAGGTTGCAGGTGTCTAGCAAAACCCGGACACAGGATTCAATGTTTCTATCCAGAGTTACAGAATCCAGAGAGAGCCAAATACACAGCTTTCTCCACTCATAAATGATAGTCCTGAACCTCCCATGCAAATCGTGTGTCACATTTTCCTTTATCCTCACAGTGACAGGGCCTCTCCCTGTCACAAGATGTTGCAATGTTATTTGTCTAAGAGTTTGAATATAGCAAGAAAAGGGTTAGAACCTCTGCCAGTTCTGTGAAATGCTCTTTCTTTATTTCTTTTGGTGACCATTGGTCGTGGGGCAGGAAGTGATGAGAAATCCACAACTATACAGTTGTCAACTATCACTTTCTCCCAAGACTATAGGTATGGCATTTGGTATTCTTTAGGAGTAACATACAAAAAGTATCCCAATCCTTGCTGACACTAGCACTAATACCTGGGTTTGGTTCAAGCAGGGTACGGCAAACATGACAAAAGTTTGAATCTGCACTCCATCCAAGTCAATGGGAGCTGCATGTTAAAAATAGTTCTTGCCATTATCTAGGCTAATAGGCATGGTATTGTCAAACAAATGGCATGGGGGACTTGGTACTGCCATGGAAAGATGCAACAAAGCAAAAACAAAGAGAGACATTTGGCTGGGAGCACAGATTTTAGTAATGTTTAAAAGTGAAATTTCGGGATAAGGCTACTCTTAAAACCAGCCAATCCCCCCTCGTAACATCTATGCTCACTTACCTGTGTGAGTAAGATATGTATACTTACCTCTTTTCAGGTTAGTCTGGTCCGGTCATGTAATCGTCCACGTGTCAGCCCTCGGCAGCTGCAGGGGAAAGGAAAGAGCACTTGACAACGGCTAATAATGCCTGAAGTGGTGACCTCACACATAGAAATCAATGGGAATCCATGATCAGTGCTCCCTCCTCTCCCCTGCAGCAACGCTGGCTGGCACAGGGGAGCAGGATCGCGTGACGTGACTTTATCCTAACCATTTATATCAGAGCTAAAAGGCTACCCCAAGGACCTTTGCTTATATGGCCATGGATTCCTGGCCATGTATGTGAATAGGGCTTGTGTTGTTACAGGCTTTTAAGGACTTGGTGATGCCTGCATTCACTGATGTCCTTAAAGCAGTAGGCAAAACACTGATTGAGATTTCAGTGCACAGAACTATGGGATTTGTAGTGGGCATAGAGCAGTGCACATGATACAACTAACATGCACTACTTGCTTCAAATGAACTGAAGTGAGGGGGGGAAAGCAGAGGTTCATGAGGTCACTTTTATCATTTTATGATATATAGATTACAGGGCGATTAAATAGTGGGTGTGCATGGATTATTTTTGGAGACTAAAGATATCGTTTAGTGGCACTTTAAGATGTCTAGGTAAAATACCTCCTAACCATGGTGTTTCATATCTTTAAATTACAAAAAAAGTTTAAATATTTAGAGGTTTAGTTCCTGTGCTGATCCACTTCTCTTCTGATGACATATGATAGCTGAACATTTCTTAATCATGTTTAGAACTATCCTTGCACAAAATGACATTTGTATGCTGAAAATCCAGGAAAAAAAAAAAAAAAAAGATCAGTTGGGGGGTATCTAAAGTATGCCTGTGAAGTGGCATGTGTTTCCCGTGTTTAGAACTATCCTTGCACAAAATGACATTTTAAAGGAAAAAAAGAACATTTAAAACCACTTTAATGTCATGTCTTGTCCTGGCCGACAAAAAAATCTATTTTTAAGCTTTTTGGAGAACATAGGGAGTTATCACCCCTGTAACATTTGCTGTCTTTGCACATCTGCATCTATTTTTAAGCTTTTTGGAGAAACAAGGATTGGTGATAAAGTATCAGTAGAGAGGAGATGCCTTTTTCCCAAATTAAATCAGGATAGAATTTCCCTTCACAGACAGTCACAATGACAAATGTTTTTTGGAAAAGTGGGGATTGAAACAAGGATTGGTTTACTAAAAGCAAATAGACTGTGCACGGTGTTGCCACAAGACTGTAGCTCTCACAGTTACTCTTGGTGGGCGCAGGAAGCTGTGAGTTATTAGATCAAGATTTGTAATTGGGATAAAGCTTCACTTTGCAAAGAACACCTGTGAACTATTAGATCAAGATTTGTAATTACACGCCCCTGTTAAACAGGGGCTGAAAAATCATTTGTGCCACAACACTGCAACCCCTCACAGATACTGTATGGAGCACAGCAGTCACACGTGTTGCAAAGCATTTTTTTAAAAAATTGTAATTACACGCCCCTGAAAAAAAAAAAAAACTGTAAGCTCTCACAGTTACATTTTTTTTTTGCTTGCACATGATTGGATGATGGAAGTCAGCAGAGCATTTTTTTAAAAAATTGTAAGTACACGCCCCTGTTAAACAGGGGCTGAAAAATTGTGCCTTAGGCACTTCTGCCACAACACTGCAACCCCTCACAGATACTGTACTTGGAGCACAGCAGTCACACGTGTTGCGAAGCATTTTTTAAAAAAATTGTAAGTACACGCCCCTGTTATACAGGGGCTGAAAAATTGTGCCATGGATCATTGAGGAGGAGGAAGAGGATAGTCAGTGAACATAAGAGGACAGTCACTCAGCATCAGCATAGGCAGTCTTGAAGGGATGTGACATTATAAATTATTCCGTTATATCCGCTTCAGGTGCCTGGTAGCTGGTGGTGATCCAAGACTGATTCATTTTGATGAAGGTCAGTCGATCAACCGAGTCGGTGGACAGGCGCACCCTATGATCGGTGACAAATCCTCCAGCAGCACTGAATGTGCGTTCGGAAAGAACGCTGGAGGCAGGACAGGCCAGTAGCTCAATTGCATACTGTGCAAGCTCTGGCCAGTGATCCATCCTCAGGACCCAGTCAGCCAGAGGATTTTCGGTGGGAAAGGTGTCCAAGTCTGACCTTGCCCCAAGGTATTCCTGCACCATGTATATCAGACGCTGGCGATGGTTGCTGGAACCGATCATACCTTGGGGCTGCGGACTAAAAAATTGTCTGAACGCATCGGTCAGACGTCCACCTTCCCCACCGCTCCTTCTGCTACTGACCGAAGCCTCAGCAACTCGTCGCCCAGGACCAGGAGTTTGTAACCTCCCAGTTTCTGGGAACGCGTTGCACAGACCTTTCTGCAAGGCCTCCCTGAGATGTCTCATCCTCTGCTCCCTCTGCGACGGCAAGATAAGGTCCGCAACCTTACCCTTGTACCGTGGATCAAGGAGAGTGGCCAGCCAGTAATGGTCCCTCTCCTTGATCCGAAGAACACGGGGATCCTTCCGCAGGCTTTGCAGGATCAGGGAGGCCATGCAGCGTAGGTTAGCTGAGGCATTCGGTCCGGAGTCTTCTGGGTCACTGAGGATGACATGATCGCCAGCCACCTCCTCCCAGCCATGTACAAGTCCACTGGTTTGTTGGGACTGTACATCATCCCTAAAAGACTGCTGCTGCTGATGCTGAGTGCCAGGCTCCACCTCCATGCTCACACAATCCTCCTCCTCCTCCTCCTCATCCTCATCCTCTTCCTGTGTGATGGGTGGGACAGAAGGAACACTGTCCGGATAAAGGGGGCCTTGAGAGGCAAGGAAGTCCTCCTCTTCCTGCCTCTGTTCTGCCTCAAGTGCCCTGTCCATTATCCCACGCAGCGTATGCTCCAACAGGTGGACAAGAGGTACAGTGTCACTGATGCATGCACTGTCACTGCTCACCATCCTCGTGGCCTCCTCAAATGGTGAGAGGACAGTGCATGCATCCCTGATCATGCTCCACTGACGTGGGGAAAAAAAAACAAGCTCCCCTGACCCTGTCCTGGTGCCGTAGTCGCAAAGGTACTCATTGATGGCCCTCTACTGCGTGTGCAGTCGCTGCAGCATGGCCAACGTTGAGTTCCACCTGGTGGCATGTCACATATTAGGCGGTTCTTGGGCAGGTTCAGCTCCTTTTGCAGCTCAGTCAGCCGAGCACTGGCATTATAAGATCGGCGGAAATGCACACAGACTTTCCTGGCCTGCCTCAGGACATCCTGTAAGCCTGGGAACCTGCCCAAGAACCGCTGCACCACCAGGTTGAGGACGTGAGCCATACAGGGCACATGGGTGAGCTGCCCCTGTCGCAGGGCGGAGAGGAGGTTGGTGCCATTGTCAGAAACGACCATTCCTGGCTTAAGCTGACGTGGCGTCAACCACCTCTCGGCCTGCCCCTGCAGAGCTGCCAGAACCTCTGGCCCAGTGTGGCTCCTGTCCCCCAAACACACCAGCGCAAGCACGGCATGGCATCTTTTTGCCTGCGTACTTGCGTAGCCCCTTGTACGCCTACGGAGCACCGCTGGTTCCGAGGACAGAGCACTGGAGGAAGAAGAAGAGGAGGGGTGGAGGAGAGAGGTGTGTCACAACCAGTAGCAGTAGTAGCGTTTTGGAGGCGTGGTGGCGGAACAACCTCCAACACTACTGCACCTTGTCCTGCATCCCTCCCAGCTGCCAATAGAGTGACCCAATGGGCCGTGAAAGAAAGGTAACGTCCCTGTCCATGCCTGCTGGACCATGAGTCAGCGGTAATATGCACCTTACCGCTGACCGCCCTGTCCAGCGAGGCATGGACATTGCCTTCCACATGCCGGTAGAGAGACGGAATCGCCTTCCGTGAGAAAAAGTGGCGTTTGGGAACCTGCCACTGAGGAACCGCACATTGAACAAACTCACGGAAGGGGGCCGAGTCTACCAACTGAAAAGGCAGCAGTTGAAGTGCTAGCAATTTAGCCAAGCTAGCATTCAACCGCTGGGCATGTGGATGGCTGGGAGTGTACTTCTTTCGACGGTCCAGCAGCTGGGGCAGGGAAATTTGCCTGCTACAATCGGACGTCGGTGTACTGCAAGTACTTGGTTGTGACACACCTAATTCTACACCTTCAGTCCTCTCACAGCAGCTTTCAGAGAGGACTGAAGGTGTAGTGGGGATGGAGATCCCAGCTGATGAGGAGCAAGGAGAGGTCCGCTTAGTTCTTTGGTGTGGGTCTTTTATGTGTGCCTGCCAACGAGCTGCATGGCAGGTCGACATATGTCTGCTCATGCTTGTGGTGCCCAAGCGGCTGATGTTTTGGCCACGCGAGATACGCTTGAGACAAATATTGCAAATAGCAGTGGTGCGATCTGATGCACTCGTCTCAAAAAAGGCCCACACCAAATAACTTTTCTGATAACGTGCAGAGGCAGCGCCCTGCACAGGCGGAGCTCTGCGGTGTTGTACAGTTGCTGTGCTGGCCTCAACCTGGCCTCCAGGGGGCATCCTGCCTCGTTGACATGTGACGCCGCATCCTCCTCCTCCTCATCCTCCTCCTCATCCTCTCTCCCTCCAGGCACCCACGTGGCGTCAGTGACATCATCCCCTCCCTCTTCTAGAGCAAACCTGGCAGTAAGCTGCAGCTGGTGGAACAGTACTGCCAGATTGCTGTCCTTCAGCATCCCCTCTCTCTGCGCGCACACTACTGACTTCCTCAAGCTGGGTATCATCATCCGAGCCTTCGAATCGGGCATCCTCCTGGAGCATGTACCCAACACTGTGCTCAAAGAGTTCGGGGGACTCCTCAGGAGGACATGGTGGGTCTAGGGAAGGGGTGGCTGATGATGCCATTGAGTACGCGTTGGCAGCTGCTCTGCCAGTACCCTGAGCCTGGGTGAGAGAGGATGAGGAGGATGAGGAGTCATCCATTCTACCAAGCCTTCAGCATGATGCGGCTCCACATGTCCAGCTGCCGAAAACAAAGACGCGCGTGTCCCATGGCCACGTGACGATGCACGACCACGTCCATGGCCACGGCCACGTCCACTAGTAACGGCCACGTGAGCCTGCCTGCCCTGTGTTCTTGGCTCTGCACGCTCTGCCTCCCCTGTGTGATGCCACTAACACACTAGAAGTCCTTGGGTGCTTCTGCAAAGAAAATATAGGAGCTCTGTGTGATGCCACTAACACACTAGAAGTCCTATGGGTGCTTCTGCAAAGAAAATATAGGAGCTCTGTGTGATGCCACTAACACACTAGAAGTCCTGTGGGTGCTGCTGAGAAGAAAATATAGGAGCTCTGTGTGATTCCACTAACACACTAGAAGTCCTATGGGTGCTTCTGCAAAGAAAATATAGCAGCTCTGTGTGATGCCACTAACACACTAGAAGTCCTGTGGGTGCTGCTGAGAAGAAAATATAGGAGCTCTGTGTGATGCCACTAACACACTAGAAGTCCTATGGGTGCTTCTGCAAAGAAAATATAGGAGCTCTGTGTGATGCCACTAACACACTAGAAGTCCTGTGGGTGCTGCTGAGAAGAAAATATAGGAGCTCTGTGTGATGCCACTAACACACTAGAAGTCCTGTGGGTGCTGCTGAGAAGAAAATATAGGAGCTCTGTGTGATGGGACTAACACACTACAAGTCCTATAGGTGCTTCTGGGAACAAAATATAGGAGCTCTGTGTGATGGGACTAACACACTTTAAGTCCTATAGGTGCTTCTGGGAAGAAAATATAGCTCTGTGTGATGGGACTAACACACTTCAAGTCCTATAGGTGCTTCTGGGAAGAAAATATAGGTCTGTGTGATGGGACTAACACACTTAAAGTCCTATAGGTGCTTCTGGGAAGAAAATATAGGTCTGTGTGATGGGACTAACACACTTAAAGTCCTATAGGTGCTTCTGGGAACAAAATATAGGATCTCTGTGTGATGGGACTAACACACTTCAAGTCCTATGGGTGCTTCTGGGAAGAAAATATAGGTCTGTGTGATGGGACTAACACACTTCAAGTCCTATAGGTGCTTCTGGGAACAAAATATAGGATCTCTGTGTGATGGGACTAACACACTACAAGTCCTATGGGTGCTTCTGGGAAGAAAATATAGCTCTGTGTGATGGGACTAACACACTTCAAGTCCTATAGGTGCTTCTGGGAACAAAATATAGGATCTCTGTGTGATGGGACTAACACACTACAAGTCCTATAGGTGCTTCTGGGAAGAAAATATAGCTCTGTGTGATGGGACTAACACACTTCAAGTCCTATAGGTGCTTCTGGGAAGAAAATATAGGTCTGTGTGATGGGACTAACACACTTCAAGTCCTATAGGTGCTTCTGGGAAGAAAATATAGGTCTGTGTGATGGGACTAACACACTTCAAGTCCTATAGGTGCTTCTGGGAAGAAAATATAGGTCTGTGTGATGGGACTAACACACTTAAAGTCCTATAGGTGCTTCTGGGAACAAAATATAGGATCTCTGTGTGATGGGACTAACACACTACAAGTCCTATAGGTGCTTCTGGGAAGAAAATATAGCTCTGTGTGATGGGACTAACACACTTCAAGTCCTATAGGTGCTTCTGGGAACAAAATATAGGAGCTCTGTTTGCTGCCAGTGCCTGCCACGAACACACTACAAGTCCTATAGGTGCTTCTGGGAACAAAATATAGGAGCTCTGTTTGCTGCCAGTGCCTGCCACGAACACACTACAAGCCCTATGGGTGCTTTTGGGGTGCAGTGCTGTACTAACAGCACTGCGGTTGGTACTACTGAAATACTGTACTAACAGTAAGACATGCACCAGACTAACCCCCAGCAGCAGCTAAAAACACACTAACCAGCAGCAGCAATGGACGATCAATGACAGGTAGCAATGGTTTAGCAAAGTAGAGCAAATCTTTCTAAATGAATCTTTCTAAATGAATCTTTCTAAATGAATCTTTCTAAATGAATCTAACAGAGTGACACAGAATGAGCCTGCACTCTCCTAAACCTGGAACGCATGTGACCGGCGCCGACGGCGTGGCGGCCTTTTAAATGAGGGGGCGTGTACTAAAGCCCCTGAGCTGTAATTGGCTACAGGCGTCCTGCCTGTAGCCAATTATGGCTCTCCGAGTTTCCGGCGCTGTGATTGGCCAAGCATGCGGGGTCACAGTGCATGCTTGGCCAATCATCAGCCAGCAATGCACTGCGCCGGCCGCGCCGGCCGCAATGCATTGCGGGGCCGCTCGCATCACACGAATGTGATGCGAGCGGCCAAAATAGTTCTGGGCTCGCCGAGCGAGCGAACACCCGGTGCTCGATGCGAACATGGGTTCGCATCGAGCACCGGGCCCATCCTTAATAGCTGAACATTTCTTAATCAGGATAAAAAAAAGAATTTATCGAATTAAATTTCTCTCTGAAACTTTTAGCGCTTCTGTCAATCTGCATTATGTGTGAAGAGTCATCAGGCCACAGACACACAGGGGTTGATTTACTAAAGGCAAATAGACTGTGCACTTTGCCAAGTGTAGTTGCTCCAAAGCTTAGTAAATGGGGTAAAGCTTCACTTTGCAAAGAACACCCAATCACGTGCAAGGAAAAAAAAAAAAGACGGTATTTTTGCTTGCACATGATTGGATGATGGAAGTCAGCAGAGCTTCTGCCCGTTTACTAAGCTCTGGAGCAACTGCACTTGCAGAGTGCACAGTCTATTTGTCTTTAGTAAATCAATCCTTCAATGTGGGATGGCTCCAGTGCTGGGCTTGCATATGCCTTCTCTCCCAAAGCACTGAAACTAGGTAAAAATATAAGGTGATTATCCAGGGGGTCCCCGACTTACGAACATCCGAGTTGCGAACGAACCCTACTTACGAACGGGGCCCGAGTGACGTCACTGCCGGCCAACGTCTTGCTGGAGTGAGCCATTCCTCTGTTCCTGGCCTGGCTATGAAGTTAAGGGGCCCCCCTCGTCATCATACCTGCCCATCCACAGGCTTGGTACGGTCTGGTGGCCTGCCGGTGGCCTACCAGGCAGCTAAAACTGCCCATCGTGGCCACGGCCTAGTGTGGCCTAGTGAAGCCTCCAAGGTCCCCGGTCTTTCCTGCGCCGCTGCCGGCACCGCGGCTGGCCTGCCTGGTCTCAGATCGCAGACACTGCTGCTTTCACCATCCATCCATCTCAGGTGAGCTGCCCAGCAGTATGTACTGTAATATGCCTATGTAC
The DNA here is from genome assembly GCA_028564925.1 of Lithobates sylvaticus. Taxonomy (NCBI): domain Eukaryota; kingdom Metazoa; phylum Chordata; class Amphibia; order Anura; family Ranidae; genus Lithobates; species Lithobates sylvaticus. The sequence goes on along the minus strand of CM053030.1, from coordinate 201,892,081 downwards.
TGTATACGGTACAGTGTACTGTAATGTGCTCCTCCCCTCTCAGCTGTGACAGGAAATCTAGCACAGTGCTAGAACTCCTGTTTTGGAGGTGACAGGGTCAATAAAGAGAACCTGTCACCTCCAATTGCTATAACACAGGGAATTGTTTTCTCCTGTGTGATAGCAATAAAGTTAAGTGAAACAAAATTGATAAAAAAAATAAAAATAAGAAAAATAATAATTAAATTAATAAAATAAAAAAGTAATTAAAAAAAAGTAAAGAATAAGAAAAATAATATTAAAAATAAGAAAATTATACAAAAAAAAAGTAAATGACAAGCTACAAAAAAAAAAGTATTAAAAAAGTAAACAAGAAACAAGAAATATTTTAACTAACCCTGCAATCCGGTTGCCATTCTCTGTTGATTTGGGGGAGGGGGGGTGGTTCGGTTGGTGGGGAGGGGGCACATTGCGGGAACCTGGCCTTGGGGTGGCAGGGAGAGCAAATCTGGCCCTGCTTGTACCACACACAATTGAATGTGAGCTCCACAATAGGCAGATGACATGAGCTCATGCCGTGTTTTTTTATACCATCTTTGCTTGGTCCTGAATGTAATTACTGTATCCTTCTGTTCTCTTTTAGCCCTGTTTTTTTGTACTGTACTGGACCCCACAGTGCTGGACGGCTCTGAGGACGCACAACAAGCGAGCATACTGTATCTATCTTGCCACCACAGTGAGTGTTTTTATACAGTTCCAGTCTTACTAGAATAAATTGGTAATAAATTGGCTGGCTGCTACACTTTTTTTCCTTCTTGTTCTTCTTTTCAGTGCACTTCATTCCACATTTTTTGTCTTCAACATACCGGAAAACAAATCTGATGCAAGTGCTGGTGATACAGCAAAGAAAAGAAGATCCATCACCATGAATAAAGTAAAATATAAAGTAGAAATAATAAAAAGATCAGAAAAAGGTGAAACTCCATCATCTATTGGTAGAGCATTCAGCTACAATCGGTCAACGATCGCAACAATTTTAAAAGATGAAGCTAGAATAATGGAGCATGTGAAAGGCCATAACCCAATGCATGCTACGATTATTACAAAGCAACATAGTGGTTTAATTGTCGAGATGGAAAGGCTGCTGACAATTTGGATAGAAGACCAAAATCAGCGTAATATGCCTATCAGTCTTACTTTTGCTCAAAGCCTTTTCAACGATTTAAAAGCTGCCCATCCAAGAGAAGATGATTGCAATGAAGAATTTGGTGCAAGTAGGGGTTGGTTCAATCGCTTATAAGAAAGAGCTAATTTGCATAACATTAGAGATCAAGGTGAAGCAGCAAGTACCGATGTAAGTGCTGCAAATGATTTTTCCAAGATATTGAAAGCTATTATTGACAACGAAGGTTATATGCCAGAACACATTTTTAATGTAGATGAAACTGGCTTGTTTTGGAAAAAAATGCCAGCTAGGACCTACATTTCAAAAGAGGAAACATGTGCACCAGTTCATAAGGCATCAAAGGATAGGCTGACTGTATTACTTGGGGGTAATGCATCTGGGGATTTAAAGCTCAAGCCTTTGTTAGTGCATCACTTCTTAAATCCCAGGGCACTACGTAATGTCACTAAGGCATCTCTTCCTGTTATTTGGAGGGCAAATGCAAAGCCTTGGGTTACAGCTACAATCTTTGAAGATTGGTCTTCAAACCATTTTGTCCCTGCTGTTGAACATTATTGCTTGAGGGAAAACATTCCCTTCAAAACTCTTCTTCTCCTTGACAATGCCCCTGGACATCCAAACACTTTAGCTGACTTGCACCTCAATGTAAAGGTGGTATTTCTACCCCCCAACACCACATCACTACTACAGCCGATGGATCAAGGAGTCATAGCCTCCTTTAAGGCCTATAATTTACGGAGGACATTCGCACAAGCTATCAGGGCTACCCAAAATGATCATGACCTCAAGAGGGTTCTGGAAGAATTATCACATTTATGATGCCATCAAAAATATTGCTGATGCTTGGGCTGAAGTGAAAGAAACAAATATGAGAGGAGTTTGGAAAATTTGTGCCCCCAATTCACAGAAGAATTTCTGGGGTTTACAGGTGAAGAAATTGCCGCAACCAGGCAAGCTGTGGTTACCATTGGTAATCAACTGCAGTTGGACATCAGTGAAAATGATATCATCGAGTTACTCGATTCCCATGGCAAAGAACTAGAGCAGCAGATGACAGCATTTAGGGAAGAAAACCAGGACCTAGAAACTCCAACATTGAAAAAGTTTTCTACAAAACGGTTAGCTGATGCTTTTCATCTCGTTGAAGCAGGAATGGCAAAGTTAGAGGAGCAAGATCCTGATACAGAGAGGTTTACCAAAGTTTATCGTACAGTTACTGACTGCCTGAGATGCTACAGGGCTATTTATGATAAGATAAAGAAAAGCGCTGTGCAAATATCCCTTCGTGTCTACTTCAAGAGTCCAGCAGCTGAATCAGATTCTATAACAATAGTCCCATCCTCTTCAACAAGCCCATCATTCTCTACCATGATTGTTTAAGGTTGTACTGTTCTGTACAGTATTGTACAGTGTTTGAAAATGTTTAAGAATTTACATGTATGTATCTGCATCTACATGCACAGGTAAACATAAATAATGTTAAACCAAACACCTGTCTACGCTGTATTTATTTATTTATAGAGCCACTGAAGTTTTAACTGCTGTCTGTATCCTCATTAGATGGATTTAATCTCACTTCCTGTCTCTGAGACTGGATTTGCACTTAATAAAGGTACTGTTCCAACAAACAAATTTGACTTAAGAATAAACCTACTAGACATGTACACAACAAAAAAATTTGTTTATTTTCGTTTCGTTTTTTTCGTTTCCGTTGATTGGTAACAATTCGTACATTCGTAAGTCATCGTTGTTCGTATTCGTAACGATTACATTTGTAAGTCGTCATTGTTCGTATTCGTAGCGATTCGTACATTTGTAAGAGTTATTTTTCGTTGATTCGTTTTTTTTTCGTTAGTTTAATTTTCGTTAATTCGAAATTCGGACGCATTCGTAGTTATTCGTACATTCGTAACATTCATAGATTCGTAATCGGAGCATAATTCATAATTTTATGTAATGTGTATGCTATTATTACATTTTAATAATTTATGAATCGAAAAAAAAAAAGTTACGAATCGAAAAAAAAGTTACGAATGTACGATTTTTTTTGTTCAATCCATTGATTACGAATCGAAAAAAAAAAAAAAGTTACGAATCGAAAAAAAAAGTTACGAATCGAAAAAAAAGTTACGAATCGAAAAAAAAAGTTACGAATGTACGAATTTTTTTGTTCAATCCATTCGAAGCACGTTAAGCAGCACCATTGTAAGGGACACAGAAAATTACCAATTCAACAAAAAAAAAAGTTACGAATGTACGAATTTTTTCGTTCATTTTCGTTGTTCCTTTTTTCGTTTTTCGGATTTTCGTTGTTTGGTTTTTCGGATTTTCGGATTCGTATGATTCTAACGATTCGTTATTCGGATTCGTTCGATTCGAACGATTCGTTCATTCGTACGAAAACGAACGAACGCAAAAAAACAAAAAAAAAACGAAATACGAAAAAAAACTAAACGAATTGCACATGTCTAAAACCTACAGTCCCTATCTTGTTCATAACCCAGGGGTTCCCTGTATTTAGTGTTTCCAGTGGTTCCTCCTTATAAAACAATATCCTATTAGCACGTAAACCAAAGTTCTTCTTTATGTACCTCAACACATCCCATAAAGGAAAGGATACTACAAATAGTGATATTTGTTATTTCTTAAAACATTCACAGCAGCTGGCATTCTATTACTGGTTCTATTTTTCTGGACTATTTTAGTCATTTAAGTTGTCAGATGCTTCCTCTGACTTCAAAATTGTGTTCTGTCTTCCTTCCTCATCTAACTGTATTTACTGAACGCTAAGGATGAAAAATAAGAAGTAGGTCTGAAGTCATATGCAGAATTACCATAGCTAGGTCCCAGGAACAGCCGTAGTTTTTTCATTTTTAATTGAATTTTCTTTTACAAAATGTAATATAAACTACAATGATAACACTCCATTAACAACAGACAGTAGCCATGTTTGTAGTAAAAAGAAAAAAAATTTAAATTGTTCCTAGGCCACAGAACAGAAGTTGCAGTCCGTAGTGCCTATCCTTTGTGTTGTATACACATAAAACTGTGTTTATGATCACATGGAGACATTATTACTAGTTAAATCGGAAATTACTGTAACTGTATCTTAGCACCACAAACGGAAAATGCTTGTTAATAAATTTTTAACATTCAGAGGAAACCCATTTATCCATGTGTCCATGTTTTATTTTGTTGAGATATCACTGAGAAAAACACCCTCCTAGCATTTCTAGCCGTGGCCATCTTGAGTACAGGCAGATGATTTATACTGTTTTTAGTTTCTAGAATCCATCTACCCTTTGTTCAGGCACGCAGGCAGGTGGGTGTGCTTAGTTCTGAGAAAGCCCATCTTCCCCTCCCCCAGATCAACAAAATGCCCTTGAAGACTCATACGGAGTATGGCATGCCCTTAAAGAAATGTTAAAAAAATAAAAATTATAACAAGTGATCATAATATACCTCCCTATCTATTTAATAATAGACACAGTGTGATGATTAAAAATAGTAATGTTGATTGAGAGAGTAACGTTCTGCTGGAAAATATGTGCCCTTACACCTTAACCACTTCCCGCCCGGTCAATAGCATATTGACGTCCGGAAAGTGGTTCCGTTATCCTGACTGGGCTTCATATGATGTCCTTCAGGATAACATGCCGCCGCGCGCCCGTCAGTCTGACACACCGCTACACTGATCTCGGTAAAGAGCCTCCGGCGGAGGCTCTTCACCGCATGATCAGCTGTGTCCAATCACGGCTGATCACGATGTCAACAGGAAAAGCCGGTGATCGGCTTTTCCTCACTCACGTCTGACAGACGTGAGTAGAGGAGAGCCAATCGGCGGCTCTCCTGACACGGGGGGTCTGCGCTGATTGTTTATCAGCGCAGCCCCCCCTCAGATCCCCACACTGGACCACCAGGGACTCCACTAGGGAAGTGGGCAACATGTGGATGGCCAGGTATGTACCCCCTGGCTATCCACATGTGCAAATGATGCCCAATCTGTGCCAGTCAGTGCCCACAAATGGGCACTGACTGGCACCATCATGTACCAGTCAGTGTCATCAGTGCCACCCATCAATGTCCAGCCATGCCCATCAATGCCCACCTATCAGTGCCCATCCATGCCACCTATCCGTGCCACGTATAAGTACCCATAAGTGCCCATCAGTGCTGCCTATGAGTGCCCATCAGTGCCGCCTATGAGTGCCCATCAGTGCCACCTATGAGTGCCCATCAGTGCTGCATACCAGTGCCACCTATCAGTGCCCATCATCAGTGGCCATCAGTGCCACCTCATCAGTACCACCTAATTGGTGCCACCTCATCGGTGCCCGTCAGTGCAGCCATATCAGTGCGTGAAGAAGAAAACTTACTTATTTACAAAAAAAATTAACAGAAACAAAGAAAAACATGTTTTTCTTCGAAATTTTTGGTCTTTTTTTATTTGTTGCACAAAAAATAAAAATCGCAGATGTGATCAAATACCACCAAAATAAAGCTCTATTTGTGGGAACAAAATGAAAAAAGTTCTGTTTGGGTACAGTGTTGCATGACCGCACAATTTTCATTCAAAGTGCGACAGCGCTGAAAGCTGAAAATTGGTCTGGGCAGGAAGGTGTCTAAGTGCCTGGTATTGAAGTGGTTAAAGGAGTTAAAAAAAGTTTAAATGTTTTTTTTTACCTTAATACATTCTATGTGGTAGCAGCCCCAGAGCCCCCCTCCCCTTTTCCTGAGTCTCAGCAGAATGTTTTAAAGTTTTTCTTTATGTTAGCTGCAAATTGAAACATATTGAATGCCATTTTGATTATCAAGATACATCCACCTGAATGACACTCGTGTTACTTTTCTTAAAAGATTATATAATGTGGAAGCTGCCATAGCTGATTTATTTTTGAAAGTGCGTGCTCCAGGTCTGTCATATATATCCTTGCTTCACTGCTTAGTGAGTCACTGCCCCGAGTAATCCTGTTCATATCCAAGGCATAGCTCCCAATTGTCCCTGATTTGGAGGAACTGTCCCTGATTTGGAGCAGTGTCCCTCTGTCCCTTATCCCTCCTCATTTTGGTCTGATCTATATAGATGTATATAAAATGACCTTTTTATCTATCAAAAAGTGTTTTCCAGCGCTAAACCTTTCATCCGATTTCTAAATTGCTGCATTTGTAAATTCCAAAAGCCAATATGAAGGAATAGTAGTGGTAAAAAAGCACTTGTGGGTTTAACCATTCTTGTTTTTTTGTACAATTCTCATTTTAAGGGGGCGTGGCAATGGGTGTGTCCTATGCCTGCATGCTTTTGCCGATAGGTGTTCCTCATTCCCATTTCAAAAAGTTGGGAGGTACGCCAAGGTCTTGACACCTGCACATGCTTGTTTACAGCGCATCATGAAGAATAAGGCAGACAGCCCTAGAGTTTACACCTACAAAATGTCAGCAATTGCAACTCCCAAATTTCTGATCAGTTGATTTCCTTTTAAAGCGGTATTATACCCAAAGAGTATCAGGACTTGATCAAGCATGCCCCCATGGAAAGCGGCTCTCCGTGGGGGCACTCGATAAAAGGGAGGAGCCAGGCACACCGCCGGGGGACCCCAGAAAATGAAGATCGAGGCTGCTCTGTGCAAAACTCGAGGAGGGAGTTTTGCACAGAGGAGGTAGGTATGACATGTTTGTTATTTAAAAAAATAAAAAGAACTTTTACAATCACTTTAATATAGGGCAAATATATAAAAATATGACAACATCTAAAGCACCGCTCTTAGATGTATCTAAAGCCAATTCTTTAGATGTGGTGGCTCAACTGTTTTTAACCTTGTTATGCTTTTTTTTCTCTTTATTGTCGCCCTGTGATTCTGCCAGTAAGGCTGGTCATACACAAAGTAAATTTCTTTCCTGCAACCACACGAACCACCAGACAATGCTGATGCGGGAATCCCTCCTGTTGGGCCATTGTTTTCTCCAGGCAGAGGAAGCCGTCCCCGCTGGGAGAAGACAGTGATTATAGCTAGTGGTATAGCAGCCGCTAGCAATAATCGCAAGACAATCCAGTAGACTGGTTGTACCCAAGTTGATCAGTCGATCAACTTGGTACATTCAGCCTGCCCATTAATGGTTCAAATCTCACCTGGTTCCTGCTGAACCCACCGAGACCTGAACCATGTATGTCTGGCCTAACATACTCCTTGATCTAGGATGACAATGCTAACTCATTGTAATCTATTTATGAAGGATCAGTGTTGTCACTCCAGAATAGAAAGTGTGTTTGGACTACAGAAAGCTTTCTCATCTTCATTATATAGAAGAAGATGATATGTAGTTCATAAAGATAGCTGGTAACAATGCTAACTAAAACCAATGTAGCACAAACAGACAGCAAAATGATCAGCTTACAACATTTCTGGCAGGATCAACAGGTAATTCTTATGCCGCGTACACACGATCGGACTTTCTAGCGGACTTTCCGGTGGACTTGGTCCGACGGACTAGAGTCCGCTGGACAATCCGACCATGTGTGGGCTCCTGCAGACTTTTTCTTCCCAAAAGTCTGGCGGACTTAGAAGTTTTTACTCAAAATTATCCACCGGACTCGGCAGTCCGGCGGACAATGCGGCCATCTGTGTACTAGTCCGCGGGACTTTTGAAATGAACGGACTTGCCGACACGGAAGTAAAGTTCGTTCATTTTGAACGTGACTCCAGGTAGACGGGACTAGCAAAGGAAGTCAATGCCGCCGCCTCGATCACCTGATATGGATTTAAAGGGGAATCCCTACGCCGAAAAAACGGCATGGGGGTCACCCCCAGATCCATATCAGACCCTTATCCGAGCACGCAGCCCGGCCGGTCAGGAAAGGGGGTGGGGACAAGCGAGCTCCCCCCCTCCTGAGCCGTACCAGGCCGCGTGCCCTCAACATGGGGGTTGAGGGCACTACGGCCCCCCCCGCCCCAAAGCACCTTGTCCCCATGTTGATGAGGACAAGGGCCTCTTCCCGACAACCCTGGCCGTTGGTTGTTGGGTTCTGCGGGCGGGGGGCTTAACGGAATCCGGGAGCCCCCTTTAATAAGGGGGCCCCCAGATTACGGCCCCCATCCTATGTGAATGAGTATGGGGTACCATGTACCCCTACCCATTCACCTGGGGAAAAAAAAGTGTACATAAAAAAACACAACACAGGTTTTTAAAATACTTTATTAGACAGCTCCGGGGGTCTTCTCTTCTTCCAACTTCGGGGGTCTTGTCCCGCTCTTCGGTTCTTGTTGCCGGGCCTCCGCTTTCTTCTTCCAGCTCTTTTACTAGCATTGGCCCGGTCTTCTGTCGCTGTCGCCGCTGCCTTCTGTTCTTCTGCTTCTTCTTCTATCTTCTCCCGATGTTGACACAACACTGTCTCCGCTTGTAATGGCCGAGACGTGTTGCGCGGCCACTTATATACGGACAAGGGGCGGGGTCACCGTCTCATGTCACAAGTGGAGACAGCCATTACAAGCGGAGACAGCGTTGTGTCAACATCGGGAGAAGAAAGAAGAAGAAGCAGAAGGCGGCGGCGACAGCGACAGAAGACCAGGCCAACACTAGTTAAAGAGCTGGAAGAAGAAAGCGGAGGCCCGGCAAGAAGAGCGGGACAAGACCCCCGAAGTCGGAAGAAGAGAAGACCCCTGAAGCTGTCTAATAAAGTATTTTAAAAACCTGTGTTGTGTTTTTTTATGTACACTTTTTTTTACCCAGGTGAATGGGTAGGGGTACATGGTACCCCATACTCATTCACATAGGGTGGGGGGCTGGGAAGAGGCCCTTGCCCTCATCAACATGGGGACAAGGTGCTTTGGGGGTGCACCGCAGGGCCCCCCTTTCCCCAAAGCACCCCCCCATGTTAAGGGTACGCGGCCTGGTAAGGCTCAGGAGGAGGGGGGCGCTCGCTCGTCCCCACCCCCTTTCCTGACAGGCCGGGCTGCGTGCTCGGATAAGGGTCTGATATGGATTTGGGGGGAACCCCCACGCCTTTTTTCTGCGTAGGGATTCCCCTTTAAATCCATACCAGGCGACGGGGCTAGCAAGGTGGCAATCTCGCCAAAAGAGGCGGCGACATTGGCTTCCTTCGCTAGTCCTGTCTACCTGGAGTCACGTTCAAAATGAACGGACTTTACTCCGTGTGTCGGCAATTCCGTTCATTTCAAAAGTCCGGCGGACTCCTGCCAAAACACCAGCGGATTGTCCGCCGGAAAAGTCCGGGCGTGTGTGGGCAAGTCCACACGTTCGGAAAGTCCGCCAGATAGTCCGGCCGGAAAGTCTGATCGTGTGTACGCGGCATTAATACGTATGAAACAGGTACACTATATTACCAAAAGTATTGGGACGCCTGCCTTTACACTCATAGGAAATTGAATGGCATCCCAGTCTTAGTCCGTAGGGTTCAATATTGAGTTGGCCCACCCTTTGTAGCTATAACAGCTTCAACTCTTCTGGGAAGGCTGTTAACAAGGTTTAGGAGTGTGTCTATGGGTATGTTTGACCATTCTGGCAGAATCACATTTGTGGGGTCAGGCACTGATGTGGATGAGAAGACCTGGCTCGCAGTCTTCGCTCTAATTCATCCCAAAGGGTTTCTATTGGGTTGAGGTCAGGACTTGATGCAGGCCAGTCAAGTTCCTTCACCCCAAACTTGCTCATCCATGTCTTGCTCATCCATGTCTTTATGGAACTTGCTTTGTGCACTGGTGCGCAGTCATGTTGAAACAGGAAGGCTTGAAATTGTCCAAAATGACTTGGTATGCTGATGCCTTAAGAGGCCAAAACCAAGCCCTGAAAAACATTCCCATACCATAATCCCCCCTCCACCAAATGATTTTGACCAGTGCAGAAAGCAAGGTCCATAAAGAATTGGATAAGCGAGTTTGGGGTGGAGGAACTTGACTGGCCTGCACAGAGTCCTGACCTCAACCAAATAGAACACCTGCCTGACCTCACAAATGGGCTTCTGGAACAATGGTCAAACATTCCCATAGACACACTCCAAAACCTTGTGGACAGCTTTCCCAGAAGAGTTGAAGCTGTTATAGCTGCAAAGGGTGGGCCAATTCAATATTAAACCCTACAGGCTAGGACTGGGATGCCATTAAAGTTCATGTGTGTGTGTAAAGGCAGACATCCCAATAGTTTTGGTAATATAGTGTACATTGTAAAACAAAATGCAAATAGAAGTTTATTGTTAGAGTTTACAAACACTTTACATTTTACTTAACCACTGCACTACCCAGCTATAGTCATATGACATCCCCAGATGGGATCTCCCATCATATGACGTCCTCGGCTTTCTGGCGGTATAGGGGCGCGTGCCTGCCAGCCGCGATGTCCGCTGGGCACCTGCAATCTCTTGTGACAGAGCAGGAACGTGAATCTGTGTGTGAAAACACACAGGTCCACGTCCTGTCAGGAGAGAGGAGACAGATCGTGTGTTCCTAATATATAGGAACACCGATCAGTCTCCTCCCCTAGTCAGTCCCATCCCCCCACAGTTAGAATCACTCCCTAGGTATCACAGTTAACCCCTTGATCGCCCCCTAGTGTTAGCTCCTTCACTGCCAGTGACATTTATACAGTAATCAGTGCATTTTTATAGCAGTGATCATTGTATAAATGTTACTGGTCCCAAAATGGTGTCAAAGGTGTCTAATCTGTCCGCCGCAATGTCACAGTCACGATAAAAATTGCAGATAGCCGCCATTACTAGTAAAAAAAAAACATTATAATAATAAAAATGCCATTAATCAATGACCTATTTTGTAGGCGCAAATAACTTTTGCGCAAACCAATCAATGTACGCAGATTGCGTTTTTTTTACATAAAATGTGTAGCAAGAATACATGTCGGCCTTAACTGAGCAAAAAGTGTGTGTGTGTGTGTGTTTTTTTTTTAATTGGGATATTTATTATAGCAAAAAGTAAAAAATATTGTGTTTTTTCAAAATTGTTGCTCTTTTTTGTTTATAGCGCAAAAGAAAAAAAAAATGCAGGGGGTTATCAAATACCACCAAAAGAAAGCTCTATTTGTGGGGGGAAAGATATAAAAATGTAATTTGGGCACAGTGTTGCATGACCGCGCAATTGTCATTCAAAATGTTACAGCGCCGAAAGCTGAAATTTGGCCTGGGCAGGAAGGGGGTGAAAATGCCCGGTATTGAAGTGGTTAAAGCACATGTTTTATCAAAAACTGACATTCTGTCTGTTTTTTGGGACAAGCATTGCAGCAAGTGAAGTCAGAACCTCTTAACTGACTTTGAAAGTATTAAAGTAACTAGAACAGAATAACAGCCACCTTATAATTTCAGAAGAGAGACTGGTCACCAATGACAGTCTGCACATTTTCTTAGCCTAGGTTTCTATCAAAGTGTATTTTTAGTCAAAATGTAAAATCAGATATTCATTTCTACATCAAATTTCAATTATTTACAGCCTACTCCTGTTAATCTGAACAATCTTGAAGTTTTGTAAACTCTCTTTGTGAAGATCCCCACCCATTTATTTCCATTATTTCTGTGATTTGTATTCACTAGCTTGCATTTTACACCTCCTTTTTATGTTGTGAGTGCTGCTTATCTCTTTCCACAACTTCCTGTATTCCCAGCATGCTTTGTAGATTATCCTCTGTTTATTTTAAATTTCTAAGGACTACATATTCCATGGTACTTTGCTGCCAGTAGATAGTGATCTCTGTTTCATCAGATTTGGCAAACTGTCAGAATTTGTAACGGAAGTGATGTTACATCGCCGCCATCTTGCTACACCCCGCACTAGCCCACAGTAAGGATAGAGTGAGAAGGGCATCTTGTCACCATATTTTTGCACTGTACACCTATTTTTAACTGTAAAAGGAGGTTATATAGTGAAATACAGTACTTAGAACTCCGTCTGACAGTTTATTTGTTGAATTTTAAAAGCAGCAAACTTCTGTCAGATGAGCAAACCTGTGAGATGAGCAGGCTTGCCGCTGCTTTTAAAATTCAACATCTAACCAGTCAGACGGAGTTCTAAGTACTGTATTTCACTATATAACTTCAGTTTACAGTTAAAAATAAGTGTACAATGCAAAAAAAGATGCCCTTCCCACTCTATCCTTACTGTGGGCTAGTGCGGGGTGTAGCAAGATGGCAGCGACGTAACATCACTTCCGTTACACATTCTGACGGGTCACCAAATCTGATGAAACAGAGATCACTACCTACTGGCAGCAAGGTACCATGGAATATGTAGTCCTTAGAAATTTAAAATAAACATAGAATAATCTACAAAGCATGCTGGGAATACAGGAAGTTGTGGAAAGAGGCAGCACTCACAACATAAAAAGGATATTTTTTCAACTTTTTTTTTTATATTGGACTGTCAAATATAACTATTGTTTTAATTTTGATTATAAAATATATACAAGTGTACTCTTTGAACTACTTAAAAAAGCAGTGCAATGATGATGTGCACAATGCAGCAACTGGTATCCACCAACCACAAATTTACTGCACTTGAGACTAATCAGTAAATTAATGTTAATAATTTTTATGAAATGTATAAGGTATATATATATATATATTACATATCTAATTCCAGGCTATTCCAATAAATCTTCTGTGGCTGCAGTAAGGCGGGTAGAAAATTTTACTGGTAGAGCTGACATAAAATGTTCGAATTTTGATCTGGGGTCGTTGGCCTTCTCCACAGTCTATTACAGGTAATCATTAACAGTTACTCTAGCATTGCTGGGCTACAGGTTAAATCCCGAGTCTCAGCAGAATATTTTAAAGTTTTTCTTTATGTTAGCTGCAAATTGAAACATATTAAAGGCCATTCTGATTATCAAGATACTTACCATCCACCTGAATGACACTCTTGTTACATTTCTTAAAAGACTACAATGTGGAAGCTGCTATAGCTGATTTATTTTTGAAAGTGCATGCTCCAGGTCTGTCATATTTATCCTTGCTTTACTGCTTAGTGAGTCACTGCCCCGAGTAATCCTGTTCATATCCAGGGTCTTGACACCTGCACATGCTTGTTTACAGCGCATCATTGAAGGATAAGGCAGACAGCCCTAAAGTTTACACCTATAAAATGTCAGCAATTGCAGCTCCCAAATTTCTGTCCAGTTGATTTCCTTTTAAAGCGGTATTAAACCCAAGAATTAAACATTTATTATATGGCAGCTTACCAATTCTTAGATGTGATGGCTGCATTCATTTTCTCTTTTAGGCTTTCTTTTCCTTATTTTCACCTGGTTATCCAGCCAGTAAGTCTGCAAGCTCTACTGCAGATGTAGCAGTTACAGGGTTGAGGCAAACCATTTATCAATGGCAGGGATGCTTACAATGATCATTTTTATTTATTTGTGTAAATTTTTACCAAAAATTAAAAAAATTGTTAGCTGTAAGGCCCATTTGACATGGAGTGGACTCCATCAAGAAGACCCGCCTGCTCAGTGGTGAATCTGTCCGATCCACACTGAGCAGGAGGATGACAGGTCAGTGTCAGCTCCACTGATGAAGAGCGGACACAGAGACAGCCTGCTGTTCTCTATAAGGTGGTCAGATGGAAACAGACTGCCTGTCCATTTCCAGCTGACTGTCATCCGATCTGTTAAAAGTCCATCTGTTTTTGGCAGACCAGATTGGTTCGGATGCAGGTGGGTGTAAACGGACACGTCTGTTTACATCCGCCTCCCCATAGAGAACAATGTATGGTCTAATCGGGTCCGCCTGAAAAATGGACAGGCAGACCTGATCAGTTCACTAGTGTGAAAGGGGCCTTACTGGTTATAAGAATTGAGCTGGAGATTTGCTTCAATGTGTTTAGTGTATCTAAATGTGCTAGTGCATCTAACACTCCCCTACCCTAGAATAATGGTGTCCAAAGGTGCCCCCTGTGCTCCTTCATCCAGAGTGAGGGCACTCTATCACAAGAGCTGTATTACTGGATGGACCACCAGGTGAAAACAAAGGGGAAAAAAGCCTGAAAACAAATGCAGCCACCACATCTAATGATTGGTAAGCTGCAATATAAGACATTTTTGGTTTTGGGTTTATTAATGCTTTATGTCTTAGAAGCTATAGTTGGCTGAAGTTGCAAGGCAAGAGCCTACTTTCCTAATATTTAAAGGGGTTGTAAACCTTCAAGGTTTTTCACCTCCATGCATTTTATGCATGGAGGTGAAAAACCTCCTATAATGCTGCAGCCCCCCTGTCCCCCATTTTACTTACCTGAACCCCATCTATCTCGTCCCGGGACAAGCACACCAGCAAAAGCCGGTGTCTCGGGTCCTGATTGGATGGATTGATAGCAGCGAAGCTATTAGCACCCGCTGCTGTCAATCAAATCCAATGACCGGGGGGCATGGCCGAGTTATACATTTGGCTTCTATGGACGCACCTGCAACGTAACCCCCCTGGAGAGCGCTTCTCCCAGGGGGTTATCTAATGTGGGGAGGAACCGTGAGAGCTGCCAAGGGACCCCAGAAGAGGAGGTTCGGGGCCACTCTGTGCAAAACGAGCTGCAAAGTGGAGGTAAGTATGACATGTTTGTTATTTTTTTTTATAAAACAAAGCTTTAGTGTCACTTTAAGTGAGCTTTAGAGCAGCTGGTCCTGCAATAACTTCAATACGTTCTGAGTAATTGATCTGAAACAAGTATTCTGTAAGTAAAAGGCACGCTGCCGTAAGAGATTACTTAGTTATTCTTTGAAAGATACTAGTTCTCTGGCTGCCATTCTGATACCTTGACTTCAGTACTCTTTGAGTTGCTTATCTGGAACAAAGAGGAACAAGAGATAAGTCGTTTTGACACTCATTTGCAGCATGCTTTTTGAGTGACTGAAACATACTGAATTCTGACACAGCCCAGCATCTAGAATTTTCAGACAGAGGCCTGCAGTGACAGTGACGTACTTCTCTCATAATAGGGTCACTTTAGGTCAGATTACAGGCATACCTCCTGATCATGCTCTAGTCTTGACAGTATAAAATTGGTGGGACCAGCTCCCAATCATGTGACCACAGTGACAGCCAATCACAGTGGTCACATAATTGCCAATCCTTCTTGCCCCGTCAGGTGTTCATAACTTTTTAGGGAAGGGGTTAATGTTATTTAATAATTATTATTATTATTATTATACAGGATTTATATAGCGCCAACAGTTTGCGCAGCGCTTTACAACATGAGGGCAGACAGTGCAGTTACAATACTAATCAATACAGGAGGGATCAGAGGGCCCTGCTCGTTAGAGCTTACAATCTAGAAGTTAAATGTTTGTGATTTTGATTTACTATAACTCCCTTGTCTCCCTGAGAAACAGAATACTTAAACATTTCTTTTCCAGCATTATAACCAATCTTTTCATGAATAGGTGAAACAAGACAACTAGCTGTTTTATTACTGGTATTTTATTTTTACAGTATATGGCCAGGGTGTTCTGTATGTACCATTCGTTCTTGTTTCCTTATATATTATTATTATTTATTATTTCAGATTTTTTTATTTATTTTATTTATTACAGGATTTTATATAGCGCCAACAGTTTACGCAGCGCTTTACAATATAAAAAGGGAGACAATACAGTTATAATACAATAAAATACAAGAGGATTAAGGGGGCCCTGCTCAGAAGAGCTTACAATCTAATAGGGTGGGGGAGGTGATACAAAAGGTTGTAACTGTGGGGAATGAGCTGATGGAAGTGGTAGAAGATTAGTTGGAGACATGATAGGCTTCTCTGAAGAGATGAGTTTTCAGGGATCGCCTATACTTATATAGCACTGTCAGTTTACGCAGCGCTTTACATATATATATATATATATACACACTTATATAAAGAATACAAATGCGCACTGATTTTATGTGAACATTTTACTTGATTATTTTTCTTTCTTCCAATAAAAATTTTAAAACCAAAAAGAATTGTAATGCAATACCATTCTCTACATGATATACAGCTCGCTCTGCAACCATATTACAGACACTTTTCACCAGTCTGTCATATTCCCTGCCAGACATCAGTAGATTTAGGTCTTGCAGCTCTCATAAAGATTTTCTAAATCCTCACTAGACGTCGTGCTTGTTTTGCCCGTTGACTGGCAGACCTAAGTCATCCACATCTGCTAACAGGTAAAATGGATCTTAGGGAGCTGGGACCTTTACATTGCACCATGCTGTATGTAAGTGTTTACTATTGCCGCCCTCCTAAAAATTGAATAAACACTGCTCTGCGCTACAAGGATATGTTACTTGCAATGTATGGGATGGTCCTGGGATGACCAAGCCTGTAGATAGTAGCAGCTGTGAAAACTGATTATTTAAATAAATAAATAAATAAATAAACATATGTGTGCAAACTGCAATAAAGAAGTTATAAGTATATGTGTATAATGTGCAATTGAAAAATTATTATTATTATTGTCTGCATATAATGTGGATATATGACAATAATAGTAGCTGCCGCTTAAGAATATCGAACTGTGAAGAATACAAAAATTACTATTGTGGGCTAAACATAATCCCCCAATTTAGAATTTTTGTAGCAGCGCTATTTGAAGTGAGCTTTCATAAATGAATGTGAAAGGCTGATGCGATAAACACGCTAATCAAGGTGACCGTGAGTAAAATAAATAAATAAATACATAAATGTCAAAGTGACCATAAACTGATGTCTAAAATATACATATAAATAAATAAATAAATAAATGCATAAATAAATAAATCAATCAGTCCATATGCGTGAAATCAGTGAATCAATAAAAATAGATAATCAAATATGATAATAAATAGAAGTTCAAACTGGGTCACAAATGGTGAGTAAAACGTGAAACCAATTTCTAATTAAGCAATAAAATAGTTCGTGTATAAACGGTGTTTGCTCATCAAATGAGCCAGTGAAAAATAGTGACAGTTCAGAATTGATGTGAGCAACAGTTCTAGATAAATATTTCTTGAGTGATCCGTCCACCACTGCTTTCACCACGTGAGGGAATTGTCCCCTTCTGGGGGTACACTCACCAGAAATCTACTTTAAACAAGCCTGTAGTTTAAATCAATCTGGACCTTCTCCTCCAACATCACCAGATAATAGCCATCCACTAGCGCGATTTATTGGACCAGAGCTTCAGACTTTATATCCAGCATCCCTTGATCATAACCATCGGCTCCTCTCTTTGCCCGCTTTGCCAAATGTACATCTTCCAGGTCCTCAATATCCTCGTTCTCCTCGCAGATAACTTTGAACACTTTCTCTACCTGGATTCTGAAGGCATTCCGTTTCCTTCTTCCATACTCGGCACTGAATGTCTTCTGCAGATCAGCAGCGACAGCCGAAATATCCACAAATCCTGCACACCGATTACTGCTCAAATACTCGGTGAGCCGGTGTTTCAGTCTCCGGTCTATTCCCGGTGACACCGGTCGGATCTTCATAGATGATCACAGGATGAAGATCCGACCGGTGTCACCGGGAATAGACCGGAGACTGAAACACCGGCTCACCGAGTATTTGAGCAGTAATCGGTGTGCAGGATTTGTGGATATTTCGGCTGTCGCTGCTGATCTGCAGAAGACATTCAGTGCCGAGTATGGAAGAAGGAAACGGAATGCCTTCAGAATCCAGGTAGAGAAAGTGTTCAAAGTTATCTGCGAGGAGAACGAGGATATTGAGGACCTGGAAGATGTACATTTGGCAAAGCGGGCAAAGAGAGGAGCCGATGGTTATGATCAAGGGATGCTGGATATAAAGTCTGAAGCTCTGGTCCAATAAATCGCGCTAGTGGATGGCTATTATCTGGTGATGTTGGAGGAGAAGGTCCAGATTGATTTAAACTACAGGCTTGTTTAAAGTAGATTTCTGGTGAGTGTACCCCCAGAAGGGGACAATTCCCTCACGTGGTGAAAGCAGTGGTGGACGGATCACTCAAGAAATATTTATCTAGAACTGTTGCTCACATCAATTCTGAACTGTCACTATTTTTCACTGGCTCATTTGATGAGCAAACACCGTTTATACACGAACTATTTTATTGCTTAATTAGAAATTGGTTTCACGTTTTACTCACCATTTGTGACCCAGTTTGAACTTCTATTTATTATCATATTTGATTATCTATTTTTATTGATTCACTGATTTCACGCATATGGACTGATTGATTTATTTATTTATGCATTTATTTATTTATTTATTTATATGTATATTTTAGACATCAGTTTATGGTCACTTTGACATTTATGTATTTATTTATTTATTTTACTCACGGTCACCTTGATTAGCGTGTTTATCGCATCAGCCTTTCACATTCATTTATGAAAGCTCACTTCAAATAGCGCTGCTACAAAAATTCTAAATTGGGGGATTATGTTTAGCCCACCATAGTAATTTTTGTATTCTTCACAATTGCACCATGCTGACTTAATTTTCCAAATTGGAATCTACCAAATACGTTCCTTTAGGTCAGATTTACAGATGCTGATTACATTTATTGCATAAATTAGTTCATTATTGAAATAAGGTCATTTGAGCCCACAAACCATTAACATGAAAACTATTAACATAATTTCATAAGTTAATAAACCAAGTACAGGAGAAGGAATTAAGAAGTTCTCAGTGATAAGTGTTTCTACAGAGATTAAAGAACACAATTTTCTTATGCATATATTAACATTTTAAGAGTGAATTCATGCAAAAGCAATCTTTCCTGCATATATAAATCTGTTTTTTTTTTTTTTTTAATAATTTCCATATTTGGTCTCGAGAGCTATTTTAAAATAAGATGACTTTTTGGTTGAATTTTAATGATTTTTTTTAAAACAATCTGACAGCGAACCTTTATTTTAGGTCCCGATAAAGATGATTTACCTGTCTACGTCTGTCCTGAGCGAATTTAATGAGCCGCTAAAGTTGAAAGATGCAGAGTAAAATTTGCTATCTAATTCTGAAGCAACAAGGTATTGGTCTCTACAAAGATAACCGCAAATCAAACATGATCTTAAAAGCAGACTCTGTAAGAGGTGCTCAGAGAATTATTGCAATAATTAGGGAAACATGTCTTGGGTATTGTGTTTTCATAAATGAATGCGGTACATTTTATTCCCAGGTGGATTTCATTAGCTGCCAATTCCAACGCTGTCAACAGGCATTTCCACATCAGAAAGACTTTGTTAATTGAGTTACAGTAACTACACTTTATCTAAAAGGTGAGATTATTTGCTAAAATGAATCAGAAACGTTATCATTAAAATTATACGCTAGTGAGATGCTGCTTCTTCAGGGCAAGCCAGGTCAGTAATTATTCCTGGAAGTATATGACAGTTAATGTTGCATTTTTTTTCTTAAGCAGATAGACTTTTTCCTTGAAGTTTTGTGGAGGATGTTCAGCCTGTGGAACAATAACAGCCAGACCTTAGGCAGATATAAAACACCTTCTAATCCTTTTATGTATTTAAAAAAAGTATATGTTATATAAAAATAAAATATATTTTAAACGCAGCTTGTCTATGTACAAAATCTGTCTTTCTTTTGCTTTTCTGTAGCCCATATCGGTGCTTAAAGTAGAATCCCAGACTAAACCTAACTAATCTTAAAAATGCTCCTTCCTAACACCTATTTTGACTAACCCGTGTTAGAAAGATCTGTATGCCTACATATTTTCAGGTCGCTTTAGTCTGGTCATGTGATTTCCCCTATGTCGGCCAGCGATGGCTGAAGGGGAGAGAAAAGAACACTTGACAGTGGATGGTAATGCCTGGAAGCAGTGAGGTCACCTATAGGCTTACTATGTTCCATCTGTTGTTGGCACTTCCTCTTCTTCCCTAGAGCTGCACATGGGAGCCAGATCACGTGACCAGCCTAAAAAATAGGTAAGCATATACTTCAATATACATCTATACATCTTTCTTACACAGGTTGCTCAGAATACGTATTAGAAGAGGGGATGGAGCATTTTTAAAATTATTTAGATTTCACATGGAATTCTACTTGAAGCTCGGAAATAGACATACATGGGAACTTTTTGAAGTGACAAGGCTGGAGTTTATGGGGTATAATGTCGACTGGGTACTCAGACTGTATGACAGATAGGTACATAGATAAGGCTGATGAAGAAGGGGGATCAAATGGCAGTGCAGCACTCACATTCCCCTCTCTGTTGCTCTTCCAGCACCCTCCTGATTGGTGGCACTGACTTTGTGTTTCTTCTCTCTGCTTATCTGATTTGTTCCGTCGGTCTGTGTGTGCCTTGAGCTCTTTTGATTTCTCACCCAGTGGGTCTCCATTAACCTTCTTAATCTTAACCTTAGCAGTGGCTAATCAGTTTACCCACAAGAAATCTGTCTTGATTGGTTCTCAAAGGCTGAGTGTCCTCTGTCATCTGTCTTAATTGGTCACCCAATTCCTGAGTCTGCCAGGTAACAGATTTATAATGGCCGGCACGGGGGATGCTGGGATATGTCTCTGGATGACACCTAGAGAGGGAACGCCCGCCTCCACCATACCCCAGCCTCCATCAACCCACACCATCCCTTCTTGACCTGTGAGGAATGTGAAATATGCAACAGACCAGACCTGAAATTGGAGAGCTGATAAACCACGTGAAAAGCTGGTAAGTCCCTAGGTATTGAGACAGAGCAAGTCAGGGCTGTATAGCTTTGCACAGTGCTGTCAGTTCAATGCTTTAAACATGATTAGAAAGGGAAGAGCACAGGGGTGACCTGAACAGTTGTCTGTATAAGTGTTTATCAGAAACAAAGCCTCTAAATACCATTTTGTGCTGTATCTTAAGGCCGGTCATGTGACTCCCAGCTGCTCTGCTATTCTGATCCAGAGCTACAGCAGGAGAGGCAGAGCGGCCAGCTCGGCAATCACGTGACTCCTAGCTGACGTCAGAGGGAGAGCTTGGCTCCTTCTGCTGTAGCCCTGGATTGGAATAGCAGAGCAGCCGGGGGTCACGTGACCGGCCTGAAGATACTTCACAAAAAGGTATTTAGAGGAATCAGTTCTAACAAATAGGGATGAGCCGAACACCCCCCGGATTGGTTTGCACCAGAACTTGCGAACAGGCAAAAAATTTGTGCGAACACCGTTAAAGTCTATGGAACCCCAAACATGAAAAATCAAAAGTGCTAATTTTAAAGGCTTATATGCAAGTTATTGTCATAAAAAGTGTTTGGGGACCTGGGTTCTGAACCGGACAAAAAGTTTTAAAAACTGCATTTTTTTTCAGGAGCAGTGATTTTAATAATGCTTGAAGTGAAACAATAAAAATTAAAATATTTCTTTAAATATCATGCCGGGGGTGGGGGGGGGGGGGGCGGGGGGGGGGGGTCCTTAGTATGCCTGTAAAGTAGCACAACTTTCTCGTGTTTAGAACAGTACCACAGCAAATTTAAATTTCTAAAGGAAAAAATGTCATTTAAAACTGCTTGTGGCTGTAATGAATTGTCTGATCCCGGCAATATAGATAAATATCATTGAAAAAACCTTTGGGTCTGATATGGATATTATAGGGAACCCCGCACCA
Organism: Lithobates sylvaticus; assembly: GCA_028564925.1. Classification (NCBI taxonomy): domain Eukaryota; kingdom Metazoa; phylum Chordata; class Amphibia; order Anura; family Ranidae; genus Lithobates; species Lithobates sylvaticus. Next base: position 201,870,390 of record CM053030.1, on the reverse strand, counting down.
AAATTAAAAAATAAAATGTGTGGGGGTCCCCCCAAAATCCATACCAGGCCCTTCAGGTCTGGTATGGATATTAAGGGGAACCCTGCACCAAAATTAAAAAAAAATTGTGTGGGGGTCCCCCCAAAATCCATACCAGGCCCTTCAGGTCTGCTATGAATTTTAAGGGGAGCCCTGTGCCAAAATAAAAAAATGTAGTCTCCCCCCCAAAGCACCTTGTCCCCACATGATGATCAGAGTAAGGCTACTTTTATACTGGGGCGTAAGCGGTAAAGCGCCGCTAGTTTTAGCGGGGCTTTACCACTGTTATAGTTTTCGTCTGCTAGCAGGGTGGTTTTAACCCCGAAATGTGCCACTGCCGAAGAGCTTTGCAGGTGCTTCGGCAGCGCTGCCCATTGATTTCAATGGCAGGGGCGGTTTAGGATCGGTGTATACACTACTCCCGCACCGCCACAAAGATGCTGCTTGCAGGACTTTTTTTCCTGTCCTGCAAGTGCACTGGCACAGTGAGAAAGCACTTGGGCTTTCACACTGGGGAGGCATGAGAGGCACTTTACAGGCGCTATTTTTAGTGCTGAAATGGGTTTAATGCGGGCAATCTAAGGTTACATAGATATAGGTGGGTGGTTGTGCAGGCATGATCCGACTTCCCTCAAAACAGATTATCTTTCAAGCACTGCAAAAAGCTGCATACATTTGCTTATTTATTTTATATAATAGGAGAAAAGCAGCACGTTATTATGACTTAACATTGTGGAAAACAGTGATTGGGCACTGTCAAAAAACACTGGGTTGGAGAGCTGTCTTCTCAAGTCTATCCCAAGTCTTAGGTCTACCCAAAAAAAACAAAAAAACACCTATGCTTTGCAATGAAAGACAAAAAAACTGTTTATTGAGCTTTCTTTCATCCCTTGTCTACTCAGTTAGCCTGCTGGGAGTAAAGAATATTCCCAATGCTTCTGGGTATGAAGGAATACCCGATTCACTCCTTTTTATCTGATGTTACTGTGATGTGCTTCATGATTGGTCTAGTGTTTTCACATGGGATAGACAGAGTGTGCATTGCTGTTTAAACTCCAACTAGAGCAACTTACGCTCCTGGCAGGCACAAAGATCCATGAGGAGTGAAAGGAAGGTACAGTAATTATGTATTTCTCTTGGGACCATTAAATCAAACCTGTTGCACTGTCCAAAATGGACAATGGGTTTGCTTTAAAGACAGAAGACTAGCCAATCAGATAAAATAAATGCACAGCATAGGATGGAGCTGCACCCTGCCTTTTTTATTTTAATAAAGGGAATCTGACATGAAGCAAAATAGATACTGTATACAAGAAACCTCAGATGAAAACCGTTTCATGTCCAAATTCAGCTTTGGGATATTTATGGCTTTATCTCTATCCAAAAGCTAGTATGCAATCTAGGAGTCTGAGTTGTCAGCTTTCATTATAGGCCTTAAATGGTATTTTTCTTTATGATAGGTTATTTCAATTGTTCCTCCATAAGGAGAAAAAAAGAGTTTTATATTACCCACATGTGAATTGGGTGGACCTCTATAAGCTTAAAGTGCACTTTTGGCAAAGCTGTGGAAATTAAAATATTTACATATTTTTAATAGTTAACGAAATATAAATCAAGATCTAACTTGCCTCTGTAGCTGCAAGCATGGTGGAGTAATTCATCTGCAGAGTTTACAGAAGAAGCATTTTCAATTTTAGCAGCTCTTTCAGCTAAACTCCAAAGTAGTACCAAATTCTAAACTCCAAAGTAGACACAGAGCAGAAGTTTATGAAAGGGTGAGCTGAGATGCTGAAAAACAACTTGACTGTTTCTTTATGTGTGTATGAAAGTTTGCTCAATATTTTTAGAATGCAATTTTATTAGGTGACCAATTGTACATGCAAGGTTAGCCACAGAGGCAATCTTAGAACCTTCAGAGCCCTGAGGCAAAACATCATGAAGGGCCCCCCTAACCCCCCCCCCTCTGGGTCCCTTCCCACTGGTCCCGGGGCCCTTTCCATCGGTCTCAGGGCCCTTTCCTCTGGTCCTGTGACCCTTCCCTCCGAGCCTGGGGTCTTTCCTTCATTATTATCATCATCCCCATCATTATTATCATCTTCATCCGTGTCATCCTCACCATCACTTTTCTCACGTCCCCCATTACTTTACATTATCATTGTCATCTCTGTATCATCATCCTCATCGCTTCCTTTATTGTGCTCATCATAATCCTCTTTGCTTTCATCACCATCCTCAGCATCATCATCCTTACCATTATTATCATCCTCACCATTATTTACTTTCTATACTTTCATCATTATGCTCACCATTATCCTAACCATCATCATTAATATCCCCCTTTATCATTCTCACCTTTAGCATCCTTATACTCATCCTCATTTTTATTCTCTTTACTGTTATCACCATAATTATCATCATCCTCATCATCATTGTTATCATCCTTCTGGTATCCTCTATACTGTCACCATGATCCTCACCATCATTATACTCATCCTTATCATTATTTTCTGTATTATCATCCTAACCATCACTTTCCAATTATCATTGTCATCCACATCCTCCTCATCCTTCCATCATCATTCTCTCTACTGTCATCATCATCATCCTTATTATCATCACAATTTTTGCTCTTCTTCCATAATCATCATCCCCGTCATTTGTCTTCATCATCTTGATCTTCTTTACTGCGATTATCATCCTCATCATCACTTTTCTCACTTCCCGCATTACTATACATGATCCCTGTCATCTCTATCCTCACCATACATTATTATCATCATCCCCATCATTGTAAATCTCCATCCATTTTACCATCATCATCATCACTTTCTTACTTCAATCATCTCCATTATCCTCCTTACTGTCATCCTCCTCTTCATGATGATCCTTCTCTCCCTCTGTCTTTTAACAGGTCTCTCCTTCACACCATTACTTCCCCGAGCCCTGGACTCAAATAGAGTGATGTGATGCAGTAGTGCTCACCTGATGGGGCCCAGGGCGAGCAGGAGGAGCCCCTGGGATGGCGTCTAGTCGGCAAGCCCAGGAAGAGGAGGATGAGGACGGTGCCCCACATCACTGATCACCCAGCCAGGTGACTCAGCACCCATCTCTGTGGGCGGGGTCGGGGGCTGTGATGTCACACTTGGGGGGACCAGGTGGTTGGAAAGGGTGGTCATGTGTCCCCGAGGATTGCAGCTGGTGTGTATCTCAGGTCATAAATGGGGTGATGAGGATCGGGATGGAGGAGAGGGGAGGTGGGACCCTTATCGGTCACAGCCCTAAGAGAGGACCCGCCCCTCCTCTGCTTCACCCAACACTGACATCTCAGTTTTGGTTTGAGGGATTCAGATTTTAGCACCCCTGGCTGTACTGGCTGGCCCTCCCCACAGTGGCAGAACGCCAGGGTCCAGTCGCATGTGCGACCTTTGCGACCCTGATAGTTATGACACTGGTTGCCATCATCTAAGGTCTGTAGGCATCTTAACACATATTAAACCACAATTTTCATATTTGAAAAGCTGACATTGTTGTGGTGCTTTATATAGGTGATTGCAGTGGATTCATATTTAAAGGGCCAAGCTTTATTTTCACATGCTTGGTTACTTTCAACATTATTTCGTCTTCATTTAACCTTGGCGGCAAAAAAAGATGTTTTTCATTTGTGTTTCCTCTTTTCTTATCTTATCTGCAGTGCTTCTTCCTGCTTTGCAGACACTAAAGCCAACTTAAGCACGTTTTATCTTATCACAGCTTTAAATTTAAAGCCTTTATTTTCTAGATATATAACTTTATTTGTGGCATCAATGACACATTTCAGCTTTACTATACTGTTTTTCTGTAAAAACACATTTACAATGACATTTTCATCTGAGTTATGTAATTGAATAAAACTCCTGTGATTTGCTGTTTTTTTCAGCTAGACAACCAAGACTATAACAATGGCAGTGAGGCACAGCACTCTTAGGGCTTTGTGTATTAAAGTGGAAAGTGAAATGAAGAGAGTTTGGGTCCAATGTCCTAAAGTTTGGAGGTGAAGCAAAGTAGGGTGCTCCTGGGTCCCCCTAAAACAGCCAATCATGTGTAGAAGAAGCTATGGATTTTAAACTTTGCTGCACATAGTCTGATGTTTATAATACTCACGGGTGCACGTCATTTTACCTTGCTTTAAGGTGGTTGTAAAGTCAGAAGTTTTCTATCCATTAAGATAAAAAAAACTTCTGTGTGCAGCAGCTGCCCCAGTAGGGTTGTCACCTCATCCCTTTAAGCTGTGATTCTGTACTTGCCGAATATGCTGCAGAAATCTCCCTCCACTAAGTCTGGCTGTATCCATTTTAACTGTGAGCAGCTGAAGCTGATGCCTGTTCACATCCTGGATTTACACAGACACACAGACGCATACCTGCTTTGATGAAGGCTTCATAGCCGAAACGTGTCAGCATATAGCCTGTACCCATGTAACCAATAAAGTACTTTTATTCAAGAGCATCCGAGTTGCCAGCCTTCCTTATTTAAGACACAGAGGCATACCTGCAACCCTGCAGCTTTCATTGGCCTTTTTATGACTCATCCCCCCTCCCTTCCTTGCCAACTCTCACGAGAGTGAGAGAGAGAGAGCTGTGCACGATGTCAAAAGCCTAGGCTAATGACCAGACAAGAAACAGGAAGTGGGCTGTATAAGGTATTTACTGGCAGAAAAAAAATGTTTTACTATCCAAAGTTAAAACAACAAGGGCAGAAGATTTAATAGATGGAAAATTGAAAAAATGACTTAAGGTCTGCTGTAACTACTTGCCGACCAGCAGGTTGGCTCCCCTGCACGAATTGCCGTATCTGTACAGAGGCCACTTTAAGGGGTGTAGGGGGCACGCACGCGCCGCCGGAGGCGCCTGCTGCATGACTTCAGAACTGATGCGTGTGGCCAGCGGCCGCGATGTCCGCCGGCTACCCGTGATCGCTCCTCATGTAGACTATTTGCCGACCAGTCGCTGTCGTTATACGGCGGCAGGTTGGCTCTCCTGCGCAAATCACTGTAGCTGTACGGCGGCTGCTTTAAAGGGTATAGGGGGCACGCGCGTGCTGCCGGAGAAACCCGCCGCGTGACTTAGGAGCTGATGCGTGTGGCCGACGACCGCGATGTCCACCGGCGACACGCGATCGCTCCTGATGGAGACTACTTGCCAACCAGCCGCCGACGTTATACAGCGGCAGGTTGGCTCCCCTGCACGAATCACTGTAGCTGTACTGCGGCCGCTTTAAGGGGTATAGGGGGCATGTGCTCAGCACCGGAGGAGCCTGCCGCGCGACTTCGGAGCTGACCCGCGTGGCTGGGAGCGATCGCGGGTCGCCAGCAGTCATCGCGGCCGCTGGCGACACTCCTGATGGAGACAGAATGGGGATCTCTCCATGTAAACAGACAGATCCTTGTTCTGTCAGGGAAGTAGAGAGAGATCTGCTGTTCCTAGTAATCAGGAACAGCGATCTCTCTCTATTTCCTGTCAGTACACTGCCCCCACAGTTAGAACATCTCCCTATGGAACACTTAACCCCTTGATCGCCCCCTAGTGTTAGCCCCTTCCCTGCCAGTGATGTTTATACAATAATCAGTGCCTAATTTTAGCTCTGATTGCTGTTTAAATGTCAATGGTCCCAAAAAAATGCCAAGTGTCCGATCTGTCCACTGCAATGTCGCAGTCCTGCTAAAAATCACTGATCTTTGCCATTACTAGTAAAAAAAAAAAAATAATAATAAAAATGCCATAAATCTATTCCCTATATTGTAGACGCTATAACTTTTGCGCAAACCAATCAATATACGCTTACTGCGATTTTTTTTACCAAAAATATGTAGAAGAATACCTATTGGCCTAAACTGATGGAGAAATTAGTTGTTTTTCATATTTGGGGAATATTTATTATAGCAAAAAGTAAAAAATAATTTTTTTTTCCCCAAAATGAAAAAAAAGCTCTATTTGTGTGAAAAAAGGATGTAAATTTTGTTTGGTACAGCGTCGCACAACTGCGCAATTGTCAGTTAAAGCGGAGCAGTGCCGTGTCGCAAAAAATGGCCTAGTCATTAAGTGGTTAATTAACACCTTAAAGCGGAGTTCCACCCAAAAATGGAACTTTCGCTTTAAGTGCAGGTGACCCCCTGACATGCCACATTTGGCATGTCATTTGTTTTGGGGAGGGGAGCGCATACCCTCTTTTTAGAGGGATCCAGCTCCCACTTTCTCCCGGGGCACAGCGGCGCCTGAAGCAAGTTCACCTCTCCCCCTCCCTCTCGGCACTCATCTGGGACACTTTACAGGTCCCAGATGATTGCCTGGCCAGTCACAGTGCACAGCGCGGCTCCCTCATGCGCAGTGCGTGCCCTGCTGTAAAGCCACAGCCGGGCGCCCACACTGTCAATGTCGGCGACGCAGAGAGGAGGGGGAGAGAAGCGGGGCTTCGTTCGCCCGCATCGCTGGACCGTGGGACAGGTGAGTGTCCAATTAATAAAAGTCAGCAGCTACACTTTTTGTAGCTGATGACTTTTATATAGGTGGAACTCCACTTTAATCAGCCACAGAACCTGTGTAATTAATATGTGTTCGGTTTTAAAGGGATGAGGTGGCAACCCTACACCCCAGCCCCCTAATACTTACCTGAGGTCTATCTAGTTCCAGCGATGTTGCACGAGAGACTCGGCTGTCCGGGACTCACCTCCTCATTGGCTGAGACAGCAGCGTGGTGCCATTAATTCCCGCTGCTGTCAATCATAGTCAGTGAGCCAATGAGGAGAGAGAGGGGGTGAGGCCAGGCCATGGCTCTGTATCTGAATGAACATGGAGCTGTGGTTCAGCTTGGGTGCCCCCATATCAAGCTACTTGCTGTGGGGGCATTTAACAGGAGGAAGGGCCAGGAGCACTGAAGAGGGACCCGAGAAGAGCAGGATCCAGGCCGCTCTGTGCAAAACCACTGCATAGGGCAGGTTAGTATAGCATGTTTGTTATTTTTAACAAAAACAAAATTAGACTTTAGTATCACTTTAAGCATTCGTAATTCAGGCTTAGGTTCAACCCTCCTCACTTACTTCAGCAAATCAGGCCTTCAACTTATATTTTGTTTTTACTGTTAAAATGTAAATTCACCTTTACAGAAAATCTGTAAGGTGAACTTACACTGGACCCCCTTTCCCCTTTCTCACCCCCCCGCTGACCTGGAGTCCCATAATCACCCTCTGTGAGACATCGGATGTGCCTCTCTTCTTCTCCAGCACTGACAAGATGGGCTAGACGGGTTCTGGTTAGTCAGTGCCGACCAATTAGAATGCCTCCTATCTGTACATGCAGAGAGGTATGTTTAGGAGATGAAGCCGTGGTGATTTTAAATCCCCAGGCAGGTAAAGTGGCGATCCAATGTCTCACATAGGGTGATCACGGGACTCCAGGCCGGTGGGACCGGGGGGGATGAGGAAGGGGGTCCAGTGTAAGTTCGCCTTACAGATTTTCTGTAAAGGTGAACTTACCTTTTAAGCAGTTTAATCAAACAAGACTTCATAATATTGATAACGTTTGCATGGCTCAAAATATATTATATGGGCGTGGCTTGGCACGCAGCGCGGATGGCAGCATAGAGACGGAGCTCCGCTCTTCCCGCAGCCCTACAGCCTGATACTGACCGCCCCGATCCAGATAATGGGCAAACCGAACCGATCCATTGCCGGTGCCTCAGCTAAGAACTCACCTGCGGTACAAAGATCGCACAGCATACCGGATCTCTTCAGATCCAGGCATCAACCGGCCCGGAGCACAGAGGCATCCAAGATGGCGCCCGACGACCACGAGGATAGCGAGGACTCCCTGGCCACGTCTGAAGACAGGGTAAGGCACCATTCCTCTTCGGACCAGCCCCTGACTTATGCTGACATGTCTGCATTTGTAGCAGACATTAAAAATGCCTTTTCATCAGCGGTCACCGAGTTGAAAGCTGACATGCTAGCATTGAATGAGAGGGCCCGCTCCATAGAACGGTCAGGACAAAAGAGGGACAAGGCAATCACCAGACTGGAACAGGTCACAGACACCCACACGGCCCAACTGATTGCAGTTAACCGCCACCTGGAAGATTTGGACAACAGGGGCAGACGCCACAATATTAGGGTGCGGGGGATCCCAGAAGACGTTTCACCAGACCAAATAGTCCCTGCCCTGACCTCTATATTCAACAACCTGCTTGAGAGACAGGCAGACACCAACATTGACTTTGAAAGAGCACACAGGGCCCTTAGGCCTAGACCACGTGAACCAGCGCCACCCAGGGATGTGATCTGCTGCCTCGTTGACTATAAGCTCAAAGAGGATATCCTGTCCCATGCCCGACAAAATGAACTGATCACCTTCAATGAACACACGGTCTCACTGTTCCAAGACCTCTCGCCGATTACATTGAGTAACCGCAGGGCTCTGCGCCCTTTATTAGAAACATTGAGAGAACACCATATTGCATACCGATGGAAGTTCCCCTTCGCCCTGTCAGTCACCCTAGACGGAGTGCCATATGCACTCAGAACCCCAGATGAATTACCAACATTCTGCTCTGCTCTCCAATTGCCGCTTGTGGATCTGCCTGACTGGTACCGAGAATTCCGGACCCCACCGGAACCCCGCAGCCCAACAACTTCACCACTCTCCACACCAACCAAGCCTGAACCCAAAAAAGGGAAGTATCAGAAGCAGCAGGGAACAGCCTCCATGAGGTCATCTCAAGCCTCCAGGAACACAAGAGCCAAAGAATACACCTGAAATGTCAGCGGAGCAAGATCCCTTTTGGAAACTCTTCTTTGGACGGATTGCATGCGTTGAGACAACATACACCGTCCCTGATGTCTCAGCCGTATTATTTACCCGGGTCTGACCCTGGATGTCCCCTTTGTTAATACGGAGATTACTCCTACCACTTGATTGCTGCTCAGGCGGGCACTTGAACGTTGCACTCTGTTTCTAACCGCCACCATGTTGCCGCAGGCACCCGTTATATAGGCTTGCGAACTTCTGAAAGCCTGGGTGAAGGTAATTTCCAAACCTCCGGATGGAGGTACAGGTACACTTACAGTTTGATGTTTGATTTAAATGTTGCTATGTTTCTCTCGTTATTACACCACACCATGACTGCGGGCGTGCGGCTTCCGTGTCTCTCTTACATAGGGGATGGGATGGTTGCAGCATGCGCGCGGTATGGTATATCGGTAACATTTATTTATACAACTGGATCGGTCAACACTACTGTTAATGGTAGTGTTGGTCAGTATTGAAGTTATGCACTTATAATATGCCTATAAAGGCTGCGGGGGGAGCTTGCTATGTGTCTTATATACAGACAGGTTATTGAATAGTTTACCTAATCCGTGAGCTACTCCCACATACCCCAACCTGTGCCCTCTCTTGGATGCCCAGTGGGTCCTAGAGAAGGCACAATTTGAGGGGCCCCTCTGCAGATTGCAGAGGTGTGCTCGTTTGAATCTTTAAACTTAATCCTCCTGAACACCTGGAGGACTACATCTCACAGTTTCACTATCTTGTGATTCTCCCTCTCATCTGTTCCTTACCTCTCCCTCCTCCCCTCCCCCCCCCCACTGAATTATTATTTTCCTCTCCTTTTTGTTTTTTCTTTTTGGTGCGTGAGTAGAGGACCTCGCTTACGTTGGTGCACATTGCAGAGTTACTGTAACGAGAATGGCATATTCGTCTCTGGGCAATCGCCCCACACTGATTTCACATAACATCAGAGGCCTTAACATACCCGAAAGGCGTGTGTCTCTATTAAGAGAATTGAGAAAGGTACAACCTAACTTTGTGTTTTTACAGGAGACACACTTCCACGCCCAATCCACCCCGAGACTGTTTGACAGACACTTCCCAGAGGTATACCATGCGCCAAATCCAGATCAGAAGTCCAAGGGAGTATCGATATTACTGCACAAACATGCCAATTTCAAAGTGACACATCGCTACGCCGACCCCTTGGGACGATTTTTGTTCCTGAAAGGGACCTGGCATAATAGGCCAGTCACACTTGCCAATGCATACTTCCCCAATTCAGGACACCTAGCCTTCTGCCGCCGTATGGTGGATGAACTCAAAAGTTTCGCGAGTGGATGCATCTTGCTGGGGGGGGACTTTAATGTCCCATTGCTCCCCCTACAGGATGCATCCAATGGGAAATCTAGCATATCCTACTCCATCCTACAAAAAATTAAATCCTCACTAAACTCGCTTGCCCTGGTTGACGCTTGGCGCTTGGTACACCCGACCGGGAAAGACTTTACGTATTATTCAGCGCTTCATAAGAAACATACCCGAATTGACTACATTTTCGTTACCCAACGAGACCTACCCCTCCTACACTCAGCTAGCATTGGAATACAAACTCTTTCAGACCATTGCCCAGTATCAATATCTCTGTCACACACTAACACATCATGTAGATCATGTAACTGGAGATTGAACCCCTCACTCTTGACTGACCCTACCAGTTGTTCGCAAATATCAACAGCGCTTAAAACATACTTCCAACTTAATGAAACAGATGACATGTCACCCATGACGATCTGGGAGGCACATAAATGTGTCATACGCGGAGAATTCATCCGTATAGGGGCACAGAAAAAAAGAGAGGCTAACAGAGACATTTCTTCACTAGCAGAAAAAATGACACTATTGGAAACTCAACACAAGCTGTCTCGTGCAGAAGATGTTTCCGCAGAACTGCTTGAAATTAGAGAAAGGCTAAATTCACTGCTCAACCTTAAAGCTAAACGCATCCTTTACTTTAAAAAAGGTTTCAAAATATATTATATGTTAAAACTGTTTAGTGTCTTTAGTTGTTACAGGTAGTCATATTGCCTATGTATGATATGACTTTTGAAAGATTTTTTTTTTTAAGTTTTCGAAATAGACATGATTACTTGTACCACAGGCAAGGCAGACTTGGCTAGTTCCAGTCTTATCTTGTGGTAACAAAGATTTTCCTGGCCAGCCAACTTTGCCCTAACAATGATCATCTTTGGGTGTCCACTGATGTTACAAGGTGATCATAGACATCATAATTGTCATTTTATTATAGTTGACAAGGTGATGATCATATAATGGCTATTGGCACTTTAATCAAATAAAAACTGATTATACAGGAATTCTTTTTTATAGTATTTCTGATGAGGTAATCTACTTCCCTTCTCCAAACCGGTACTTTAAAGATTAACAGGCCACAACGAGCTTATACTATACCTATACTTCAAATCAAAAGTTTAACTGTCTAACAAGGGTTTGTTAGTACAGTTTAAAGTGGAGTTCCACCCTTATTTGCATTCACGTCTGCATTTGTTGCCTTTCGCTTCGCCATTCCTTTTTGGATAGTGTAATTTTTTTTTAACATATAGTACCTTTTTTTTGTTGAAAATGCTCCACCCCTGTCCATCCTCACCATGGTGAGGTACATCAAATCCTTTTATGCATTGGTTCCTGGAATACCCGTGTAATCAATCCCAGGAGTCAATGTGCATCCTCTGCTGCTAGCATTATGTTAATTCTAAACCGCATGACACAATGCTAGGTGGAGGTAGGCGCCATTGCTAAGGACACCTGCTATACACATAGCGGGCCGTAAAAGTTCCCACTGCACATGTGCAAGATCGGGAGGGGCTTGCTGCGTAGCCAGCAGAACCTAACGCTGGAAGAGACTCCTAGGGGGCTTCAGATGCCCACATTCAGGATGGACGCTTGCTAGATCAGGAGGGTACAGTGAGTACCAATACTTTTACTAACACAGAAAACTTTTTCAGATGCAGTATCAGCTGCTTTTTTCAGCCATAATTGGTGACTATCACGGGGGTGATTAAAAAAAAGGCCGGAACTCCTCTTTAATGTGACTTAACAATCCGTAAAAATTTACCTTTTTATAATTCCTAAACACAATCAGCAGAGTACTTTCACACACCAACTAGGCATCCTGCATTCTTCTAGCGTAAGCCAATTAGGTGTTTTAATAGACATCCCTTTCCATTCCTGCCTCTGATTCCTGGATAACATTGATGGTGTCATCAGTCTAGGAACAGAAAGAGTTGTTCTTCAAGGACACATTCACAACTGACTTGTCCTTTGAGGGATAACAGCTCTGCTTTAAGTCAATATCCTGATCATTATTAATATGTTAATCATTAGAAACACAATTATCTATAAAATAAAAAAAATGAAATGTCACAATATTATAAAAGTAAATATTACATAAGAGGAGAATATTCAAACTTCTATCGCAGTTGTTTGCATTTGTGTGTCTTAAGCAGGGAAATTAAAATATAAGCTCCACTGTAACATTAATCATTAGATGTTAGTTGCCATAAGATGAAAAAGATGTTGTTGTTTTTATTATTGTAATTATGGTAGTTTTTACAATAAGTAAACTATAAGAAGTCTATATATGATCCAATTAACAGCACTGGAGATGGGCAACAACAAGGTCATGGTTTTATATTTCAGGGATTAGGGGACTGTGAAAGTGACTGTTGCTCAGAAGGAAACAGCAATACATATGTCCGATGATAGAAAAAAATAAAAATAAAAGAATGAGAGGAGATGTTGAATATGACAATAAATCAATGAGCTTAGGATGTGGATGAATTGTGATGGTTTTGTGACTGAAAATGGCTTTGTATGATTTGTTATATTTATTTTACAATGACATATCCAATTAGGGATGATATTTATAATCACTGAAGCATTGTGAAATGCTATACGTTGACATTAATGTGTAAATCATAAATGTGTCAATTTTTAGAACATGTTTGACTAATAAAAATTAATTTGTCAGTAAAAGACTTCAAAATCTTACAATAAGCACTACTGAACTTTACTTGAAATGACAGCAGACATAGGTTAGCCAGAGGGGTTCTTCTGTCTTCATGGTCTCAAGGGGGCCCTGGCTTACTAGACATTGTTAACTATTACCTAGTTTAGCTCAAAGCATATTCATGTGTTAGAATGGTCCAGTCAAAGTCTAGACCTAAATCCAATTGAGAATCTGTGGCAAGACTTGAAAATCGCTGTTCACAGACGCTCTCCATCCAATCTGACAGAGCTTAAGCTATTGTGCAAAGTAGAATCGGCAAAAATGTCACTCTCTAGATGTGCAAAGCTGGTAGAGACAAACCCAAAAAGACTTGCAGCTATAATTGTAGCGAAAGGTGGTTCTGCAAAGCATTGACTTAGGGGGGCTGAATACAAATGCATGCCACACTTTTCACATATTTATTTGTAAAAAAAATAAAAAACATTTATAATTTAACTTCTAGTTCACAATTATGTGCCACTTTGTGTTGGTCTATCACATAAAAAATCCCCAAAAAATACAATTACGTTTTTGGTTGTCACATGACAAAATGATTTGATCAAAGATTGTATGGCTCAGAAGAGTGGAAAACAAAGTTTTTCTTTGGAAGTTTGCAGTCAGGGTGTCCAAGCAGAGGTGTCCTCCCAAACACCAATAGACAAACGGTCATCAAGTAAAAGAAGCAGTTGGCAACTCCATAAAATCAAGCGTATTTATTGTAAAGCCTTCACAGTGAATACAGTCAGCAGCAGACTAGTTTTGGCGATAAGCCTTGTTCACAGCACACATATATGTTGAAAAGCATTAACATTTATAGATAAAAGACTATCACATGACTACTGCTCCTCTCCAATCAACAATGTGTTCAATTGAAATTAGGTGATTGGTTACAAATTGTCAACAGATGTGAAGATGACAAGTGAGAAGCAAAGAGTCTAGCTATAATACAACACATGAGATACAAAACATACAAAGTCTATCTTGACATGTGAGAAAATACATATATTAAAAGCTCTATGAGAGAATCTTTAATGAAAAAATTTATAAATTAAAAAAAAAAAACCTCTTGGAGAATGCTGGTTGCAAGAAGAGCTATAGTAATAATAATAGTATGAATTCTAATGACAGGAAAACAAGTTCAGTCACTTTTGTAACTGCCTTCCATGGGACACAGCTGATGACTGATCAGTGTACTGGCTCGCTGCCAGTACCATGTGATTGCTGTGACCAATAACAGCAGATCACATCACAATTGTAAACAATGGATGGCTTCCTTTCATGCCATTTATTAGGAAAAATTGTGTTTCCAGCTGAGATTGGTCACATGGTATAGACAGGGCCATTCACAGCCCATCTGTACAATGTGATTAGATGTGACAAATCACAGCTAATAACAATGCAACACACTGAATCAGTTTTATTCAGTAAAATTGGTTCCTTATACCAGCAAAATTCACTGGTATAAACAATCATAATGTGTAAAATAAAATAAAAAATCCTGATCACTTCCCCATAGTACAGTGTTACAATGGTAACACTGTATTGTTCTGGTCACGTAAAAATGAAAAAAAAAAATATATATATATATTATATTTTTTTTTTACATACTGTAACCAGTCAGTGTCCCTGATCACCATCACACCTGTTATATGATAATGCTATACTGCACTGAAGACAGTATGTAAAAAAAAAAAAAAAAATTGTCAAAAAAATATGTCTGCAGATTTTCCCTCATGTCCTGTCCAATAATAGTGTTGTCATTGGGACAAAAGGTAAGGGCAAAAATCCTCACTGACACCCCAGACTGTAATACAATCCTAAGAAAGGAAACAAATATGGCTAGAGTTAAAGTGATTGTAAAGGCTATTTTTTTATTTTTTTTAAATAACAAACATATCATACTTACCTCCACTGTGCAGCTCGTTTTGCACAGAGTGGCCCTAATCGTCCATTTCTAGGGTCCCTCAGCGGCTCTTGCGGCTCCTCCCCACATCAGATAACCCCCTAGGAGAAGCACTCTGCCGGGGGCTTAGCTTGCGGGCACGCTCCCGAGTCCAGCACGAATGCTGGACTCGGCCCCGTCCCCGGTGCCCGCGTCATTGGATTTGATTGACAGCAGCTGGAGCCAATGGCTGTGCTATCAATCTATCTAATCAAGAGCGGGGATCCTGTGGAGAGAGGGACAGCGCGTCCTTGCCGAGGGAAATACGGGGCTCAGGTAAGTAAAACAAGGGTTTTAAAACATAGGATGCATTAAGGTGAAGAAACACGAGGGTTTACAACCCCTTTAAGACCGGTACACATGAGCCAACAATCATTCGGTTCAGCAGGAACCAAACAACTCCCGGTCAATGTGTACAGCTGTCTATTCTATAGAAACCAGTCTAACTACCGGCTTCTGTTGAACAGGTATGCTGGAAAACCAGCAATTGATCAGTGCTCACAACCAATGGCTGCAAGCGCTGATCATTGTATTCTGGCTGGGGGAGTCGCTCCTGTCAGAATACAATGCCCCAATGGAAGAGATTGCTGTGTCAACATTTTTTTTTTGATGCAGCAATCTGTGAGTTGTTTGTCGTTTAACCCTCTAGTCAGGGCCGGGACAAGGGGTGGGCAGGAGGGGCGGCTGCCCCTGGCGCAATGGTTTATTGCAGGGTTTGGGGGGGCACCCTGACCCTAACCCTTAGGGAAAGGGGGCGCAGTTTGGCATCTTTGCCCTGGGCGCTGGGTGACCTTGTCCCGTCACTGCCTCTAGTTGACCAAAAGAAAAACCTGAAAGTGTTTTCTTAGCTATACACTTTACAAGATCTGCCATTTGCAAAGTTTATTGTTCTTTACTTAGACTTGATACTAAAGCCTCATGCACCTCGGACGTTTTTACAGCTGCTTCTAGGGGCGTCTGGCGGTATTTTTTTCCCTGCCTCTAAACTCCCCTGCATGTTCGCTTATGTGTCCATGCACACATATGCTTTTAGCAGCCTTTAGTGGCAGGAGACTTTAGAGGCAGGAAGAAACCCACTGCTAGGGGCTTCCAGGACCAGCAGAGTTTTGGCAGAAAGCACGCTTAACACTGCTAAACATTTAGCACTTCAGCGTTTATTCCTTTCAATAGCCAGAATAAATTAAAATTCTGTCCAATGAAATAAATAAACACCCAAACACCAAATGCTGCTAAGCTCTGCTAAATTCTGCTATGTTTGGTTTGAAAAAAATGCAGCTTAGGTACGTTTTTAATGCAGATTTTCTCCTGTCAGGAGAAACACCGTTTTACAATAAACCAGTGTGCATGAGGCCTTAGACCAGCCATATATGGGTCGAATTTTGAAAGAATTTTCTTTCAAAAATCTTATCTAAGAATTTTCGTTTGAATTTTGCACCATTGGTGGGCTGCAGCAACGGACAATTTTTGTGCGGCCATCGAATTTGAGTGATGGGGCATGTTGGAAATTTTCTGAAAAATTAACGATTTTCTAATCAATGATGGGAGAATCATGTGAGAAATATAATCGAAAAAGTAAAGTAATAAAGTAAAGAAAATTCCTGGAAAGGAAAGAAGATTTCTGGTCACGAAAATTATTTTCTGTAAAAACATGAGGTGAAATTGAAGGCATGGTTGGTCAAATTTCAAAATCCATGGTGGTATCATCGCATCACAAAGCGTACAAAATTTCTGATTTTCAAAAGGAAAATGAACGAAGCTCTGAGCGAATTTGACCCATGTGTGGCCTGCATTAGTCTTAGACGCGGACCAGGTCCGTCTGTTCATGTCCGTCGTACTTTGTATGTTGTTTTGTACACACGGTCGGACAAAGTTGTTGAAAATCCGATCATTCTGAACGTGGTGGCGTTTGTTGCTACAACCATGAAGTTTTCTACCATAATTAACGCACACACGATCGGATTTGGTGTGATCGGACTTTGTTGTCAAAAAATCTATCCAATAGGACTTTGTCCGTCGGACAATCCCATGGGAACTGTCCGATGGTGCCTACACACGGTCGGAATTTACATTGTATAAGCAAATCATGGCTAAATAAATTCTACAACCATGAAGTTTTCTACCATAATTAACCAAAGCTGATTTTTACTATCCAATAAGTGAAGACATAATAGAGCTGATGATGGTCGTTTGAGAACATCAGTTTTTAGATTTCAGGGTTCTTCTCATCTGTGATTGCAAGATGATGCAGCTGGTATGGCCAAATCTGAAGCTACCAGTGTAATGCTGGCTACAGATGGGGCAATTTTATAGCTGACATGGTTCATATATTTTATTAGCACATTTATATGTATGAGTAACAAATGCTTTGCCTAAGCAATGTCGAGCATGCTGAGTATATTCTGTAGTTCAGACAGATGTGGACACTGAAACAGTGCATGGAAAAGGTAATTGACAAAGTAGGTGAGACAGCATGTATGGTTTGAATTTAGAAATCAGTGGAAATAGACCACAATGTCCTTAGATATGTTGTGTTTTCGTTTTGGGACATTTTACTTGACAGACATTGATATAAACATATTAGTTGTAAGTACATAGAGAATGGATTTTACTATATAATCTCTTGAGACACAGCAGGAAGCACCAAAATCATGCTAACAAGGATACAGAAAGCAACAAAAACTAACCATTAGCACTCCAATAATACATCTGCCTTTAATGCTGTAGGAAAGAGTTTCCCTTATCACAAAACTAAATTCTGGTTTAAAAAAAAGATTCCATTCAAGTATGTATTCTTAAAGGCTAAGTTCACCTTTTTTTTTTCTAAAACAGCTTGGCTATGTACCAATATAGCATTAATGTACTTATTTTGCAAAAATAAAACCGCTTTCTATTATTTCTGCTCTGGTTTACCTAAGGCCCCTTTCACACTGAAGCGTTTTTCAGGAGCTACAGCGCTAAAAATAGCGCCTGTATAGCTCCTGAAAAAATCGGGTCCTTTTACTCCAGTGTGAAAGCTGGAGGGCTTTTACACTGGAGCGGTGCGCTAGCAGGACGGTAAAAAAAGTCCTGCTAGCAGCATATTTGGAGCGGTGAAGGAGCACCGCTCCTACACCGCTCCTATCCATTGAAATCAATGGGACACCGTGGGCATACCGCGGTAATACCGCTGGCAAAGCGCCGCTGCAGCGGCACTTTGCGGGGGGTTTTAACCCTTTTTTGGCTGCTATCGGGGGTTAAAACCACCCCGCTAGTGGCCGAATACCGCGGCTAAAACTATGGTAAAGCAGTGCTAAATATAGCGCTGCTTTACCGCCGCCGCCCCCACCACCCCCACCGCCCCAGTGTGAAACCGGCCTAACTCTCTTCATAGCTGTTTAAACACACTGCTCGATTACTTCTGCCTTACTTCCTGGTTTGACTATAGGTCATGACACAGGAAGGAGTTTACCAGCTGATCTCATTAGCACACACCCTGCACCATCGAGCCTCAGCTGATCAACTCTTTCCTGTGTCTTGACCTAAAGTCTGTCCAGTAAGTACGGCAGAAGTAATTGAGCAGTGTGTTTAAACAGCTATGAAGAAAGTGAGGTAAGCGTGTGTAGAATTAATAGAAAGCTGTTTTATTTTTGCTAAATAAGTACATTAATGCTATAAAGGTACATAGGATAGCTGGAATTTAGAAGAAAAAAAAAAAAAAAGGCGAACTTAGCCTTTAACTCAGAAAGTACCTTCTGTTGTTCTCAGCTGCCTCCAAATCGACAGTTTCTTTTTTTGCTGCTTTGATCTGACTTCCTGTTAGAGGGTGGCTACATTCATTCTTCATGGTCCCACTGTATGTAGGAGCATAGCCACCCTCTTCTGCTTGCTCCTGAGATGGACTAGGGACTAAGGACTATTGAACCTGTAGCACGCACAGAGCAGTGCACATGATCACAATTAATGTGCACCGCTCTTTCCAAAGTAACAGAAGTGAGGGGGAAAAGGAGAGGTTTGAGAACTCACAGAGAACGTTGTAAAGAGGCAGCAAAACACCGTAAGAACTGATTTAAAGAAAAATTGATTACAGGGCTACTAAGTAGTAGAAGCGTTTGGATTATTTTATGAGAGTAACTATATTGTGTAATGTCAATTTAATTATTGTCCCTATTCTTCACCAGACATTCACTTTATTACCTTAAAGTGTTTGTTACTCCAGCATCTAAATGTCCTGATAGATGCCTGCTATACCATGTACTTGTATGAAAAAGTATCCTGTTCTATTTTTTGCTTCCTTTGTGTGAAATCCCTTGTGTTCCTACCAGTCTCTCTGCTGTCCTGTTAAAAACTGACCACACTAGGCAGGAGAGCTCACTGTGGTCAGTTCTCTAGCTGTGCTGGGAACTCAGGCTGCTCTCCTCCAATGATCAGACTTTCCCTGACACGCTCCCTCCCTTTCACTAGGAAGATCAGTGTGCTGTTGCTTCTCCTCCCCCTAGCTCTTA
This sequence comes from Lithobates sylvaticus, assembly GCA_028564925.1. NCBI lineage: Eukaryota > Metazoa > Chordata > Amphibia > Anura > Ranidae > Lithobates > Lithobates sylvaticus. Next base: position 201,851,088 of record CM053030.1, on the reverse strand, counting down.
TGCAGCTAAGAACAGAGGGAATGGGACCACTTATAAAAAAGGGATACAAAGGTTTTCATAATGTTTTTTTTTTTTTAAACCTACACACAAATGTTTGCCTTTTATTTCAATTTTAAACTGAATGTGTTGTTTTACAAGGTGATCGTTTACAATCATTTTAACCACCTGATTACTGTGCACTTAAACCCCCCTCGTGACCAGACCAATTTTCAGCTTTCGGCGCTGACGCACTTTGAATGACAATTGCGCGAATGAAAATTTTATCATTTTTCCCCCACAAATAGAGCTTTCTTTTGGTGGTATTTAATCACAGCTGGGGTTTTTATTTTTTGCTGAACAAACAAAAAAAGATGGAAAATTAAAAAAAAAAAAAAAAAATCATGTTTAATAGTTTGTTATAAAATTTTGCAAACAGGTAATTTTTCTGCTTCATTGATATGCGCTGATGAGGCGGCACAGGTGGGCACTGATAGGCTGCACTGGTTGGCACTGATAGGCTGCACTGGTGGGCACTGATAGACTGCACTGGTGGGCACTGATAGACTGCACTGGTGGGCACTGATAGGCTGCACTGGTGGGGACAGATAAGTCGGTACTGATGGGGATAGCAAAGATGGTACTGATGGGCACGGATGGGTGGCACCGATGGGCACTGATGGATGACACTGATGGGCACTGATAGATGGCACTGATGGGTGGCACTGATGGATGGCACTGATGGGCACTGATAGGTGGCACTGATGGGCACTGGTAGGGGACACTGATGAGCACTGGTAGGTGACACTGATGAGCACTGGTAGGTGACACTGATGCGCAGCACTGGCACTGTGGGCACTGACAGATGGCACTGTGGGCACTGACAGATGGCACTGTGGGCACTGGTAAGCGGCACTTTAATTAGGCAAAGGTGGGCACCATGGATTGGGCACATTGCAGTGAGAGGGACTGATGTCCCTCTCACTGCCGCCGGTGACCGGCTTTTTTTTTTTCTCCTCGCGCTGTCAGCGCGAGGAGGAAAAAAAAAGCCGATTACCGGCTCTGTTATTGTCACATGATCAGCTGTCATTGGCTGACAGCTGATCACATGGTAAGGGGTCGGGATCGACCCCTTACTTTGATCTGTGATCTAGCGAGTCTCACAGGCTCGCTGATCACAGAGCGCACCGCGCACGCTCGTGGCTGTAGCGCGGATCTCAGGTAGTTAAACTCTGCTGTTCAACAAAATGACAGGACACATTAGCATTATCCCTCCCAGATACACTTATATCATACTCAGGTCCACTCCAGCTACATAAAGTCATGTGAAAACATAAGCACACTTTTATAAGAAACTACTTTTTGTAGGTGTTTTGTAACTGCCCACCAGTCTCTGACATCAACTCATGACATTTTTGACCACTCCTACAGTGGAAAGAAGATTCCATGCACTCCATGTTCCATTTTAAATTCCATTCAAATTGATGGTATCCCTTTCTGATTGTAGATGCATGCATTCTGACACCAACTGTTGGAAGATCCCGAAATAAAAGGTTCCTGAAGACTTTTTTTCTCCATCAAAAGATAAGTTCTTGGGCTACATTTACCAGGCTGGCCAGTCCTGGACAAAAAAAAAGCAGTTATCTTAAAGTATGGAATAGGCTAAATAAATATAACAAATATTACCATCATCATCATGGATCCACTGTTATTTCTTTCCTCTCTCCTTTTTTTTTTCCAGCAGGGGCACTTCATCTATCATGTAGGTCCCTGTACCGGTCCATTTGCTGTTTGAAAGTTTAGAGCGAGCGGATAGAAATTCAGCAATCCACCCCTTCTTTCTTTTCCTTCTCTACTGGGAGATGTGGCTATGCATACTGAACAGGCACACACCTGAACATTAAACAAGTTCAGGCACTGTGCTATTCCTGTGCATAGTGGAAAATACAGAAGTGGTATAGACATGGCTGGATCTAGGGGGAGGTGCTGGGGAGAGCTGTGCCCTCCTCAGGTTTCAGTTGTGCCTCCCATCCTCCATGGAACTTGTGCCCATTGGGCTCCTTCTCCCCGTACTGCACACAGTCAGCACAGCTCCCCTCCCCCTCCCTCCTCCTCGCACACAGCTCACAGTTCAGCTTCATTCTTAACCACTTCCCGCTTGGCCTATAGCAGAATGATGGCTGGGCGGTGGTTATGTTATCATATGGCGTCTTTAAGGATAACATGCCGGCGCACGTGGCGATTGGTGGTGCTGTGTGTCACTCTGACACACCGCATCTTCGATTGTGGTAAGGAGCCCGTGATGGAGGCTCCTTACCACGTGATCAGCTGTGACCAATCACAGCTGATCTCAGCGTGAACCAGGAAGTGCCGGTAAACGTCTTTCCTTGGTTCGCGCTGACAGGAAGAGCCGATCGGTGGCTCTCCCTGTCAGAGGGGAGGTCTGCACTGATAATCAGCACATTGATTATCAGCGCAGCCCTCATGATAGGTGCCCATCAGCTGCCAATCAGTGCCCATCATCTGCCAGTCTGTGCCCCATCAGTAATGTCTGTCAGTGCCCATAAATGTACCAATCAGTGCCCCATCAGTAATGCCTGTCAGTGCCCTTCAGATGCCAATCGGTAATGCCTGATGAGCAGTGCTGCTGACCCAGTGCCATCTATCAGTGCCCCATCAGTGCCCATTAGTGCTGCCTACCAGTGCCTATTAGTGCTGCATATCAGTGTAGCCTATCGGTGCCCATCAGTACTGCATATCCGTGCCGCCTATCAGTGGCAGTGCCCATCAATTCTACAATAAAGTGCCTCCTTATCAGTGCCCATCAGTGCCACCTCATCAGTGCCACCTCATCAGTGCCGCCTCATCGGTGTAGCTTTATCATTGCCCATCAATGAAGGAGAAAACTAAATTTTATAACAGAAACAAAGAAAAACTTATTTTTTTCAAAAATATTGTTTGTTTAGCAAATAATAAAAACCCCAGGGGTGATCAAATACCACTAAAAGAAAGCTCTATTTGTGGGAAGAAAATGATACAAATTTAGTTTGGGTAAAATGTTGTATGACTGTGCAATTGTCATTCAAAGTGCGACAGTGCTGAAAGCTGAACATTGTCCTGGGCAGGAAGGGGGAAAAGTGCCCTGTATTGAAGTGGTTAAGGGCCGTACACACCGACTGAATATCAGGCGGTATTGGCTGGTTCGATAGAAACTGCCCGACATTCGGGCCGTGTGTACAGCAGCCGGTCTGGCTGGTCTGATAGAAGCCGACCATTCGGCTGGCTTCTGTCGAAGGGGCATGACCGAAAAAGGCCTGCCGATTAGCACCCGATCAGCGCTCTCAACCAATGGCTGAGAGCACTGGCTGGTGTGTTCTGGCGGGGAGGCTGTCCCTCCTTCAGAACATAATAGCTCAGCGGGGGATATCACTGTACTAACATCAGATTGTTAGTACAGCAGCTCCTCCCGAGCTCCTCAGTTTTCTTTCATTCAGCCCACTGGGTTGAATGAAAACAAAAAAATACTAGCCTCTAGCTGTTTTTATCTGAGATCACAGGTCAGAACTACAGCATAGCAGACAGCTACACAGTGTGCAGATAGAGACTGTTAGCCCAGATTGATTCTCTTACAATGTGATAGGAGCAAGGAGGAGGAGGAGGAGGAGGGGGAGGGCAGACAGCTCAAAGCCGATATCAATCAAACAGAAGAGAAGGAAAGGAGGTGGATCCCGACAACATTGTCTGCATAAGAATCCAGAAGACTGTAGCCCCTCCCACATGTATATACCTAATTTAAACAGAAAGGGTGCACTTGTCAGAGGGCATGAAATATTTTTTTTTTTTATATTGGCAGCTCACAGGCTAAAAAATAGAAACCCATACCTTTCTTTTAAATCTATACCACCGGTGGATACGTTTCCCTACAGTGAAATGTTTGATTTTCAATTATTTGGTGATTTTTCTAAATCCCTTGCCAGACTCATAGGTGTCCACAGCTTTCTTTCTGGGTTTTATGGAGAGCATTTTCATCTTGCATGGTGACACAGAGAGGTTCTAAATATTGGCACCCAATCTAAAACACCTGATTCTAATATAAAAAAACTCCAGGCTGGTCCACTTCAATGCAAGCCCCAAAACTGGTCAGGTGTCCGTCTGGCTTGTACCGCAGAACATCACAATTGCAAGAATGGATGACCACACAATGATTCCAGTAAAATGCTGTCTATTGCAAAAATTAGAAGATCCAAGTAAATCACAGCAACACTGAGAGAAGCAAATGTTTACATGTTTCACATCAAGGGTGCTTGTTATGATTAAGCACCCTTGCAGTGAAATGTGCTAACAGTTGCTTCTTTCTGTGTTGCTTTGATTTTCATGGATCTTTTAATTTTTGCCGAAAAGACGATGGAGTTTTACTGGAATCTGTGTGTGGTCATCCAGTCTTGCTATGGTGATGACTTGATTTTAATTTGATGGATTTAAAGTGGTGGTAAATGTAGGAGTGTACTTACCTTTCACATGCAACAAATCTGCATTTTAAAACATGATTATGAATACACTTTTTTTAAATTTTTTGTCATTTGTTTAAAGAGGAGCTGCACCTTAAACAAAAATATTAAAAGTCAGCAGCTACAAATACTGCAGCTGCTGACTTTTAATAAATGGACACTTACCTGTTTCAGGGTCCAGCAATGTCGGCAGCAGATGACGAGCGATCGCTCTTCTCTCGGCTGCCCCCGCCGCCATCCTCTGTCAGGGAATTAGGAAGTGAAGCGGTGCGGCTTCACTGCCCGATTCCCTACTGTGCATGCGTGAGTCGCGCTGCACGGCTTCACTGGTCCCCGTTGTGTCCTGGAAACTGTGTGTTTCCCAGAACACAAGAGGGGGGGGGGGGGGTGGCATCTGCGGCTAGCTGCGGCTATCTTGGCCCAGAAGTGGGTGCAGATACCTGGATTATACAGGTATCTGCACCCCCCTCCCCCCTGAAAGGTGCCGATTGTGGCACCGGAGGGGGGAGGGATTCCGATGAGTGGAACTTCCACTTTAGGGTGGCGGTCCGCTTTAAGTATAACATTATTATCTGTAGGCATTGGCTACATGAAGATGTTTGGTTTGCTTGTTCAAATATGTTGAAAACGTTACGTGAGGTATACTTCACATGACTACACCTTTGGAGTTCTAGATCACTGTGAAAGTTCCCAGAAAAGTACTGTTTTTTTTTGCCCTTTAATTTAGAGCACAGTAGAAGATCCTCTTGTTATATTTCTAGATATTGAAAGTTTGCGGAACAGCATTGTGAAAGTCTTCCAATCTAATCCAAAACTATCCTTAAAATATGAGTAATGGAGTGGTTTCACCGCAGCTGAAGTCATCTCCGTCAGAATGTCCTGTTCCCTGCATTCTTATCTTGTCTATAGAGCACTATGTTGGCTGTTTACATACTCAGAATGGACTTGGAAAGTGTTTCTAGTATAAAAGGCACACTGAGAAAGATTAACAATCACCTCATTTGCTGAGATTTGCATGAAATATAGTTACTGCTCTCAGCACACTGCCTCGAAATGTTGCTGTTCTGTTTTTACTGTGAATCACATCAGTTCTTTATCTCAAAAACAAAGCAGTCATGTGGAGGTTACACATAATTATATGAATGATCAATCACTCATTGTTAAATAAGTAACACGAATATAATGGACGTCATTTAGGGAGCAGCCTCACTTAGCGAGATATATTGAGCTTGCAATACAGTGAAATCGCTCAACCTTGGAATACCATCTCTAGCATGCAGAATGTTTTTTTTCTTGGTAAAGCATGACTAAAATAGTTCCTAAAGTCAAATTATGCTTGTGTGATATTTACTGTAGAAAAATTGAATCTTTAATATCCAGGAATAATAATATTTCTAGAGAGCGGTATTACCATGTAGACTGGGATTATCAAAGGAATCATATATTATGTATCATTAAATGTGGACCTTTTCTCCTGTTATTCCTGATATCAAGAAATGGTTAAAACTATGCGAAAAATCAATATGGCATGTATCATGCAGTCTGTCAATAGCATTACCACAGCAATGTATTTGTTTTCTGAGCCCCCTGTAATGTCATTTTATTACCTGTTGATCCCTGATAGCTGATCTGTATTTTTTTATATTTCCTTTGTAGCATTTCCTCTGAAAGGGCCGCTGGATTTTTGGGTCCTCCTTCACATGCATAGCCAAGCAACAGGAATTTTTCAGCACTTGCTCATACTTCAAGATTCAGTCCAGGGTGTTTTGTTTTGATTTTAGTTCATTAGGGGATGAACTTGGATAGGTGAGAAAGCATGGGATGCCCAGAACTGTAACTTGAATGCAAACTGAGGACTTGATACTGTCTCTAGCTACTAAGGCCGATCATACACAGAGCAAATTTCTTTCCTGCAACCACGGGTTGCAGGAAATAAATTTGCTTGATACCCCCATCAACACAGACAGTGTTGATGCGGATATCCCTCCTGCCGGGCCATTGTCTTCTCTCGGCAGGGAAGGGTGGGGGAAGCTGTCCCTGCCGGGAGAAGACAATGATAATTGCTAGCGGCTATAGCAGTTTGCCTCGTATGATTGTGCAATTGACCTTTAACCTGGTGCCATACCCCCTCGTGGCCAGGTTTACCCTTTGTTGGTCTTGGAGGATAAGGCCATGGAGGAGTATGTTGCAGACGCACTTTCTCAAGGTTTCATCCGCAAATCCTTGTCTCGTGCTGGTTCTTCTTTGTGAAGAAGAAGAGTGGTTAACTGAAACCTTGTATTGATTATAGGGGTCTCAATCATTTCACGATTAAGAATGCCTATCCGATTACGTTGATTACGGAGTTATTTAACCACCTCAAGGGAGCAATGGTTTTCACAAAGCTTTATTTGAGAGGGGCATACAATCTCGTGAGGATTAAGGAGGGATACGAGCGTTTAATACCAGAACAGGCCATTATGAGTACCTAGTAATGCCTTTTGGCCTTTGTAATGCCCCGGTAGTTTTCCAGGAATTTATTAACAATGTCCTCCGAGATTTGTTGCAGTTATGTGTGGTGGTTTATCCCAATGATATCCTCATGTTTTCCAAGTCCATGGAGAGCCACCACACATATGTCTGTCGTGTGCTTCAGAAATGAAGAGAGAACAATCTCTGTTGTAGACTGGAGAAGTGCGAATTCCATCGTGAACAGGTTAAATTCCTGGGTTATGTAATTTCCACTGCTTGTTTTTCGATGGACCCAGAGAAACTTTCAGCAGTCCTACAGTGGCCCCGACCTGTGGGTTTACGTCCTCTGCAGTGTTTTCTTGGCTTTGCCAACTATTATCAGAAGTTTATTCGTAACTTCTCGTCTCTGGTCAAGACCCTGACTGATATGACCATAAAGGAAGACAACCCACAGAGTTAATAACAACAAAAAAAACTGTGCCAACAATAAGTCCACCAAGGTCCGCACCAAACCAGGATATGATGGGTTAAAGGTTATCAAAGGAGTACTAAACGTATCCACCGTGATCCACAAATAAATGTGACCCACCACCGAATGGAAAGACAAAAAAAACGTTTGGCTATAACCCAGCCGCGGCCTTTAGCATCCGAAAGACTCAGGGGAAGCTTCTCAGGGTGTTCCAGGTGCTAGGCTTTTTCCATATGTCATGCAGTCCGTGAGATCGTGAGGCATATGAGAAGAAAGGGCACCATAGCATAATACCATAACACAAGATAATTTATTTACAAAAAGTAAGTTGTACCTACAAACATCGCAAGATTAAAAATATAAAACGAAGATGCCGGCCGCAACGTCACTGCACGCCCTCCCAGATGCATTTCGTCATACACAGACGTTTTCAATGGGGATGTTAGTCACAGAGTTAGTCTCCGGAATCCATTAAGGCCTTTGAGAGTCTCAAGGCTGCTTTTGTTTCTGCTTCTGTGTTGGCACATCCTGATCCTATGTTACCTTTTATCCTTGAGGTTAATGCTACTGAGACTGGAATTGGCACCCTTCTGCCCCAAGTCCTACCTCTGAGAGCGCTATGCATCCTTGTGGCTACTTATCCAAGAAATTGTCACCTGCGGAGTGCAATTATGAGATTGGTGACAGAGAGCTGTTAGCGATCATTTTAGCACTGAAAGAATGGAGACATCTCCTCGAAGGTACCACTGTGCTGGTTCTCATTCTTACTGACCATGAAAATCTAATATTCTTGTCTGAGGCTAAACGCCTCTCTCCCAGAAGGATGTGATGGGCTCTTTTCTTGTCTAATTTCAATTACTTTGTCTCATTCTTACCCGGTACTAAGAATGTAAGCGCTGTCGCTTTGTCACGACAATCTTCCTCCACTTCCAAGATGGAGTCAGTACCGGTTCCTGTGATTCCTCCTCATCGTATTCTGGCTATAGTTCACACCAGTCTCACTTCTCCTTTGGGTGACAAAATTATTCCTGCTCAGGTCCATGCTCCTCCTGAGAAACCTTGTAACCGCTGCTTTGTCCCAGAGAGTCTCCATACTGCCGGTCTCCAGACTTACCATTCTCCCAAGGCTGCTGGCCACCCTGGGAAAAATCAACTCTTTTGGGCCATTTCCCAACAATTCTGGTGGTCTAGTCTATGTGCTGATGTAACCGCCCTCGTAGCTGACTGTTCCATGTGTGCTCAGAGTAAGACTCCACGACTCCTTCCAGTGGGCCTCCTATCCTACATCCCATACCCAATGGAGAGAGGCCCTGGACCCACCTGTCTATGGATTTCATTGTGGAGTTACCCAACTCCCAGGGCAACACAGTTATCCTTATGGTGGTTGACCGGTTCTCGAAAATGTCCCATCGTATTCCACTTAAGGAGTTGCCCACATCTAAGAAACTGGCTTCCATTTTTGCTCGGGAGATCTTTCGCTTACATGGGCTACCCAAGGTGATTGTTTCTGACAGGGGTAGTCAGTTTGTGTCCCGGTTCTGGCGAACCTTTTGTGCACAGTTGGGAATTCAGCTTGCTTTCTTCTCTGCATATCACCCGCAGTCTAATGGGGCCACAAAACGAGCCAATCAGTCCTTGCAGCAATTCCTATGTTGCTATATTGCTGACCATCATAACAACTGGTCAGACCTCTTACCGTGGGCGGAGTTTGCTCACAATAGCGCCTTGAATTCTGCTTCCCGATTGTCCCTGTTTATGGTGAACTATGGTTTCCAACCTTCCATGTTGCCTGACTCATTTGTTCCACAGAGTATTCCTGCATTAGAGGAGCATCTCCGTGGTCTTCGTTCCAGTTGGGCTCAAATCCAGGAGGCTTTGCGACATGCTAATGATAGGTACAGACTCCATGCTGGGGACAGGGTCTGGCTGTCATCTCACAACCTCCGACTTCATGTTCCCTCTCTGAAGTTCGCACCTTGGTTTATTGGACCTTTCTGTATTCTTCGCAGGATTAACCCAGTGGCTTACGCATTAGACCTTCCTTCTAATATGCGTATTTCGAATGTATTTCATGTCTCCTTATTAAAAACCTTTGGTCTGCAACCGCTTTACCACATCGGTGTCTCGTCCTTACCCTGTACAGGTTGAGAACCATGAGGAGTATGAAATACAGTCCATTGTTGACTCCAATAGGTTTCGTGGGCGCATACAGGACCTGGTGCATTGGAAAGGGTACGGTCCTGAGGAATGCTCTTGGGTCTCACCCTCGGACGTACATGATTTTCCTCCTCCATGATTTTCATAGACGTTTTCCCCTCAAGCCTGGTGGTCCTCCAAGGGGGAGGGGGTCATTAAGGAGGGGGTACTGTCAGGGCTGGGCTCAGCCCTTCCTTCTCAAAGCTGGCCGCTCAGCTGTTGCCTAATTGCCAGCTCCTTTCTCTCCACAGTGACTCACCTGTTGATGATATCCTGCTCGTCAGTCATGCCTACTTAAGTTTACTCTGTTTACCTTTTTTTATTATTATTAAACAAGTGTGATTTAACTGTACTTCTGTCTCAGTCTGATTCATGGTTTCTGACAGGTCTGTGGAATGTTGGTCTATTCCTCTTTAATGGCTGTGCAAAGTTGCTGGATATTGGCAGGAACTGGAACCCGCTGTCGTATACGCCAATCCAGAGCATCCCAAACATGCTCAATGGGGGACATGTCCGGTGAGTATGCTGGCCATGCAAGAGCTGAGATGTTTTCAGCTTCCAGGTATTGTGTACAGATCCTTGCAACATGGGGCCGTGTATTATTATGCTGCGACATGAGGTGATGGTCATGGATGCATGGCACAACAATGGGCCTCAGGATCTCGTCACAATGCACAATGATGACATCAGCAAACTGCTCACCCACACGCTGTCTGCCATCTGCCCTGTACAGTGAAAACCAGGCTTCATCCGTGAAGTGAACACCACTCGAAAGTGCCAGACGCCATTGAATTTGAGCATTTGCCCACTCAAGTCAGTTACGACGACGAACTACAGTCAGGTCGAGACCACGATGAGGACGACAAGTATGCAGATGAGCTTCCCTGAGATGGTTTCTGACAGTTTGTGCAGAAATTCTTTGGTTATGTAAACCGATTGTTGCAACAGCTGTCCGGGTGGCTGGTCTCAGACAATCTTGGAAGTGAAGATGCTGGATGTTGAGGTCCTGGGCTGGTGTGGTTACATGTGGTCTGCGGTTGTGAGGCCGGTTGGATGTACTGCCAAATTCTCTGAAACACCTTTGGAGACAGTTTATGGTAGAGAAATTAACATTCAATTCAAGGGCAACAGCTCTGGTGGCCATTCCTTCAGTCAGCATGCCAATTGCACGCTCCCAAAACTTGCGACATCTGTGGCATTATGCTGTGTGATAAAACTGAACATTTTAGGCCCCTTTCACACTGGGGCGTTTTTCAGGTGCTACAGCGCTAAAAAATAGCGCCTGTACAGCGCCTGAAAAAATCCGGCCCCATTCACTCCAGTGTGAAAGCCGAAGGGCTTTCACACTGTAGCGGTGCGCTAGCAGGACGGTCAAAAAAGTCCTGCTAGCAGCATCTTTGGAGCGGTGTATTGGGTGAAAGGGGCTTTAGAGTGCCCTTTTTTTTGTGGCCAGCCTACGGCACACCTGTGCAATAATCATGCTGTCTAATCAGTATCTTGATATGCCACACCTGTGAGGTGGATGGATTATCGCTGCAAAGGAGAAGTGCTCACTAACACAGATTTAGATAGATTTGTGAACAATATTTGAGAAAAATAGGCCTTTTGTGTACATAGAAAAAGTTGCAGATCTTTGCGTTCAGCTCATGATAAATAGGGGCAAACACAAAAGTGTTGCATTTATAATTTTGCTCAGTGCATTTGCATAAACCATTTAAAGCATTAATTGGCCCCCAATGAAATGCATAGAATTTGTTGGGACTGTGAATAGTTCAGAGATATGTCAGTTCAAATATTACACTATCAGTTAACAAATGAAGGCAAAGAACATGAAATTCAGTAAATACCCGAACACAATAAATGCATCTGCAGCTGTACAGACATAACAGAAGATACATTAGGTAATGAATACCCTTTGCAAAGAACAAAGCTTTTCTGACCTCCAACAATATCAAAATAGTCACAAATGTAAAAGATGGAATCCACAAAGTAGAGTGGGGCATACCAGGTTATGCTTAAGACGAGAACCAATAGAAAGGAAAAAAAAATCTTGAGTACCTGAAAAATAGTGCCCTCTGCAGTCAGCATTTTACCCCTTTCATATATGATGCATTCTTTATGCATGATGACAGAAGCCAGGTAATGCACTTGCAGATCAATGCTCACATTTGACATTGACCTAACATCACAAATATTTTATGCTTTTATGTAAACAGCAGAGGAGAAGCTGCAAATCATGCAGGGAATCCAGGAAGTTGTCGAAAGAGATGACAGAACATGAAAGAAGATAAGTCAAGTAATTGTTTTATTGGATAGAAATGCCGGAGCAAATAAAGAATGCAACAGACGAAGGGCAGCACATGACAGTGTAAACAGGATAGATGAGAGGAGGATTAGGATTGGGCAGTGTCTAGGGGGAGGGGGGTAGAAGTTAATATAAGTGGCAGACCCCTCCCCCTGGGCACCAGAGCGTCAGGCAAATTTTGCCGGCAACATGGCTGAAGTGGAGCATTTGAGGGAGGAAGCGGCGACACAGGGACTGGGATGGCTCGAGGAGATGATGGGGCCCATGTTGACTTGGAGGCGGTGGGGATCGGGGGGAGGGAGTCGGCACAAGCTTGGAGGTCCCGGCCTCCGGAGCGCTTCTCGCCTGACCCTGCCCCCAGGTCACAGCACCATGGAGTCAGTCTACTGCGGGCTCCTTCGGGCCCACCCGCAAAGCGCGCAGCCCAGGCAACTAGAGGGAGGCAGGCAAACAACTCCCTGCCACTTGTGGGACAGGAAAACGGACGGTTGGGCGGGTCGGGAGCGGCGATTAGGCCCGGGAGACGATGGGAGCAAGCGAGTGTGGGTCCCGCCCCCTGCGTGACGTCAGCGCGGACAGGGCCTCAGCGGTGGAGATCGGAGGTTGTGGCTGCTGGGCATGCTATCCCCTCGGCTGGAGCACCTGACAGATGACCGGCAGTGAGAGGGAGCGCAACGCCAGAGCAAGAGTCGCCAAGTGGGGCTGAGGTGGGCCGAAAAGGGCCTAAAAAATCCACACAAAAATCAGTGGGCGGGTATGCAGCGCAGAGGAGAGAACGGATGGCTGCTGGTCCCTCGGCATCCATGGCCGTGTCACCTGGAGGGCTGTTTGCCTGAGGAGAGATGTCCAGTCAGAGGTCAGAGGGCGAGCTGACGGGTCGGAGGAGGAGGTTCCCCTGAGCCAACCAACAGCGAGGGAGATGGGACGGTCGGCTGGTGGGTTCACCCCTGTGCAGCCCGGTAAGTCCATTTCAACTTTACCTTCGATAGGACTAGAATGTGGTAGTACTGATGTGGGCTGTGGGGGTGGTGAGCAGTTACAGACTGGGGTATCGGGGAGGATGGGGGGTCCTATCGAGGATACACTGGTTATGGGCACAGGGCATGGTACTGCAGGGGTGGCGGACAAAAGTCTGCTGGGTTTTTTGGCAGGGATCAAGGAGCTGGTTACCAGGTTTGAAAAAGAGGACAGGGCATCCGCCAGTCTGGCGGCTGCCTGGGTCCCTCCGGCTAGGGCGGCAGTGGCCCCCCTGGTGCCAAATTGGGCGCTGGGAGTCAGGGACGTTTAAGCTGTACATCCGCCCCCAGCTATTGGTGGGGTAAAGTAAAAAAAAAAAAAAAGCGGGTGTGAGGAGTTGAGCGATGCTGCTTAAGTTGGGTGTGTTGAGGTTATGGTAAGTTGTTTCTTCTAACTGCAGGTACAAGTCAATGCCTAGTATGGATCCTAGGCCATTCTTGCCCCCCGTGTGCTGGGTGGGCAAGAAGGGCAGATGTGAGGCCGAACGGGCGGCAATTGGGTTTCTCCAGAGAGGAAGTCTGCATCCGCTGGCTAGGATTTCCAGGAATGTTGTGGTGCAGGATGGTATCAGAGGTACACCGTTTTGTACGTGTGGACAGACCGCCCGAAGTTTTACTTTTGCACGTGGGCGGCAATGACCTGGGAGTGAGATCCATGTTGGATATCACGCTTGACATCAATTTTGGCATTTCCGGACATGATAATTGTGTGGTCGAACATGGTGGCATCATGGAGGATGGCCAGGTCTGTGGAAGGGGTTAAAAGGGCTCGGAGGAAGATTAACAGGGACGTGAGTAGGTTTGTAGTTAGGAATGGGGGATTGGGTATAAGGCATTTGGAGCTGAAAGTGGAGACATGGAGATATCTCATTGGAGTGCACCTTAACAATGTTGGGACTGATTTGTGGGCTTTAGGGCTGCAGGATGGTGTCCAGAGAGCAATAAGGGTGTGGAAGGGTACCCAACGCTAAGGGATTTTCCTGGGTGCTGTGGCTGGTGTTGGTCTTTGCGGGTGAAGGAAGAGATTTTGGAAGGAAGAGTTCAGGACCTGATGGTCGGTGGTAGGGGTCCTGATGGTGGGATGACAGTTAACGTAGGTTTAGCTGGAAATTGGTAATGGGTGCATTGCGGTAAGTGGTTGTCTCTGAGCCAGCCTGTCGGCTTGAGGCCTATTAACATACTGGAGAGGTACCACAGTGCAGGAAGTTTATACAGATGGTTATGGAGGATCCTGCAAAGACCAACGCTAGGAAGGACTGATGGTTTTTTTCATAACAGATGTTTTGTTGGTCATGAAGGGGGTGAAACTTTCCAAAAGTCAAGTGGTTAACTTTCATGACAAACCAAACATTTTATGCTTTGGCAGCATGAATTGAATAAAAATTGGATATATTACTGAATTGGTTTATACTTTTCAAGCAGTTCCTGTTCCTCCACCCTTGAGCTTTTGTTTTCCTTCATAAATAAAGCAATATGCAGCTTTATATGGTGACAAAACAAATCTAGGATTACACAGACAGTCTTATCTCCCGGATACTTTATTTTCATGCCGCATCCCTGACCAGGGTATTGGACTGGTACCAGAGCAAATCTATTAACTGTTGACCTCATTAGAACATGACCTGGTCCCTGCAGACCTCCTTTCTCTATCTTGGACCAATACTAGAAGCAGACCCATAAAGAGCTCTCTACCTTTTCTTACCTCTGCTACCTTACAAATCTTGGACACTTACCAAGCAAGGGCATACTCTCCTCTAAGCCGAGTCCCCTGACTCCATTATTTTGCAGCACTGCCTTTCCTCTAATACCAAACACAATTTATCTCCTCAAAGAAAAGTAACATCCCTCTATTATGTCACAGACTACACAGAGGAAAGCTAGTTCCCCTTTCTCAGACACATCTGACTTCCCATACCTCTGTGAAAGCCTGGATTGAATATACTCAACTACAGCACTACCTCCGGACCCTACCTTCTCCCTGACAAGATCTTATATGGACTACGAGTCATTACTTTCCCAGTGTACCAGACCTGAACATTCACTATCTCTGGTATATCAAATCTTGCTACAACTACATAAGTTAGATCAGTGTTTCTCAACTCCAGTCCTCAAGGCGCCCCAACAGGTCATGTTTTCAGGATATCCCTCAGATGAAACGGCTGTGGTAATTACTATGGCAGTGAAACTGATCAAATCACCTGTGCAAAATAATGGAAAGGCTAAAAACATGACCTGTTGGGGCACCTTGAGGATGTGAGTTGAGAAACACTTGGAGTTAGATCCATCCAGTCCCAACACGTCCTGGAAGTGTTTACAGGCACCTGGTAAAATTACTCACATATGGAACACTTGTCCTCAGATCATTCCTTTTTGGGACAAGAGTTTATGACTGAATAATAAACTTGTGTGGAATAAGTTCCCAAATACGCCTCAAATGACCATGCTGTCTATGCTGGCAAGCTCCTACAAACAATTTAAAAGGACTTTAATTTGACACTTAACATCTGCCCTCATCAGTGATAGCTAGAAATTGGCAAAAACCTGATCCTCCATCTCTAGCAGAATGGGCCTGTGAGATGGAGAGAAGTAATCATGTGGAACATATAATCACCTGGGAAGAGAATAAGTCATACAAACCTATGTGGATGGTGCGCATCCATTTCCGATACTCCTCAAACTTTGAACAAGTTACATCGAAACACTAGACGGTTTGACCATTTCTGAGATTGCTCATACCTGGCTATATAAAAGGGGGGGGCCCTTTTTTTCTCCCCCCCCCCCCCATATTCACCTTATTTTTCTCACGGGATCTGTGTATCACGATTTACCTACCTGTTAACATACAATTATGAGTACCACCTTAACATATTCCATTTGGGTGTGTGTATTATTGGTCAGCTGGCTTCTCATTATTGACGCTCATGATATGCCAGTCCTATGGGAGCGTTAACAACATTGTGTTTTTTATTCTCTCATATATGTTAGTTCACAAACACTTCTTTGATATGTGTTTGCTACTGACTCTGTAAATCGCTTTATATATGTTGCATCTATTAATACTTGGACCTTTGTAATTTTGATATTGCATGTTATGTATCTTTTTTCTCTGTGCTGTACCATTGAAAATGTTAATAAAAAAGATTAAACATTAAATATACAGTATAGCACAACCTTGAATATATTTCCTGACTGTTTCTGCATTATTCACAAAGAAGATACATAATCACTTTACCATATAACTTTAAAGCTATACTGTTCACATAGCACTTCCATCAGTGTGATGAAGTGTCATGAACTAAATGTATAAAGCAAATAACTCATTCTGCAAGAAAAAAATCATACAATGGTGTAATAAAATGTATCTGTCTTTCCCAAAGAAATTATCCCAAAAGTATAGGTTTGTATAGAGGTTCTAGCCAAATATATATGTATGTGTATAAAGATTTGAATTTATTTGAACTAATATTAGCAAAAATGCATGCTGTTTATTTTCTGGAGATTAATTTTCTTTCTTTCATCTGATCTGCTCCAGTGTTAAAAAGAATATCAAAAGTTTTATCCACCACAGTGCGTCTGTTATTGTAGGAACAAAGGGAATACTTTAAATCAAATAAAAGCACTCGCAGGTTTTTCCAATTTTAATTTTATTCTCTTTAGGTTTGAAGTTGTCACTTCATAAATATCCATATTTACTGACAAAACAGTAAAGGACAGCTGAATGCAAAACAGTCGTGCTTTATTTTTACAGAGAAGAAAGAGACGAAAAGCTCAAATGGAACTTGAGTTCTACCTCATTTCACAACTGCTTCTAATAAGTATAAAACTAAAAAAGACAACATAAGCCTCAATCTATAATATAAGGTGAAATTTATTTACATTGTATTATGATTAACACATCTAAATGTGACCTTAAAGTGTAGGTACACTTTAATTGGGCTCATATGCCATATACCTACCTATTCCCACTCCACTGAGATCTTTGCAATGTAGTCTACTTCACTCGGTGTCACCCAGGACATTTTTTTTGTTAGAGCAATGTATATGCATGCATATCACAATATTCTTTCAATTCAGTGGAAAGTCCATACTCCACTTGCCCAGGTGGAGTATAAACTCCCCAATGGAATCAATAGAGATTGCTGTGTACACAGGAGCAGTATGGGAGAAATAAGGCTTTCAGAGGCTATTGGAGATGGGCATGAGAGCCCAATAATATAAAATTAGTGCATCAAAAATGGACTTAAAATTTAAAGTAAAATTTAATGCAGATTTTAAGTATCCCCATCTAAAGTGTACAGTATTTATGGAAAAAAATCTGTATATTGATTGGTTTGCGCGAAAGTTATAGTGTCTACAAACTATGGGAAAGATTAATGGCATTTTTATTATTTTTTTTACTAGTAATGGCGGTGATCTGTAATTTTTAGCGATACTGCAACATTGAGACGGACAGATCGGAGACTTTTGACACTTTTTTGGGACCATTGGCATTCATACAGCGATTAGTGCTATAAAAATGCACTGATTACTGTGTAAATATCACTAGCAGGGAAAGGGGTTAACACTAGGGGGCGATCAAGGGGTTAACTGTGTGTTCCCTCAGTGTGTTCCAACTGTGGGTGAATAGGATTGACTTGGAGAGGAGACATATCGGTTTTCCTACTTAGTAGGAACAAACGATATGGCTCCTCTTCCATGACACACACAAATCCCCATGCTGGCGCTTGGGCACGCGATCGCACATGGCCAGTGGTGATCGTGCCTGCCAGCCCTCTGGTTGCCGCTACAGGAATGGACGTACCCATACGGGATTTTGCCCAGGGGATCCATTCTGCCGCAGTATATCTGCGTGAGCCGGTCGGGAACGTCGATGGCAGAACAAAATACGGTCACTGCTGTGGCCCACTAATGGTGTGAAAGTCAAACAAAAAACTCTTAGATAAGATTTTCGAAAGAAAATTCCTTCGGCATTTGATCCATGTATGGCTGGCCTTACTCTCCTTTTGGCATGTCTATTTTACTAGGCAATCTGAATGAAATAGTCTGACTGCACTGAGATATAAAGAGATTTTTTTGTGGTAAAGCCTTTTGTCTGAAACAATGTTTTTGTGTCATATGCAACATGTTTTGCCAATACAGCTTAACAATAATGGTGTTAGAACTTCTAGTTTGAAGGTTTCTAGTTTAAGAGTTGTTAAAATTCTATATTATATGAAGTGTTTTATAATGCATGTTAATGAGCGTCAACTTGTCTTAGTGCACTTCTATTAATTTCAATGAAAAACACATTGGGGGAAACATGTGCATCCAACCTTAGTTTTTGCATCTGCTCATATTTTATTTTAAACTGCATTGCAAATTATACACTTATATATCCTCAGTTCATGATAGTAGTTTGTGTAAATGTCCATTCCAGCACAGAGTATATAGTCTTTTTCAAAATACAGTTCAGGTTAGTCCGACATCAAGATTCCTTAAGCTGCTCAGAGATGGATCAAAATGTAGACTGTTCAACAGGAACTGTCCAAATTTCGATCCATTTTATGGGCGTTCCTGCTTGATCTAACAATCAACTTCTATAGAGTGGGACTGTTGGAAAATTATTCTTGATCAGCTGGCTGCAGCCAATCACTTGGAGCTGTTGAGGAGTCCCCTGTCAGAATACAATGGAACAGTGGGAAGGATCTCTCCATCCACTTTGCTCGGCTGATTGAAAAGATAAACCAGGCATCTATAGCCAGCCTAAGACTGTAAAAACTCTGCCTGATAACCTTGACAAGATCTTTGGAGATTTTGTTTCTGGCTAGCCAAGCAAATTAAACTGCTGGAACTGTGGCTTGCAGATAACTTCCTTACTGAAAATTTCGGAACATACAGATAGTAAGCTGCAGCCAAAAAGTCACATGAAAAGGTATTCCAGGCTCTAACAACACAACTATGTAACTTTTATATTCCGTGTAATGTAGAATTGTCTAGATCGCAAAGTTACTCGCAAAGTGAATCTAAATCACTACATCTCTGGCAAGTACTAGTTTACTCTCTTGCAAGGATAAAGCCTCCAGAGAAACCTTTAGCATTGGACATATTGGGGTATGCATACATTACTTTAGGACTTTGTTTTTGGATAGCATCAGTCACCATAAAGTGGCCGCTAAATTTAGCAGTCTGTTAAATTAAAGGGGATATTTTGATCCAAAATAAGAAAACTGTATTTCATATTTACACTATATACTTACATTTCATCTTAGCCCTGTTATTTTAATTTTGTGATTTTGATATATTAGGTTTATAGATTTTTTTGAAATAGAGCTAGGTATGGATATTTATGTGTATTTCTGCAGCCACATTTGTTACTTTTACTATCCCTCAAGAACAATCTTATGTCAGTGCCACTGAATAACCTCACAGCTTTATACTTTGTTAGATTAGAATAAAAGTATCATTGATAGAGAAAGGAGACAGCTATTATTGTTGCACTAAACACTCAAAACATTCAAAACTCCATTATTTAAGTGAGCATGAAAAGCAGGCTTTGTGTAAGATGAAGTTCAGCAAGGCCCAATAAATAGCACTGTACACAAATAATTGACATGTAATAGGAAAAAAGACAATCAACTATGCCTATCAAAATAAACTGAAAAATATGTTGGCTCTAGATGTATTTTTTTCCTTCATTTCTATCATTGTTACGAAATGCCACAGAACTCTGCAATAGGGCACTGCTTAGTTGCTAGATGTTCCATAACACTCTGTTCAGTTTAAAAGATAATCAATTAAAAGCATATGTGAATCATTCCCAACATCCAAAACCACAGACTGCTGAGTTTGGTCAAAACATTGGTTTTAGAACTAATAGCCTAGAAAAAGTGCAGTTCATTGAATATGCCCCCTATTCATGGAGAATATGGAAGTCTTATTGTAGTCTGTGGTGTAATGGAATAATGGCCTTAACAGTACATCATTGTTTTTTTAATTTGACGTACATTTAAGGAGTTTTGAATCATGTTTGCAAAGAAAAAACATATTCATAGATGACTAATTTCTGTACAGAATTGCTAACATTTGGACTTTAGAGTGTTGGTTTTGAATAACAATTTTTTATTAGAAGAAGGCAAAAATATACAGGAAATTGTACATATTAAGTAACGAATAATCTCTGAGAACATCATTAAAAACTGTTTTGATTAAAAAAATATAAGATATACACAAAAAAACAATGCTGGACTTCTTATAGCAATGGCCTTGGTTTACTAAAAGTGTAAACCTTGCAAAAAAGTCAACCAACATCAGTTAAAGAGAAATGGAATGGTGGTGATAATTCTTACCCACATAACATTATTGGTCTAATAAGGAAGCATTATGCTTCTTGGTTTGTTGATAGACCTATAAGGAAGTATAAAGCTTCCCAATTAAAACATAAAGGTTGGAGAGAGGCCTTCATCAATGATTCCTCCAGGGAGTGAACTTGTGTATTTCCATACAAATTTGTAGCATAGTGCGCACAATAGCTGTGGATTACTGAAGGAGTAGAGAATTTTCATCTAGTATAGTGTAAGGGGCTAGCTATACCCAATCATGTGCAAAAAATAGTTGTTTGCACTTCATGATCCGATAATGGAACATGGCACAGTGTCACCTCATTCACTGAGCTAACTTCTCTATACTCCTTTTAGTAAATCAACTCCAATGTTTGCAAAAGCTCAAATGAGAACACTGGTCTGACCTCACTTGGGTAAATGGAGGATGTTTCTGTGACAAAGTGTAGTTCTTAGCGTTGATTCAAACTGTTCTGCTGCCATAATGCGCATGATACCATAAGGCAGCACACCTGCACCCCACATTGCCTTAAAGCACAATTCTGAGTGACATGCCCAAAAAAGGTCAGATGCAATTTTGGGTTAGGCTCTTTGGCAGCCCATTCAAAATGTATTCAAATATATTCAAAATATTATATACGCTAGAGTACATGTTTTGATGGACAGCGCAAGTGCGAAACCAGCCCAACCCAGCCCAAGAGTTTGTTTTGAGCTAAAGTAAGACAGAATAAAGACATGTTGTAGTAGACAAACCCCAATGCATGCATAAAAAAATTATTGTTTTAATCCAATAGGCATGACACAGGGAGGTGTTATATTGTTATTTAGCCTTTATGTAAGGTACTATTCCCAGTGCACACTTTGAGTATGCTGTGGCGGCACTGAAAGCAGAAGTTTTACTACTCTATATTTATATAATGTTGGACACATTGGCGCTAAGATATATTATGATCGCTGGTTGCAGACCAATAATGGAAATGGCAAGTCACTCTACAGTAAATTGTAAGACACATTGAGGGAGATTTACTAAAAGTGTAACACTCAGAATCAGGTGCAGATGTGCATGATAGCCAATCAACTTGTAAGTTCAGCTTGTTCAATTAAGCCTTGCATGGCGTTAGGGGTGTAGCCGGCAGCGCCTGCTGAGGGAATATAGGTGGGAGGACAGACATGGGGGTTTCTTTCCTTCACTCTGCCACTTCATTACACACATGAAGGACAGACTTACTGGTAAGCAACACATATCCCTTTTGTTCGCCACACTCTCATACACACGTTTAAATCTTGCACCTAGGCAATGCTTGCCTCAGTCTTTGCACTGGCACTATCTTTTACTGTTTTTGTGGCTTGTTTTTTGCTACATTCAAGCATTTTTTGTTACTTACAGCACTTCCCTCTCAACATGCCCACAGCATTGTAGGATTGCTCTGCATAATAAGTTGTTTCAAACATTTTTGTCCCATAGTCTGCCATTACAGGATTTATGAAAAAATACTTAGCTACATATCTACATCTATATTGCAGTTGCATATGCTCTGCATAATATGTAGATTTACCGTACTCAATACTAATATATAGTCAGTTTTGGCAGGACCTGTGATAGCAATTGGAGATATATATACTTATATTTATCCCACAATTGTCTATGTTTTACAACACATCGAGATCACCTATTACTGTTTATAACCTATCACAATAGGATCTATAAAAATACTTATCTATACATACTTATATTTACATTGCAGTGGTCTATCCCCAATGCTGAGACGCATCAGTGGACACAATTATCACCATTGAGTCATGTCTGTCCCTCGCATGTTCCCCCAGTTGTTTGTTGTTGTCTCCTTCCCTTCAGCTCCCAGAGTGCATTCCGTGGCCGCCTCCTGGGGGATCCCTTCTTGAAACCTCAGCTTCGCCGCTTTGTAAGTATGGGGCTCCACCTGGGCCTCTATTTGCAAAAAGATGTTTTATCTGATATGTACTTTCAATGCATATTTTGCTTTTCTAGAGATACTGCACCTAATAATCTACTCCTGAGGAAGCGAGCAGTGGCTCGCGAAATGCGTTGAGTTATAGATGCCAGTACAACTCAAACATTGTATACAATTAAATATTTATATTTTTAAGCAATTTCTCATTATGCTGACAGCTTGGCTTTTATGATTGTGCATATACTCAGGTTTTAATAAACCATGTTAGTATGCTTTACTCCACCTTGTGGCCAGATGCTTGCCTCATCTAAAGTCCCATGGGCTATTTTTCTTTTGTTGTATTATTTAGGGATGGAGGTATGTTATGGGTAGCATCATACCTGCCTTCTCTGTATTGAATCCGGGTGGAAGGCACCCACATGCCCTCTTTGGTCTGCATGGAGCGGAGGCCCCTTCCCTCTCCAATGAACACACGGGGAAAGAGACCTGCTAGCAGGAAGGAGATCTCGTGTCCATGTTTTCATAGCCAGAAGCAGCGGCGGCCGGTGTAAAAAAAAAGTTCTGATGCCCGGGACAAAAGCAAAAAATCGGGACGTGCTCAGATCGAGGCAAGGGTCCAATTTTTGGGATTGTCCCGGGAGAATTGGGACTGTTGGCAAGTATGGTTTCTGCACTTTGCTTTGTGTGCTTTTTATGGAATAAGCCAGTGTAGCTCACACACCTATACTTTGTATAAAAACGCCTTACCCCTCTGTTTATGATCTTGCTTTCTGCGCTGCTTTATTAAAAAACTTTGACATGCTATAAACAAGAGGGATTTTAAGAGGCCGATCGCTGTTTTTTACTTGCCAGTGTCATAATCCTCTTAAGGATGTCAGTATAACCCAAATGTCTCTAAATCCTAGATCCCTCAAGATTTTATGGTGAGTACAAGAATCCCATTATCTTATAATACAACATAAAACTTTCTACTTACTTTACTAGATATACTAATCACATTTCTCAAATGAATTACTTTCCAATTAGTTCATATAGTCATATTTTAGTGACGAGTGTTATAATGAGGAGCAGGCAGTATGTTATGCCAGGCGAACAGTTGAAAATCATTGCAGATGTTGCTCAACAGTCATGCCAACAATTGTCCATACCTACATTAAACATTTACTAATTGTTCTATAGCATAATAAATTTTGTCCGTAGATAGCTATGTGCCACCTAGGTTTCCAAGTATATACGATAAATCCTAGCCAAGGCAAACAGGTTTCTTGTAAAGATGTGACATTAAAGATCATAAAATTATCAACACTGTTTTGTAACCATAGAAATATTAGGAGAGGAAAATGGTACAAGGTAAAGAAATTAACGGTGTACAGTTATACCACAAAATATATGATCAGCACTTCTTTTTTTTGGCGTATGTGAATGTGACCAGTTTAGGCACATACAAGTGTACATTTCTTCCATGTTACCTGCAACCTAATCTTCCTACAGAAAATTGGTACTCAAGCAACAGAACTTAGCCCATTAGAAGTCGTATTAGGAGTGATGGTGGGGAGGCCTCATGATGACATATGTTTATGGTCACAACATCTAGCTATAATCTCTTTATTTAAAATGTCTCTTGCCATTGGGTTATGAGTTGATTAAATTACCATCATTACTGAATTATCAGACTCTTTTCATCATCTTGCCCTAGTGCACAGAGAAGTTATTCAAAAGTCTGATTTGAATTACTTTAATTTTGACTCATGTTGATTATTTTGGCCATCAGTTTACATGCAAAGAATGACAGCAAGAACAGCTACACAAACCACGCACACAGAGCTATAGTTTTTAAGGGATTACTTTTTTGCATCATTGTTGTGGTGCATGTCAGCTCAGATGGTACAAACTGCACTAAAGTACATTGATGTGTCTGCTGATAATGTATGCCGTACTTTTCCTTTATTTTTACATGGTATTCCTGCCATTACCACAATTCTTGTCCTAGGTGACAAAGCTCACTCACCGTACCTCATCATAAAGAAACAGCGTTGTCACCATAGGAAAGAAAAACGTCCACTTCTTCACTTCTCTGTAAGCTAGAGGGGAGGGGTTCTGTAGTCATCAGAAAAATCTGCAACTGATTAAAGTGCAGCACAGGAAGAGAGTACAGGACACTATCACCTGACAAAAATTCTAGTAGGATCAATGGGTATTTTTGCACTTATCAAACAGATACCACAAAATAGTAACGCTAAGGCCGCGTACACACGAAGGGACAATCCCGCGGGATTATCCTCTGGACTGAAGTCCAGCGGATAATCCCCTCGTGTGTAGGCGCCGGCGGACTTTTTGGCGCCAAAGTCCGGCGGACCAAAGTTTTAAGTTTGGTTTTAAAATTATCCGCTGGACTTGGCAGTCCGGCGGACAATCCCGCCGTTAGTAGGCAAGTCCGCGGGACTTTTGAAATGAACGGACTTGCCGCTCATCGGCAAGTCCGTTCATTTAGCACGTGACTTCAGGTTACGTAGCTAGCGTAGGCAGTAAATGCCACCGCGCTAGCTCCGTAAGCTGGCATGGATTTAAAGGGACTCCCCACGCCGAAAAAACGACGTGGGGGTTCCCCCCAAATCCATGTCAGACCCTTATCCGAGCACGCAGCCTGGCCGGCCAGGAAAGGGGTGGGGACGAACGAGCGCCCCCCCTCCTGAGCCGTACCAGGCCGCGTGCCCTCAACATGGGGGGTGCCCTGGGGAAAGGGGGGCCGTGCGGCCCCCCCACCCCAAAGCACCTTGTCCCCATGTTGATGAGGACAAGGGCCTCTTCCCGACAACCCTGGCCGTTGGTTGTCGGGGTCTGCGGGCGGGGGCTTATCGAAATCTGAGAGCCCCCTTTTATAAGGGGGCACTCAGATCCCGGCCCCCCACCCTATGTGAATGAGTATGAGGTACAATGTACCCCTACCCATTCACCTAAGGTGTAAAATGTAAAGTAAAAAAAACACCCACACTTTTGAAAAAATAGTTTATTGCACTGCTCCGGGGGTCTTCTTCCGTATTGGGGGTCTTCTCGCCGGACTCCCCCGCCATTTACCAAGCTCTTTTACCGAGCGGGGGAAGTCCGGCTACCTTCTTCGTCGTCGCCGCCGTCGTCTGGGGGTCTCGATCCGCCTTCGGGGGTCTTCCGGGGTCTTCCGGGGGTCTCTTCTGTTCTTGCGGCGGTCGTCGTCTTCTGCGCCGCCGGCGCCGCCTTCTTCTTCTTGTCCTTCTTCTTGTTCTTCTTCTTCTTCCGATGTTGACCCGATACTCCCTCTGCCCGGAATGCCAGAGCCGCGCTGCGCTGGGACTTATATAGGGGCATGGGGACAGGGTCACATGCTCATGTCACATGGTGACCCCGCCCCCTTGTGTTGTCACAGTCCCGGAGGATGCTGGGACTGTGACATCGCAAGGGGGCGGGATCACCATGTGACATGAACATGTGACCCTGTCCCCATGCCCCTATATAAGTCCCAGCGCAGCGCGGCACAGGCATTCCGGGCAGAGAGAGCATCGGGTCAACATCGGAAGAAGAACAAGAAGAAGGACAAGAAGAAGAAGGCGGCGCCGGCGGCGCAGAAGACGACGACCGCCGCAAGAACAGAAGAGACCCCCGGAAGACCCCCGAAGGCGGATCGAGACCCCCAGACGACGGCGGCGACGACGAAGAAGGTAGCCGGACTTCCCCCGCTCGGTAAAAGAGCTTGGTAAATGGCGGGGGAGTCCGGCGAGAAGACCCCCAAGACGGAAGAAGACCCCCGGAGCAGTGCAATAAACTATTTTTTCAAAAGTGTGGGTGTTTTTTTAACTTTACATTTTACACCTTAGGTGAATGGGTAGGGGTGCATCGTACCTCATACTCATTCACATAGGGTGGGGGGCCGGGATCTGAGTGCCCCCTTATAAAAGGGGGCTCTCAGATTCCGATAAGCCCCCGCCCGCAGACCCCGACAACCAACGGCCAGGGTTGTCGGGAAGAGGCCCTTGTCCTCATCAACATGGGGACAAGGTGCTTTGGGGTGGGGGGGCCGCACGGCCCCCCTTTCCCCAGGGCACCCCCCATGTTGAGGGCACGCGGCCTGGTACGGCTCAGGAGGGGGGGGGCGCTCGTTCGTCCCCACCCCTTTCCTGGCCGGCCAGGCTGCGTGCTCGGATAAGGGTCTGACATGGATTTGGGGGGAACCCCCACGCCGTTTTTTCGGCGTGGGGAGTCCCTTTAAATCCATGCCAGGTCACGGAGCTAGCGCGGCGGCATTTACTGCCTACGCTAGCTACGTAACCTGAAGTTACGTTCTAAATGAACGGACTGCTCCGTGTGTGGGCAAGTCCGTTCATTTTCAAAAGTCCCGCGGACTTTTGGCCGACGGATTATCCGCCGGAGAAGTCCGTGCGCGTGTGGGCAAGTCCACATGCTCGGAAAGTCCAGCGGACCCAGCTGGAAAGTCCGGCGGGATTGTCCGCTGGACTAAGTCCGCCGGCAAAAGTCCGCACGTGTGTACGCGGCATAAGAGAAGTTCATTGGTAGGGTTTGCATACACTTAAAGTGATTGTAAAGGCAGAAAGTTTTTTTTTTATCTTAATGCATTAAGATAAAAAGAAAAAACCTTCTGTGTGTAGCAGCCCCCCTAATACTGACCTGAGCCCCATCTAGATCCAGCGATGTTGTAGGAGTGTCACAGCTGCCCAGGACTCCCCTCCTCATTGGCTGAGACAGCAGCGTGATACCATTTTCTCCCACTGCTGTCAATCAAAGTCAGTCAGCCAATGAGGAGATAAAGGGGGCAGGTGCTGGACCGCAGCTCTATGTCTGAATGGACACACAGAGCTGTAGCTCAGCCCGGGTGCCCCCATAGCAAGCTGCTTGCTGTGGGGGCACTCGGAAGAAGGGAGGGGCCAGAAGCTCCGGCGAGGGCCCCAGGAAGAGGAGGATCTGGGCTGCTCTGTGCAAAACCACTGCACAGGGCAGGTAAGTATAACATGTTTGCTATTTTTAAGTAAAAAAACAAAACAAGACTTTACAATCACTTTAACGATGTTTACAAATGGAAATGTATCAAGTTACATAGTTACATAGTTAGTTAGGTTGAAAAAAGACACAAGTCCATCCAGTTCAACCACAAATAAATAAAAAAAAAATATATATATATATATACATTTATATATATATATATCATACAATCCCATATACCCCATTCTATACCCACAGTTGATCCAGAGGAAGGTAAAAAAAAAAACCAGCAGAGCATTCTCCAATTTGCTAAAGCAGGGGAAAAAATTCCTTCCTGATCCCCCGAGAGGCAATCGGATTTTCCCCCGATCAACTTTACTTATAAATGTCAGTACCCAGTTAGTGTGAACAGTTTGTAGTGTTAGCCCTGTAGGAGCTGCTGTAGTCTACCAGGTTCTTTCCCAAAGAAGTGCAGAGGCGGCCAGGCACACAGCAACAGTCCATACACTCCAGCACAATAAACAGTTTGGGGATGCATTTTTTTTGTATTTATTGCTGAATAAACTTGGAGAGGGTATATGGCAGTATGGAGTACTCTGGAAACACTACATAAGAACAGAAGAACATATGTCACTAAGCTACGTCAGGAACAAAAAAAGGTAGCCAGACTGGGTCCTTGCAGAAGCTGCCTCAGCCAGAATCACCACTGGCACTCACAGATTATCAGCACTCAGTCACTAGGGCCTGAAGCTTAGGTCTGTATTCACAATGTCACAGGATAGCTAGATGTCTGCTTCCAGTATCCACCAGAGAAAGCAGACAGGAAACAAGGCAGCCAGACATGATCTGACAATTGTATGGCACTTTATCAACATATTTTTATGGATGAAGATTTGCTATAAATCAATAGGGTGTTTTTCTAATTAATTGTGTGTGTTATCCTGGTGCATTTATTTCCCATTTAATCTTGTATCAGAGGAACATTTATCCTAGACAGCCTTAATTGTCTCAATTTAAAGTGGTTACAATGCCGAAACATTTTATTTACCTTAATGCATTCTTTGTATTAAGGTAAAAAATCTTTAGGCATCAGTACCACCCCTCACCTCCCCTTTTACTTACCTGAGCCCTCATTCTATCCAGCTCTGTGCACATCTGCAGCTCTTTTCTCCCCCCCCCCCACTTTCACGTCTCATTGGCTTTGCTGATGCAGTGGGATCAATTGGCATCCCAAAGGATCTATCCACGGGGGGCATTTTCCAGAGAGGAAGAGCCAGGAGTGCTGATGGGGGACCCAAGAAGAGGAGGTCTGGGGCTGCTCTGTGCAATTCTCTGTGGGACATAGCCCAACCCCCGTTCATGTGTCCAATCACAGCCAGTCACAAATGTCAACAAATGGCGGTAACTCGTCGTTACCCGGTTCTCCTCCTCACGCACTGATCCAGTGTGATGAGGAGAGTGCTGTAACGGAGAGCTACCGATTACAGTAGTAAAAACCAGTTACAGATTGCCCCTAAAATAAAGGGCACCTGTCTATAAGCCAATTAGAGTACCTGTCTCCACCCATCAGCGTACCCGAGTACCTGTCTCCACCCATCTGCATACCCGAGTACCTGTCTTCACCCATCAGCGTACCCGAGTACCTGTCTCCACCCATCTGCATACCCGAGTACCTGTCTCCACCCATCAGCGTACCCGAGTACCTGTCTCCACCCATCAGCGTACCTGAGTACCTGTTTCCAGCCCATCAGAGTGCCCAAGTACCTGTCACCAGTATCGCCATACTCAGGATGAATAGCAGAATGTGTTTTGGGGTGCAAGTATGCCTATACTGTATGTGAGAAATAACTTAATATGACAATTTTGTGTAAAAAAGATAATAATAATAATAATTCTTAATTTTCCTAAGTATTGTGGGAAAAAAATGACAACTTGAAAAAAATTCTCCATGCCTCTTACTAAATACCTCAGACTGTCTACTTTCCAAAAAGGGAATGGGGGATATTTGTACTGTCCTGACATATCAGGGCCTTAAGAAACGAGAGAGGCCGTCAGTGCATCAGGTGTGATCAATTTTCAATGATTTGCACCATAGCTTGTAGACTCTATAACTTTCTAAACAATATCCACTAATTTGTGTTATTTTTACCATGGATATGTAGCGGTAAAAAACTTGGCACAAATTTATGAACAAAAATTACTTATTTGCTAAATTTTATAATAGAAACAAAAAAAATATTTTTTTTTCAAAATTGTCGCTGTTTTTTTCACTTATATCGCAAAAAAAAAAAAAAAAAAAACAGTGGTAATTAAATACCATCAAAAGAAAGCTCTATTTGTGTGAAAAAAATGATAAACATTTTTTTGGGGTACAGTGTTGCATGACTGAGTAATTGTCATTCAAAGTGTGAGATCACTGAAAGCTGAAAATTAGTCTGGGCAGGAAGGGGGTGAAAGTGCCCTGTATTGAAGTGGTTAAAAAGCCAAGGTTACGTCAATAAATAGTTTATCAAAGCTGACCACTACTGAAAACAGGGACACACCTAAGTGCCTCCTGGGTATTTAATGCTTTCTTTGATTGCTGATTATGTTAATGATGGACCAAATTTGCTTATATATATATAGTACACTGGACCATTTGTGGATTTTTTTTTTTTTTTTAATACAGCTTCTTCTGCCAGCTATAGACTGATTTGTAGAAAACTGTTGATACTGATGCTAGGAACACAATAGGGGTTATTGGGTATTGCTTAGTTTATGGCATAAAATCGAAATACAAGAATAAATCTGATTTTCGAAAAAAAAAAGCCTCATGCAGTATGATTTACTCTATCTAGTTCTCTTTCTTGGCTAGTTCACCTTGGATGGGAACAAGGCCATAATAAATTAACATGTGCCTGTTCCTGTATTGCCTCTCATCATCTAGCTAAAGTTTATAGCATGAATCACTGGATATGCTTCACAACATTGGTTGTTATTATAGCACCTAATGATTTACAGATATTTTACCCCAGTTTACTAGCATCCAGTTATGGACAAAGTGACAGATTGAGCCATTTTTGTATACAGTATTTCAGACAGTAAGACGGTCACACATTTGTAGGATCAGGACAATGCAAATGTTAAAAGCTGGTTATTTGAAATACAAAGGGAATGAATCAGCATTAACCTTTTAAATAATGTCTTATGTTGAGAGAAAGATAGGACTGTCACTGCTAACCTTCTGAAAATGTGACTGTCTTTGATTTCAATGCTTTCTGAGTCACTGATAAAGTGACGTCAGAACTCCAGAACTGCTTACCTTACCAGTGATTTAGGAAGTACTGAAGCCCAGTGCTGGGACAAGGTCATCTAGAACCCAGGGCGAACATGTCAAATTGTGCCCCCCTCCCCAAGATGTATGATTGTGTCAGAAAAAATCCCCCCCCCCCAAAAAATTGAGCACTAATCTGCATGCTTACCCCTAAGCATAAATTCCCCTTCCTCCCAGTACAAATCCACTCCCCTGCTGAAATTCCGCTTCCTGGCACAGCCCCCCCCCCAAAAAAACTTCCGCCTCCTAGCATAAATCCTCTACCCCTCAAGTTTCCCCTCTGAGCACAAATCCTCTCCCCCATTCCTAGTACAAATTCCCCTCCAAGCACAAATACCCCCCAATCATCTCTATTAGCACAACCCCCCCACCCAAAAAAAAATTCCCCTCTTATGCCGTGTACACACGAGCGTTTTTTCCGTCGGAATAAACTCTGAAGATTTCTCTGACAAAATTCCGCTCAAGCTGTCTTGCATACACATGGTCACACCAAAGTCCAACCGTCAAGAACACGTGACGTACAACACGTACGACGGGACTAGAAAAAGGAAGTTCAATGGACAGTAGCCAATAGCTTCCGTCTCGTACTTGCTTCAGAGCATGCGTCGTTTTTGGTATGTCGGAACAGCATACAGACGAGCGTTTTTTCCGAAATTTAGAACATGTTCTCTTCCTAGGTCCGTCAGAATTTTCGACGTAAATAGTCAGATGGGGCATACACACGATCGGAATATATGATGAAAAGCTCCCGTCTGACTTTTTCTGTTGGAAATTCCGCTCGTGTGTACACGGCATTAGGAAAAATTCTCCCCTCCTTACCATATTATCTTTTATAGCACAAACCCCCAGATCCCTACTCCTAGCACAAATCCTGTTCCTCTATCCTCCCTCCCAACACAAATCCCTCCAAATCACCACTCCTAGCCTACCTCCCCAAATTTCCCCTCCTAGAACAATTCTTACTCCCTGCCACCCCAACACAAATTCCCTTCCTCCAATCTCCTCATGGTACCCCCATCCCTCCACCTCACATGATACCATAGTGCCCAGGGCAGCCTTCCCTCATGCCCACCCCTTTTTCTGGCCCTGCTGAAGCAATAGATTAATATTACAACCAGGCAGGGGGCGTGGAGCACCATGACGTAGGTGCGTGCTGGACGTCCACCAGGTGGCCCGCCGAGTCCTCCGAAACCTTCCTCCCAGCCCCAGCGTGGTGTGACTGATGGCGGCAGTGAGGGGACGCTGAAACGCCGATGGAACTCAACCGCCCGCCGCGTATGTAGAGCGGGCTAGCCGACCCCCCCTCCCGCTTCTCCCCTGCAAGGCTTCCCGCACGCTACCCACATACCTGGAGGCGAATTGAGGAGGATGCACGCTGGGTGTCCTTCCTAGGGTGCCCTAGGGTAGGAGTCTATGACTATCAATCCGAAGTCTGACAAGTCACGTAGCCCGCTCACGGACCGGGAGAGACCATCGGAAGGGAAATCTACCTAGGGCTGAGAGACAGGCAGAGGACGAGGAGGACAACAGCCATCCCCTAAATGCAGCCGGCAGCGAGCCTGAGCGGAGCAGAAGGAAGGTAACATCTTGATATAGAAGAGTTTAAAAAACAAACTGACGCAATTGTGCTTACCTCCTACCGCTTGGGTAAAGGCTGCACTTAAGGACCCACTACTGCTATTAGTTAATGCGGCTAGTTTTAAACTGCTATTCTCTGCTATCTGCTATAGCTGTTACTGACTACTTGCATCCCACTGCTATCTGCTATTGCTGCTATTACTGGTCAGTGCCGCTATCTGCTCCTATTGGTGACGCTCTGCCGCTGACTACTGCTGGCTAATATACGGAGGCAGAGGTGGCATGAGGAGGCTGTAGTAACGGGGCCCCCCCAAGATTGACTGACTGACAGTGATTCGAACCAGTGCAGGCGGGACAAAGTAACACAGAAAAAAAAAGTTTTCACACCTACCCATGTTTTGATTCTGGGACGGAAGAACCAGAAAAATAAATATAGACTGTTGCTGCTATTTGCTACTACTATTTGTTACTACTGCTATTTTAAATTTGTTATTTGGTACTAACTGCTGGGGCTGTGACTGACAGTGTCGCTAGCTGCCGCTAACCGGGACGCTCTGCTCTACCGCTGACCACCGCGGGTTAATACACGATTAATACCTCCTGCTGCTTGGGTATATACTGCAATCAAGGTTCCACTACTGCTATTTGCTACTGTTACTATTTTCAATTGGCTCCTAGCCGCTACCTGCTATAGCTGCTGCTGACTATCTGCTATCTATTGCTATCTGCTGGTGGGATAAAGCAACATAGAGAAGGAGAAGGAACAGCTTTTACACTTATTCATGTTTTGTTAAGGTGGTGGAAGAACCTAAAAAAAAAAAGACTGTTGCAATGGTGCTCACTGTGGCTACCCCTGCTGCTAAACTACAAACGCCGCTAATAAGAGAATTATTGCAATCGCTGCTACCGGTGTAATGTGGTCCACAGGAGAGACAATATTATCGACTTGACCCCCAAGTCTGGTGACCCCAGATTAAGTTGGAATTGTTTTTTTTGTTTTTTTTGTCTCTTTGGACAATTAAGATCACCAAATTTTGAATTAGTACTGTGGTCTGGTACATAAGAGACTTCAAAATCTCTAAACCCCCTGGTAAATTGGTAGAGAGGAAGGGGCCTTGGCTAGCCACTTGTAAGACATTCGATCATCCAGAGCCCCTGCACCGCAAAGTGTTTGTCTTGTGATTATTATTGGTTGTGTTACCTGAGTTTTTTTTTTTTTTCCCCCCTGGTCATTATACAGAGCCACCTCCTCTCGAATTTAGAGGGGATCTCTCTTTCTCTTGCTTTTTTCTTTTTTTTTAAGGTGGTTTACAATATAAATGTATTAATGTGAAGAGGTTTGAATAGGGATAACTCAAGGGTAAGAGGGAAAACGGTGCTGTAAGAGGCTTCTCCTTATCAACCCGCAGCGGGTACAATGAGGGGGAAATCAACTAAAAGCAAAACCCCACAACCTGTACCCAGTCCGGGAGGAATCCAGCGCTATATGGCAAGCAATACCAGCATAATGGAGGAGGGTCAGGGAAGCCCCAAGATAGGAGCCCCACTCCGCTCAGGATTAAATAGACAGAAAATCCCAGAAGAAAGTAAAGGGGGAAAAGTAAACGGAGCTAAAACAGGGCCAAAGGGAGGAGGGAATAACTCACAAGGAGGGGAGGTGTTGAAAGTAATGACCCAGGAGAAGAGAGACAAAGAAAGAGTAGAGGGGGCTGAGCTAGTAGTGGAAAGTGGAAGGGTATTCCAATCTCAGGATAAAGCACCAGATATAAAAGAGATGCTCACAGAAATGTTTACTAAAATGGAAGCATCTCTGAAAGAGGAAATGGCAGCGGTAAGGACAGATATTGGACGGGTCCTTGAGAGAGTAGAGGAGATGGAGGATAGATTGGATGCACAGGAGCAAAGGATCGACGAGGTAATTGAACAGGTTAGCGCCCTACATAAAGCAAATAGAACCCTGATGTACAAATTAGAGGATCAGGAGAACCGTAGTCGAAGGAAGAACGTGCGCATTAAAGGCCTCCCAGAGACACATAGCAACACTGACCTTAGGAAAATAGCACAGCAAGTATTTAACCCTCTATTGGACAGAGAAGTAACAGAAACTTTAAAAATAGACAGAATACACAGGATTACACAGCGTATAGCAGAAAAGCCGAGAGATGTAATAGCAAGGTTTCACTATGTAGAAGAGAAAATGCTAGTAATGGGAAAAATTAGGACCCTTCCAGGAGTCACATATGAGGGTGCAGAACTGCAGATCTATCCGGACCTGGCAGTAGAGACATTGACAAGACAGAGCCGTTTAAAGCCTCTAACGGAACTGATGGTGGCTTCAGGAATTTCCTATCAATGGGGGTTCCCAGCCTGCTTGATAGGAAAGAAGGACGGACGTTCAGCAGTTCTGCGCTTCCCAGAGGAGTTGAGAGATTTCTGTGATCTCCCCATCACCCCAGGGTGGGAGGGGGAGGTCCCCCCACCACAGAGAAAACCAAAATGGAATAAAGGGGAGGGGAGAGGGGGGGAATTAAATAACATCATTTAATTAACACCAGTCAGACAAAAAATGGGAAGGGAGAGAGGGGAAGGACGGGGAGGGGTCTGGGATGCCCTAGGGTGTGAACCCCAGGGATCTATGGAGAGAAGGCGACATCAAGAGGATGTACGCCCGGTCCCAGAAACAAACAAAACAAAAAGTGTTTCAGAAGGGGGGAGGGAGGTTAGGGGGGGAGATGGTTTGGGGAAGGGTTCTGGGAAGGAGGGGGGGTTATCCTTTTTTTTTTTCCTCTTCTTCTTTGGGTTGTATTGTGTTAGCCTGCTCGCTCGCTCTGACCCCTCCCGTAGTAATAGACTTTCTGGGTCTGATCAGATGCTCCCAAACAGAGATCAAGAAGTAAAAAATGGTAGCAATTAAGGTGATTACCTATAATGTAAGGGGCTTAAATACAAATGCAAAAAGGTTTAAAGTTAACAAAGAACTTCAATTTCTGGGGACAGGAATAGCATGTCTACAGGAAACCCACATAACACATACCTCGGGGATTCAATTGGCCTCATATCAATTCCTGAAATGGTACTACGGAGATGCTCCATCTCCATATTCAAAGCGTATAGCCATAGGATTCGATAGGACAATTCGGTTTGAAGTAGAGGAGCGCCTGGCAGACCCAGAGGGAAGGTATTTGGTTATAAAAGGAAAATTATTTAATATGAAATGTACGATAATGAACATATATGCACCGAATAAAAACCCTGATAAATTTCTCAAAAAAGTCCTGAAAAAGTTAGATGGGTTTAAGGAGGGTAAACTGATCATAGCGGGGGACCTAAACTGGAGCATGGACCCAAGGGTAGATACCTCAGGGGGGGGAATAGATCAACAGCGCAAAGACAAAAAACTGTAAAGAAAGCATTGGCAAGTTGGCAGCTACTAGATGCAAGGCGGATTACCCACCCAAAGGAACGTGACTATACCTACTTCTCTGTGGTCCATAGATCCTATTCAAGGATTGATTATATATTAATAGAACAACAGTTAGTCCCAACCCTCCAAAAGGCAGAAATTAAAACAATCACTATATCAGATCATGCCCCAGTGATGATTCAGCTAGAGTTACAGGGGGAAGTGGGGACAGGGAAGACGTGGAAGTTAAATGATTCACTGATTCAGGACAAAGACTCAATAAGTAAGATTGAACAGGAGCTGACAACCTTCTTTGAACTGAACGATACACCAGAAATTTCCAGGCCCACCCTCTGGGAAACACACAAGGTAGTAATAAGAGGGATTCTGATCGGGATTGGAGCAGGGAAAAAGAAGGAAAGGATAAAAAAGAAAACCCAGTTATATAAAGAAATACATGAATTAGAACAGAACACCAGACCGAAAGGGATACCTGAAAAACAAGAGTTAACAGCAAAAAAGAGGGACTTAGAAGACTGTCTAGAACAGGAGAGGGAATCGGCATTCTTTAATATAAACAAAGAAAGATACCAATGGGGAAATAGATCAGGTAAATGGATGGCACGTAGGGTGAAGGAAAAAAAGAATAGGACCTTCATCCCGATGGTTAGAGATGAAAAAGGGGAGATGCAAATCGCTACCCCGGCCATCACAAGTAAATTCCACTCCTACTATAGTGCACTATACAATATAAGGCAAAAGGGAGAAGATAAGGGTAAACAAAGGGAACTAATAGGGGAGTACCTACAGGACCTGGGCTTCCCAAGGGGGGAGAAAGACGAGATGGGTGCTCTAGAAACCCCCATATCAATAGAGGAAGTAGAAAGGGCAATTAAGAATACTGCCCTCGGAGGAAGCCCGGGCCCCGATGGTTACTCCATTTTCTACTATAAGAAATTTAGCAAACAGCTGGCCCCCAAATTATGTGAATATTTCAATGCAATAGGGGAAGAGGTGAAGTTCCGTGATGAAGCGCTTTTGGCACATATCACTTTGATTTTGAAAGAGGGGAAAGACCCAGTATCGGTAGAAAGTTACAGACCAATCTCACTATTAAATTCAGACATAAAACTCTTTGCAAAAATAATAGCAGAAAGATTGAAGTCCTATCTGCCAAAATGGATCCATAACGATCAAGTAGGGTTCATTCAGGGGAGGGAGGGGAGGGATAACTCGCTAAAATCCATACTGTTGATACAAGAAGCGATGAAGAAAGGTCTACCCACAGTACTTATGTCAATAGATGCTGAAAAGGCTTTTGACAGAATCAATTGGGAGTTCATGCTCGAGACATTAAGACATCTGGGGTTGGGCGAGAAGATGATGGGATGGATTGAATCTCTTTATCGACACCCGACTGCAAAAATTGGAGTTAATGGCACCCTGTCTTGCCTCCTTGAATTATTTAACGGGACAAGACAGGGTTGCCCTCTTTCCCCAATTTTATTTATAATTACGCTGGAACCCCTCCTGATGGCAATACGCAAAAACCACGACATACAAGGAATAAAAGTGGGAGATAGGGAATACAAGTCGGCCGCATTCGCGGACGACTTGCTGCTCTATATCTCTAGCCCAAGAACAACAATCCCCATAGTCCTTAAGGAATTAAAGAAATATGGGAAGTTATCGAACTTCAAAATAAATATGGCCAAATCGGAGATTTTAAATTTAAATCTACCAACGGCAGAACAGAAAGCACTCCAAGCCAAAATACCACTGAAGTGGTGCAAAAAGGAACTAGGGTATTTAGGTATAAAACTAACAGCCCAACCAGGTGACCTCTTTGAAGCTAACTACATACCCCTGCTGAATAAAATTAAAGAGCAATTAAATAGGATACAATATAAATCACTGTCATGGACGGGAAAGATATATGCAATGAAGATGTTTATAGTTCCTATTCTAATATATACTTTCCAAATGATCCCGATCCCCCTACCACAGACTTACTTTAGTAAACTAAAAACTATGACCTTAAAATTTATTTGGGCAGGTAAACGCCCCCGCATTGCATTTAGCACAATAGCAAGAGAAAGAGACAGAGGGGGATTAGCAGCACCAGACCTAAAAAAATATTACGAAACTATAGTAATCTCCAGAATAGCAGACTGGATTCACAATAAGAAGGAAAAGAGTTGGGTGGGACTTGAAAAGACACTAAGTAGTACAGATATAGGGAAAATGGTATGGATCCCAGCGTTTCACCGGGATTTAGGACCCAACACAAGTATTTACATGAAGCACACACTTAAAACATGGGACCGAATAAATAAGAGGCACAGATGGGATTGTAATTCACCATTAATGTCACTTGGGTGCTCAAATTTTTTTACACCAGGGAAGGAGGAGTACTTATATTTTAGTAGGTGGGCCAAAAAAGAGGACATTAGACTAGTAGATGTAATGGAAGGGAATAGAATATTCACTTATAAGGAAATTGCACGGGAATGGGGACACAAACCACTAGACAAATGGAGATATGCTCAGATCCAACATTTTGCACAAACCCTACCACAACCATTACGAGGTAAGAGACAGTTGAGACCCCTGGAAAAATTACTGGAATCACCTCAGTGCCTAGAGAGAAGGATATCAAAAATATATAAAATTCTGATGCGGGAGGCTGGCAATGAATACCCAACCTATTTAGCAAAATGGGAAAGCGAGATAGGTCCGCTAAGCGGTGATGCCCATAGGAAGAAAATAATCAAGATGGCCCACTCAGTAGTGAAAGATACACAGACACTGGAAATGTCGTATAAATTGCTATCAAGGTGGTACGTAACCCCCCAGAGAGATCATGAACTCAGGGGGGATACCTCCCCAATGTGCTGAAGGGGCTGCCCTGTAGTGGGGTCCTTCCTACATTTATGGTGGGAGTGTCCTAAGATACAAGTATACTGGGAAAACATAATAGAAACGATTTCAGACATAACTGGGGAAAGGATAAAAAAAGAACCATGGGTATGCCTGTTCCACGACTCAGACAAGGGACTAGCCCAGTACAAATTAGGGGTAACCCCGTACTTGTTGAATGCGGCCAAAGCCCTCATCCCTTCCCTTTGGAAAATGCAGGAAGCCCCGAGTATGAAAGAATGGATAAGACGGGTAGAATGGACAAGACGTATAGAGGAGTCCATACATACAACGCAAGATAAGAGGGGGGCAATGGCTCGCATTCAGGGAGACGGAGAGATTCCAAGGTTTAATAGAGGGATAAGCACGAAAGAGGGGGAAGGGGACGAGCGCCATGAAAATAAAGAATATATAAAAAAAATATTACAACCAGGCAGCTGGCATTTTTAAAAGCAGGTCAGTAGCATCTGCCTAAGTTTCTCTCAATACAGAATTTCTTAACACCCTGGTCCCACCGATCGCTGCATTGAAATCATGCTACTTCAGTTCAAGTAGCATGATTTCAAAGTAGCATTTCAGTCTTCCTGCTAAACCTGACAAATGACTGTATGTGTATACCCAGCTTAACTGGATACTAACATACTAGAGCATAACTAACAGAGGTAATTTAAATGATTTTTAACCACACCAATGTCTGGGGAGCACACAAGAATATTAATAGTGTCATAATGTGTGTGATTAATTATACAATCTATCTATCGATCCTCATTCCTTGTATCCTCATTCTCTATCTATCCTCATTCCTTGTATCCTCATTCTCTATATATCCTCATTCTCTATCTATCCTCATTCCTTGTATCCTCATTCTCTATATATCCTCATTACTTGTATCATCATTCTCTATCCTCATTCCTTGTATTCTCATTCTGTATTCATCCTCATTGCTTGTGGAATAAGCATTTGCTTAGACCCCTTTCACACTGAGGCAGTTTTCATGCGTTTTAGCACTAGAAATAGCCTCTAAATAGTGCCTGAAAACCGCCTCTGGTGGTACGCTTGTGGGACGTTAGGATAAGTCCTGCAAGCAGCATCTTTGGGGCGGTTTGGGAGCGCTGTATACAGCACTCCCAAAATGCCCTGCCCATTGAAATAAATAGGCAGCGCTTTCAAAGCACCTAAAAAGCACATTGGAAGGTTAAAAGTGCCCCGCTAGCGGCTGAAAAGCACTACTTAAACAGCGCTAAGACCCCTTTCACACTGAGCCACAACTGCTTTGGCACTAAAGCACCGCTCGTTTTAGCATTGCTTTAGCATTGTAATGCGGCGCTTTTCAGGTGAAGGGGTTAAAACACCCGTGTTGCGGCGCTTCCGAATCACTTTTCAGGTGATTTGGAAGCGATCCCCATTCATTTCAATGAGCAGGGCATTTTGGAAGCACTAAATAGAGCACTCCCAAACCGCCCCAAAGATGCTGCTGGCAGGAATTTTCCTAACGTCCCGCAAGTACACTGCCCCAGTGTGAAAAGGCACACTGAAATGAATGGGAGGCGGTTTTCAGGCGCTATTTAGAGGCTATTTCTAGCACTAAAATGCCTAAAAACTGCCTCAGTGTGTAAGTGGTCTGAAATGCCGCTAAAACGAATGGCGCTTTAGCGCTAACGCAGCCGCAACTCAGTGTGAAAGGGGTCTTATAGTTTCCCCCTTCACTAAAAATTCCATCAGCATGCAGCTCTGCATACTGACATGAAATTATCTTACATTTATTAGTTTAGTTAACATTTTACTGTTTTTACACTTCCTTGTTGAGTAAGGTAGTGTTTCTCAACCTTTTTTCAGTTAAGGCACCTTTTAAAAATGATGGACAGTCTTGAGGCATTCCATTCTAAAATGTAAAAACTATTCTAATAGTTTTACATAACGCAGCAAGTCCAAGTAGGACACCTAATGTTGGAGGTGATTTATTCTTCCAAAGCAAATACACTTTTGCAAACTGGTACTGACTAGTATTCCAGTGTTTCTCCATCACTCAGCTAATGTGAGCCCAATGCTGATGGAGAGGGTCAAACAAGGATGCTATGCAGGTGACTGACATCCACTGATGATGCCATTGGTCATTAGGACATGGGCAGCTAGAAGGTTGTAATGGTACACAATGAAAACCTGTGACTAATGCCGCGTACACACGAAGGGACTATCCCGCGGGATTATCCTCTGGACTCAAGTCCAGCAGACAATCCACTCGTGTGTGGGCGTCGGCGGACTTTTTTTTCCCAAAAGTCCGGCGGACCAAAGTTTTAAGTTTTGTTTTAAAATTATCCGCTGGACTTGGCAGTCCGGCGGACAATCCCGCCGTTAGTAGGCTAGTCCGCCGGACTTTTGAAAATGAACGGACTTGCCGCTCATCGGCAAGTCCGTTCATTTAGCACGTGACTTCAGGTTACGTAGCTAGCGTAGGCAGTAAATGCCGGCGCGCTAGCTCCGTCACCTGGCATGGATTTAAAGGGACTCCCCACGCCGAAAAACGGCGTGGGGTTCCCCCTAAATCCATCTCAGACCCTTATCCGAGCACGCAGCCCGGCCGGCCAGGAAAGGGGTGGGGACGAGCGAGCGCCCCCCTCCTGAGCCGTACCAGGCCGCGTGCCCTCAACATGGGGGGTGCCCTGGGGAAAGGGGGGCCGTGTGGCCCCCCCACCCCAAAGCACCTTGTCCCCATGTTGATGAGGACAAGGGCCTCTTCCCGACAACCCTGGCCGTTGGTTGTCGGGGTCTGCGGGCGGGGGCTTATCGGAATCTGGGAGCCCCCTTTTATAAGGGGGCCCTCAGATCCCGGCCCCCCACCCTATGTGAATGAGTATAGGGTACGATGTACCCCTACCCATTCACCTAAGGTGTAAAATGTAAAGTAAAAAAACACACACACTTTTGAAAAAATATTTTATTGCACTGCTCCGGGGTCTTCTTCCGTCTTGGGGGTCTTCTCGCCAGACTCCTCCGCCATTTACCTAGCTCTTTTACCGAGCGGAGAAGTCCGGCTACCTTCTTCGTCGTCGCCGCCGTCGTCTGGGGGTCTCGATCCGCCTTCGGGGGGTCTTCCGGGGTCTCTTCTGTTCTTGCGGCGGTCGTCGTTTTCCTTTCCTTTCTTCTTCTTCTTCCGATGTTGACCCGTCGCTCTCTCTGGCCGGAATGGCAGAGCCGCGCTGTGCTGGGACTTATATAGGGACATGGGGACAGGGTCACATGCTCATGTCACATGGTGACCCCGCCCCCTGTGATGTCACAGTCCCAGCATCCTCCGGGACTGTGACATCACAAGGGGGCGGGGTCACCATGTGACATGAGCATGTGACCCTGTCCCCTTGTCCCTATATAAGTCCCAGCACAGCGCGGCTCTGCCATTCCGGCCAGAGAGAGCGACGGGTCAACATCGGAA
Source organism: Lithobates sylvaticus (assembly GCA_028564925.1). Taxonomy (NCBI): domain Eukaryota; kingdom Metazoa; phylum Chordata; class Amphibia; order Anura; family Ranidae; genus Lithobates; species Lithobates sylvaticus. The sequence goes on along the minus strand of CM053030.1, from coordinate 201,809,309 downwards.
GAAGAAGAAGAGGCGCCGGCGGCGCGGAGAACGACGACCGCCGCAAGAACAGAAGAGACCCCGGAAGACCCCCCGAAGGCGGATTGAGACCCCCAGACGACGGCGGCGACGACGAAGAAGGTAGCCAGACTTCTCCGCTCGGTAAAAGAGCTAGGTAAATGGCGGAGGAGTCCGGCGAGAAGACCCCCAAGACGGAAGAAGACCCCGGAGCAGTGCAATAAAATATTTTTTCAAAAGTGTGTGTGTTTTTTTACTTTACATTTTACACCTTAGGTGAATGGGTAGGGGTACATCGTACCCCATACTCATTCACATAGGGTGGGGGGCCGGGATCTGAGGGCCCCCTTATAAAAGGGGGCTCCCAGATTCCGATAAGCCCCCGCCCGCAGACCCCGACAACCAACGGCCAGGGTTGTCGGGAAGAGGCCCTTGTCCTCATCAACATGGGGACAAGGTGCTTTGGGGTGGGGGGGGCCCCTTTAAATCCATGCCAGGTGACGGAGCTAGCGCGCCGGCATTTACTGCCTACGCTAGCTACGTAACCTGATGTTACGTTCTAAATGAACGGACTGCTCCGTGTGTGGGCAAGTCCGTTCATTTTCAAAACTCCCGCGGACTTTGGCCAGCGGATTGTCCGCCAGAGAAGTCCGTGCGTGTGTGGGCAAGTCACGCGCTCGGAAAGTCCGGCGAAGCCCCACTGGAAAGTCCGGCGGATTGTCCGCTGGACTAGGTCCGGCGGACAAAGTCCGCACGTGTGTACGCGGCATTAGTGTAACTAAAAGGCAGCCTTCATCCACACGTCGGCTTGTATATAATTTTTAGGCATTTTTTTAGGGCATCCCTGAAGAAACCTCAAGGCACCCTGGTTGAAAAAGGCTGGAGTAAGGAACTGGTGATCTGTTCCAGGAGACAGAATCCCACGAAGCAAAGGTAGATGGATTTATCTGCCCTTAGTGAAAATGGCACCATGACAAGAATGGGAAGGAAAAAAAAAAGTAGCACTAACCCCCCAAGGAGCTTCTGGTATTTAATTGGGCTTACCGTTACCTCACTGTACTGTATAATGTATCCGTCATAGAGATCCCATTAAAGAGTTGCTCAAAGATTTCAGCTCCGACACTTAGTCCTTTTTTTTCCAATGCTTTATTGACAAAAAGACATTCCAATGGAGGGATGGAGGGTTAAGGGGAATTCAGGTACCTTGTAATTGCAGGTCAGGGGTACTTCTTGATCCAGAGGACATACAGCTCCACAACTGGATCCAGCAGCCACCGGATAGGCCTCTCTCACTGACCTAGCAGCCGATGCGATGCTCGTTTATAGTCTCTGCCACAGACTTGAATAATTAGTAGAACCGTTACACAATCCTCTGCCACCGGACTGCGCAACCAGCGACCTTTTGCAATGTCAAAGAACAGTCACACAGTACCAGTTTCTTTCAGCCGAACCGGTGGTACTGTGAGGTAGATGACCTGGCATCCTCCAACTGAGTCTCCAGGCTCTTCTAGAGGTACCAGCCTTGTTGCTCGGTCCTCTCTCTGAAAAGTCCTCCCCTGGATCCTCCAGTCGCTTGGCTTCTTCCCGCAGGCAAGACAGCACAGGACCACCCCTGGATCGGTAGGCCCAGAAGTCCTGGGGCCTACCCTTCAGTAATGAAGCCTCGGGCCAGCCAGCCCCGAGACAATTTAGAAGGCAGGAGCACACCTTAGGCCAGGAGGGCCATCAGGTCGGAACACACCCTATCACGGGGTCTGCCCCTTAAGTACCCTCTCCCAAAATTCACAGTGGGTATACCACTCCCACTGACTGTTTCTGGGTAAAGAGGCACTCAATACGCCCAGCTCGTTGCAATTTCCAACCTTGGCCAATTTACAAGGGCGCCACTGCTTGGCCAAGGGGAAAACCGCACAACCAGCTGAACTGGAACAGAACCAGAATTCCAACATAATCAGTCTGAGCTAAACTACAGCTCAGACAAAACTAAATTTCTATTTATAGTGTCTGCCCATCAGGAGCAGGGCGCTACAGTTATAAAAAAATAAAAAGCCTGCAATTGGCTATAAGTATCTACAGTATTTGTAGATTGTCATCACTAAACATTTCTAAAGGTGCCTTTGGTGTACTTGTTTACCCACTTGCCGACCAGCCGCTGCAGTTATACTGCCGCAGGTCAGCACTATTGCGCGAATTGCCATAGCTGTAAATCGCTTTGTGCAATAGATACAGTGGGCCCACGCACAGTGCCAGAAAGGTGGCCGCGATGTCCACCGGACACCCGCGGACGTTTAACAGAGAGCCAGAACAGGGATTGTCAATGTAAACCAACAGATCCCTGTTCTGTCAGGGGAGTACAGAGTGATTGTCTGTTTCTAGTGATTAGGAACAGTGATCTCTCTGTACTCCCAGTCAGTTAGAAACAACTCCCAGGGAACACATTTAACCCCTTGATCGCCCCCTAGTGTTAACCCCTTCCCTGCCCATGACATTTATACAGTAATCAGTGCATTTTTATAGCACTGATTGCTGTATAAATGTCACTGGTCCCAAAAAAGGTTCAAAAGTGTCCGACCTGTCCGCTGCAATGTCGCAGTTCCATCAAAAATTGCTGATCACCGCCATTACTAGTAAAAGAAAAAAAAATTCATAAATCTATCCCCTATTTTGCAGACACTATAACTTTTGCGCAAACCAATCAATATACGCTTATTGTTTATTTTTTTTACCAAAAATATGTAGAAGAATTGGCCTAAATTGATAAAGAAATTGTTTATTTTTTTATTATTTGGGGGTATATTTATGACAGCAAAAAGTAAAAAATATTGTTTTTTTTTTCAACATTGTCAGTTCTTTTTTATAGCACAAAAAATTAAAAACGCAAAGATGATCAAATACCACCAAAAGAAAGCTTTATTTGTGGGAAAAAAAGGACATCAATTTTGTTTGGGTACAACGTTGCACGAGTGCACAATTGTCAGTTAAACAATGAAGTGCTGTAACGCAAAAAATAGCCTGGTCATTATTCCCGACCGGCTCACGTCTGTTTACAGGGGCAGAATGGCACACCTGCGCGAACATCCATACGGGTACGGGGTTCCCTTTAAGAGCCGCCTGCCGCACAGCGGGGGACCCGATGCGCGTGGCCGGCGATCGCTGCCGGCCACAAGCAATCGCGTGCACAAGAGCCAGCACAGGGATTTGTGTGTGTAAAAACACAAATCCCTGTTCTGTCAGGGGAGAGGAGACATGTTGTTTGTTCCTACTAAGTAGGAACAATGATATGTCTCCTCCCCTAGTCAGTCTTATCCCCATACAGTTAGAACACACTGAGGAAACACATATTTAACTCCTTGATCGCCCTCTAGTGTTAACCCCTTCCCTGCCAGTGACATTTATACAGTAATAAGTGCATATTTATAGCACTGATCGCTGTATAAATGTCAATAGTCCAAAAAATGTGTCAAAGTGTCCGATCTGCCTGATGCAATGTTGCAGTACTGCTAAAAATTGCAGATCAGCGCCATTGCTAGTAAAAAATAAATAAATAAATAAAAATGCCATAAAAATGGCATACATCTTTCCCAGAGTTTTTAGATGATATAACTTTTGCGCAAACTAATCAATATATGCTTATTGCGTTTTTTTTTTAACCAAAAATATGTAGAATACATATCAGCCTAAACTGATGAAGAAATGTGTTTTTTCGCAAAAAAAATTCGGGGATATTTATAGCAAAAAGTAAAAAATATAATTTTTTTTCGGAATTGTCGCTATTTTTTTGTTTATAGCGCAAAAAATAAAAACCGAAGAGGTGATCAAAGACAACCAAAAGAAAGCTGTATTTGTGGGAAAGAAAGGATGCAAATTTTGTTTGGGTACAGCGTTGCATGACCACGCAATTGTCAGGTAAATCGGCACAGTGCCAAATTGGAAAAAAATGCTCTGGTCAGGAAGGGGGTAAAATCTTCTGGGGCTGAAGTGGTTTAAGGGGTGAATCCTTCCGGCCCTTGAATGGTTAAGATAAAGGTAAAGTTTCTCTTTAAAGTGAAGATTGTCCTCAATGCCACATTAAAAAATGAATATATTTGAAGTTATTACCTTGCCAAGGTTAGTTATTATACTAAGATTATACTATTTTCAAGTTCTACTAAAGTCTACATTTTCAGCTTTTATTAATAAACTACTTTTGGCCAGTTGTGTTTGTGAAGTTACCTATACACTAAAAATGATCCAGCAGGTCAGACACGTTTGACCTAATCTGTAAGTAATCAGCCAGTGTATGGGGTGTGGACAGCCATACCAAATCAGCAACATCTGCTTGAAATATATGTGGTTGGGTTGAAAAACCATAAAATGACTGAATCTATCCATGATAAATCTGTAGTGTACAAACAGAGGTAGTAGCCATAGCAACAGCGGCAGGGACCATCCTTGGATGTGATTCAAGAATACTTGTCTTCTCTAGTAATCACGTGAAGATATGTTTGTTATTCAGAAGAGGCATTTATATTCACCAATTACATGTGTCAAAGTTACTTTCTAACCTCTATTACTATTAGGACTATAAATCCTCCTAAACTAACCCAATAGAACTGGTTTACAGTGATTTCAACTTAATCAGACACACGTATGTCCTCCAGATCCCATCCATCACTATTTTAGGCAAGTATTAGCCTAATCTGTGACAATACCTGGAACACCAGCAAACATAGGCATGCGCACAGGGTGTGCACGGTGTGCCTGGGCACATTAGCATTATCGCTCTGTGTGCAGGTGGGGAGATGGGAAAGATCTCCATCTAACCGGCTCTGTTATATGAGAAGTCCTTTTATATTTTTTTTTCACTGTGCCGGCAGGGAGATCAATGTGTCGGGGCCATATACAGTACTTTGAAAAAGTATTCATACCCTTGAAATTTTCCACATTTTGTCATGATACAACCAAAAACTTAAATATATTTTATTGGGATTTTATGCGATAGACCAAAATAAAGTGGCACATAATTGTAAAGTGGAAGGAAAATGATAAATGGTTTTCCAATTATTTTACAAATAAATATGTGAAAAGTGTGGCGTGCATTGGTATTTAGCCCCCTTTACTCTGATACCCCTAACTAAAATCTAATGGAACCAACTGCTTTCAGAAGTCACCTAATTAGTAAATAGAGTCCACCTGTGTGTAATTTAATCTCAGTATAAATACAGCTGTTCTGTGAAGCCCTCAGAAGTTTGCTAGAGTACCTTAGTGAACAAATAGCATCATGAAGGCCAAGGAACACATCCAGACAGGTCCGGGATAAAGTTGTGGAGAAGTTTAAAGCAGGGTTAGGTTATAAAAAAATATCCCAAGCTTTGAACATCTCAAAGCACTGTTCAATCCATCATCCGAAAATGGAAAGAGTATGGGACAACTGCAAACCTACCAAGGCCCTGGCCGTCCACACAAACTAACAGGCCGGGCAAGGAGAGCAGTAATCAGAGAAGCAGCTAAGGGGTAACTCTGGAGGAGCTGCAGAGATCCACAGCTCAGATGGGAGAATCTGTCCTCAGGACAACTATTAGTTGTGCACTCCACAAATCTGACATTTATAAAAAAAGTGGCAAGAAGAAAGCCATTGTGGAAAGAAAGCCATAAGAACTCCCGCTTGCAGTTTCCGAAAAGCCCACGTGGGGCACACAGCAAACATGTGGAAGAAAGTGCTCTGGTCAGATGAGACCAAAACTGAACTTTTTGGCCTAAATGCAAATTGCTAACTAACACTAACACTGCTCATCACCCTGAACACGCCATCCCAACCATGAAACATTATGGTGGCATCATCGTGTTGTGGGGATGTTTTTCTCCGGAAAGGACATGGAAGCTGGTCAGAGTTGATGGGAAGATGGATGGAGCCAAATACAGGGCAATCTTAGAAGAAAACCTGTTAGAGTCTGCAAAAGACTTGAGACTGGGGCAGAGGTTCACCTTTCAGTAGGACAACAACCCTAAACATACAGCCAGAGCTACAATGGAAAGGTTTAGATCAAAGCATGTTCATGTGTTAGAATGACCAAGTCAAAGTCCAGACCTAAATCCAATTGAGAATCTGTCGCAAGACTTGAAAATTGCTGTTCACAAACACTCACACACTTCCATCTGACAGAGCTTGAGCTATTTTGCAAAGAAGAATGGGCAAAAATGTCACTCTCTAGATGTGCAAAGCTGGTAGAGACATATCCAAAATGACTTGCAGCTGGAATTGCAGTGAAAGGTGGTTCTACTAAGTATTGACTCAGGGGGGGCTGAATACAAATGCATGCCACACTTTTCTCATATTTATTTGTAAAAAAAATTGCAAACCATTTATCATTTTTATTCCACTTCACAATTATGTGCCACTTTGTGTTGATCTATTACATAAAATCCCCAAAAAATAGATTTACGTTGTTGGTTGTAACATGACAAAATGTGGAAAATTTCAACAGGTATGAATACTTTTTCAAGGCACTGTATATGTAGACACACACATGCATGTGTGTTTGAGCTTTGGGGTGCACACCTTAATGCAATAGGCTGCACACACCTATGCCAGAAAAAAAATCTGCAGCTCTGGAAGCTAAATCTTCAGTATATCACCCCTGTGCACACACATTCCTAGCTCTTCAGAAACCCTGAAACATACCGACCCCCCATGCACAAACATTCCCAGCATGGGCCAGCTCCCCAGCCTCATTGCTTCTGCACAGGGGAACAAGGAAAGGAGGGGTGAGAGAAGCTGCTGCCAGCTACTACTCTCAGCTACAGCTCTGTCAGCTACTACAGATATCTCACTGATTGGTTTGGAAGGAATGGGGGGCTGTGATATTTTCAGAGAGGAGTAAAGAGGTGCACCACGTGAAATGTTTTTTCATCAATTTTTGGCTACCCACTGCAGACTGTTGGAAACAATTAAAGTGTTAATAAACCCAATGCAACAGGTTAGTATAAATCATTTGAAAACTTCCACCTACATTCTCTAGAGCTCATAACTATTTTATTTCCAAATACCTTATTTTAAGTATTTAATACCATAGGTATATTGTATGAAGTTCAGGTACTTGCTTTGCAGCACAATGCAAGAGGTGTGGGTGCAGCAAGCAGGAACAGAGCCAATCGGCACTATTGCAGTCACATAAAAAAAAAAATACAATTACAAAGAAAAATAGCTGATAAATTGTATCTAATCCACAATTTTGTGTTACATACCCACTGTAATAAAAATATGTAATTATCATTCAGAGGCAGAATTATTGCTGATTGACAGCCTCTGTCATACTCCTGAGTGGACATGTAAGAGTAGAGAGTGGGGCAGAGACCAGGGCAGTGAGAGGAGATGTAAGGGCACCTGGTGGAGCCGCCCTAAAGGATGAAAAAAAGAGACATGACCAGAAACATTCAGAAACACTGCTTCTAAACAGGGATCTTTTCTACATATTTTCGGTAAAAAAAAGTCACAATAAGCGTATATCGATTGGTTTGCACAAAAGGTATAGCGTCTACAAAATAGGGGATAGTTTTATGGCATTTTTATTATTATTTTTTTTACTAGTAATGGCAGCGATCTGCAATTTTTATCGGGACTGCGACATTATAGCGGACATATCGGACAATTTTGACACATTTTTGGGACCATTGGCATTTATACAGCGATCAGTGCTCTAAAAATGCAATGATTACTGTAAAAATGTCACTGCAGGGAGGGGGTTAACACTAGGGGGTTAATTGTGTTCTAACTGAAGGGGGGAGGGGACTGTGTAGGGGAGATGACAGATCGCTGCTCATACTCTGTATGAACAGACGATCAGTCTGTTCTCCCCTCAGAGAACCGGAAACTGTGTGTTTACACACACAGATCCCGGTTCACCGTGTGTCTGCAGCGATTGCGGGAGCCCCGGCAGTGATCGTGACCGCCGGGCACTCGCATCGGCTCCGGGGATGAGCAGCGGGCACCCTAGTGGCCACAGGGCGAAGCGCCGTAACATAACGTTGTTTCAACCAGCCGTGCCATTCTGCCGCAGTACACCTGCTGCGGCTGGTCGGCAAGTGATAAAAGTAGTATTGCAGCTTCAGCTTGAGCGTGTTTGGCAGGTGGCGTTATTTTAGTTATTTTTTGTAGGTACCCCATACTCATTCACATTATTCACTTATTAAATAGGACTTCCAAATTCGCTCAAGCTACTTCCCACACCCCCACAACCTCTGGGCCAGGGTTGTGGGGAAGAGACCCTTGTCCTCATCAACATGAGGACAAGGTGTTTTGCCAAGGGGTCCTCCCTGCAAAAATCCCCTTCCATGTTGAAGGCATGTGGTCTGGTATGGTTCAAGAAGGAGGGCACTCGCATGTCCCCCTCATTTTCAGGCCTGCTGGGCTGCGTGCTTGGATAAGGGTCTAGTATGGATTTTGGGGGGGACCCCATGCATTTGTTTTTTGGGTGGGTGTTTCCTTCAAAATCCATACCGGACCCAAAGGGTTCTGGCTCCTTAAAGAGGAGGTCCAGCCAAAAAAAAAAAAAGTTAAAGTCAGCAGCTACAAATACTGTAGCTGCTGACATTTAACCACTTAAGCCCCCGGAGGATTTGCCCCCCTTCCCGACCAGACCATTTTTTGCGATACGGCACTGCGTTGCTTTAACTGAGAATTGCGCAGTCGTGCGACGTTGTACCCAAACAAAATTGATGTCCCTTTCCCCCACAAATAGAGCTTTCTTTTGATGGTATTTGATCACCTCTGTTTTTTAAATTTTTTGCGTTATAAACAAAAGAATAGCGACAATATTTTTTACTTTTTGCTATAATAAATGTCCCTTAATTTAAAAAAAAAAGGAAACAAATTTCTTCATCAGTTTTGGCCGATATGTATTTTCCTACTTACATATTTTTGGTAAAAAAAAAGCAATACGCATATATTGATTGGTTTGCGCAAAAGTTATAGCGTCTACAAAATAGGGGATAGATTTATGCCATTTTTATTATGACAGTATGACATAAGCAGTGGGCAGGGGCACCGTAGTTTTAAAAATCTTTTATCAAAAAGATGCCTTGAAATTACTCACAACTTTTATCGTTTATATCACAACTTTATTAGTATTTCTAGGTGAATATTGTATAGCAATAATTCAATTGGAAGGCACAGGTAAACATACCTTTGTAGAGTTGCAGAATATAAAGCTTGATTGCAGCAAATCAAATTAAAATGTATATTCCTCAATGGCAATACAACATGTTTCCACAATAGTAAACGTTGATGAGTTTTCAGCGGAATGAGAATTGCAGGAGTAGTTGAAATGTTTGTTTTTTTGCTGATTTGGGAGTGCTTATTTCAGTGGTCCTCAACTCCTGTCCTCAGGACCCACGAACAGGCAAGATTTTAAGTATTACCTTGGGGAGACGCAGACTAGAAAACAGATACTCCTCACTTACCGACCAGGTTCCATTCCAACGACCAGGTCATTAAACAAATTGGTTGTTAAACGAGGAGTCACAAGTAATCAATATTTGAAGCATTCTTAAATACTGTACTGTATTGTATTGTGAAACAAGGGCTAAACACACAACTCCAGCTCAATAACGTTGTTTTAAATTACATCACAAGTACAGAACACAAACGAAAATTCTGTACTGTACTGTACAATACAATGATGTATAGTGTGTCGTTAGGGTGGGGAGAGCTGGTCGTAAGTCCGAGTGGTCGTTAAAACGAGGAGTATCTGTACTGCAATCACTGAGCAGCAAATTATATCACCTGAGATGTATTTCAGTTATCTTGCAAACTTGACCTGTTAGTGGGTCCTGAGGACAGGAGTTGAGAACCACTGGCTTATTTGCTTATGAGGAACTTTCTGTATTACTTTGTAGCACTACCCCCGTAGGAGTTGCTGAAGTCAGGATTCCCCACTGCTACACAGCCAGTCACACAGCATTTCCTTCTTTCATCCAGATACAGAAATCAGTCCTTTGGCTTGTTTTTATTGTTTTATTAGGGGATAATAACTTGGATAGGGTAAGGGATTATGGGATGCCCAACTTAAAAATGTCCGACAAACAGAACCAGGGACAACTTCCTCCTTCCTATTTACAGATTCCTCTTCTTCCTTCTGCACAAACTTGGTTCCCTTTTTGTACAGCTTCTGCTGGAACCCTCCTGGAGGAACTAACAGTCTCTTGTTAGCTTAGCAACAGCAGCATTGCGGCAGACAGATTGGACACTTTTGACACTATTGTGAGACCATTGGCATTTATACAGCGATCAGTGCTATAAAAATGCACTGATTACTGTGTAAATGTCACTGGCAGGGGAGGGGTTAAACATTAGGGAGCGATCAAGGGGTTAAGTGTGTTCCCTCAGTGTGTTCTAACTGTCGGGGGGATGGGCTCACTAGAACATGACAGAGATCACTGCTCCCAATCACTGGGAGTAGTAGATCCCTGTCATGTTGCAAGGCAGAACAGGGAAATGCCTTGTTTACATAGGCATCTCCCCATTCTGTCTCTCCGTGCCACGATCGCGGGCCACCGGCGGACATCGAGTCTGCAGGACTCGCTGCAGGACTCGTTTTGCGCACCCGTGACACTTTGACGACATATATCGGCGGGAGCCAGTCAGCAAGTGGTTAAAGAGGTTGTAAACATCTTTGCCAGAGCTCCCTCTGGGTTAGAGGACTCCGGCGCTGTAATTGGCCGGAGCCGCGATGATGTCACTCCCGTGCATGTGTGCGGGAGCCGCTGTTCGCGTCACGGGCTCAGAAGGAACAGCACACGTGGGCCATTCCTTCAGAGCGCATGCGCCAGTGATGTCACTGGCTGCATGCACTGGAAATATCTCCTAAACTGTACAGATTTAGGAGATATTTTTTATACCTATAGGTAAGCCTTCTTATAGGCTTACCTATAGATAAAAGTTTGCAGAGGAAGTTTACTTCCTCTTTAAATGACAATTGCGTGGTCATGCAACGCTGTACCCAAATAAAATGTGACATCCCCCCCCCCCCCCCCCCACAAATAGAGCTTTCGTTTGGTGGTATTTAATCACCACTGCTATTTTATTCCTTTGCACTATAAACAAAAACAATATTTTTTTACTTTCTGCTATAAAATATATCCAATAAAAAATGTAAAAAAATCTAATTTCTTCAACAATTTAGGCCAATATGTATTCTGCTACATGTTTTTAATAAAAATATGTTTATATTGATTGGTTTACGCCAACGTTATAGCATCTACAAACTATGGTATATATTTATGGAAGTTTTATTCATTTATTTTTTAATACTAATAATGGTGGCGATCAGCAATTTATAGAGGGACTGTGATATTGCTGCGGACAATCGGACACTAACTGACACTTTTGACACTTTGTAGGAGTGTACCCACGAGTCGAGTGCCCGACTCCCGCAGATCAGATTCTGCTGTGAATAATTACAGCAGATCCATGCCGCCGGTGCTGAGTGCATGCCCCCTGCAGGTGGAAATGCAGGATCATGTATACAGTATATATGTGATCCTGTGCAGAGCTGCCCCCTTGTAGCAATAAAGCTATAGGGCAGTCAGCAAATGGTTAAGCTATTGTTTATTTGGCTTCTGTATAGTTGGTTAATATACTGCCATCTTGTTATTGCACCATCCTTTTCTGTGTTCCCTCCCATTTTTGTAATTTATTTCCTTCACACTGTCTTGTTGGGATAAAGATGGCCGCTTGTGTCTAGGCCTCTTGTAATGTGCTCGCATCCGGGAACAGATTACCATGTTTTGACCCGCAAATACAGTTTTTTCAATTATCTGCCACATCGTGTTGTCTGCTCTACCTGCTGCAGTCAATAAAGATCTTGGTGGATATGAAAAGCTATTTTATAAAGACTGTCCACGTTGATTGCTTATACAGGCCAGGCATAGAGATCTCATCAAGGGATAAGTCACTAATACAACAGTTGTAGTCAGAATACTGTCCAACTGTTTCTGTTTTATCTGTCCTATGTGAGTCTTGTTGTCTGTTACTGCTTCTCTGGCTGCTCCATTTCCTGTAGCCCTCTTTCTACTCAGACACCATACCTGGGCAGGAGGAAAGAAAGGTGAACATATGTTGCTGGAAAGGGATGGAGTTGAGTGATTCTTAAACTTTGCCCTTCAGAGGTAACAGTTGTCTGATCTTACAGGTACTACTTCAACACTAAGGCCGGCCATACATGGGTCAAATTTCAAAGAATTTTCTTTAGAAGATCTTAACTAAGAATTTTTGTGCGAATTTCACACAATTTCATGAATTTGGGCTGCAGCAACAGCTGTTTTTCATGAGGCCATCGAATTTAAGCGATCGGCACTGCGAGAAATATAATCGAAAAAGAAATGTGCATGAAAATTCCCAGAAACAAAAGAAGATTCCTAGCCAGAAAATACATTTTCTGTAGCAACATGAGGTGAAATTGAAGACTTGATTGGTCGAATTCAAAAATCAATGGTGGCACCATCGGATCACAAAACACATAAAATGTTTGATTTCCGAAAGAAAATTTGTTCGTAATTCGACCCAAAAATTACAGCCAATAAACTTTTTTAGAATTAGATTAGAAAGTGATGCTTTTTGCCAAGAACATTGTTTTCTAACATTAAAAAAAACTTTTTTAAGCTCGTAATTTAGATTAGACTTTTTCTGTAGTGCTGATAAAAGGTGTAGTACAAAAAAAATATATATAAGACCTTGAAAAAAACAAACATCATACATTTAGCCAGCAATGCTATACATTTATTTCTCTTTAAAACAACTATAATTATCGCTGAACAAAATCCACATCTGTCACATAGAAACATGGCACAATGTAGCCTTTTTTTTTTCTTTTTTTAGTCTAACGATGCTGGCTACATATAAATGTATTGGCAAAGAAGCTTTACTTTTCCATGAGTGTTCACATTTGCCAGTGCATCTGGCTGGTTTTCTACCACTACCCATCAATCTTGTTTGAATGCAGACATATGCAACAAGTTTATGTAAAAAAAGAAAGCTTTATTAACGCAGAATTTTTGACTCCTGGAGCACAATGTACTCTATTAAATATACATATCATGTTTAATGTATTAAGATGCCAGAATTCATAATAAGACCAAAAAGTAATGAAACTTTAATGCTACATTTCCAATAAGTATATAATACTGTTAAATAATATAAAAACTGTCTTAAGGCGTAAACGCTTTCATATACTAAAATGGCTACAATTGCCTTTATGTACTGCACTGTGTGTGACTTCTTGTTTGTTTTTGTTTTTCAACTAAAGTACCAGTTCATTTTTAAAGGTAAAGATTTTATATACGGTAAGTATTATGATTTCAAAGCCAATCCACCAGCAATAAAATCACAACATACATTTCTATTTTTTGTATCAGAAGACACAGACTTATTATTAAAAGCAAGATAAAGAAAATGTAATGTTGTTGCGTAAAACCAATTTTTGTAATTTTATGGAGAAGGCAATTATTGGTTGCTGTAGACAACACCTTTTATTTATTTTTAACTATATTCAAATGTTATATTATTTAAGAAAATAAAGTATAACCTACATTTATAGCTACACACAGAATGATAAAGAGATCATAGAGTGTGACTTTAAATGCTAAATCTAAAAAAAAAAATTGCAAGATAATACTGTGGCTTAGTTGTCTTAAGTAAAAGGAAAGTCCTTGAATAAGCTCAGGACAGAAATGTAAACAGCAAAACAAATACTCTTGCGCACGAATGTGTTAGCCAGGCAGTCCAAAGTTCAGGGTAGACAATAGCTTCCCGCCTTGCTGCCCTCCAGGATAGGGATATCCTAGCAATCAGACGAAAAAACTGAAAAAAGAGGGCGCCCCAGCCTTGTGCATTATCCTTTGATACATTTATTAAGAAGAAAACATAAATTAAAAACTACTCACAATGGTAGAGAGAAAATCGCACTTCTAACAGTCTTTGACTTGTGACAGTCCATGTACTGATAGCAGTCTCCAGATCCTGACGAGAGGACGTACGAACCACTACTGATTGACACGTTTCAAAGGTTAACCTTCTTCCTCAGAGCCTCAGAGGAAGAAGGTTAGCTTTCAAAACGCGTCAGCCAGTAGTGGTTCGTACGTCCTCTCTTCAGGATCTGGAGACTGCTATCAGTACATGGACTGTCACAAGTCAAAGACTGTTACAAGTGTGATTTTCTCTCTACCTTTGTGAGTAGTTTTTAATTATGTTTTCCTCTTAATAAATGTATCAAAGGATAGTGCACAAGGCTGGTGCGCCCTCTTTTTTCATTTTTTTTGTCAGAAATGTAAACAGATACATCATTTTGTAGTTTGACCAATGCTAGTTTTTTATGCAATTATTGTTACTGTAGGTAAAGAGTGCATTTTTTAAAATTATTTTTCCTGGCTTATAATGACACTATTTGTACATAGTGAAGTTATTTACAAATGAAATAAAGGTTTTTGATATATTGCAAATATTTCTAATGCAGTGCTAAGAAAACACTCAAAATAAATTAAATGGAACACATTTTTATATATTATTGGTATTGAAAAAAAAATTCACAGAAATAGAATAGCTATGGGGAGAAGGAGAAAAAGCAGTTAACTAGGACTGATTGAAGTTAACTAAGGGTTAATAAAGGGTTTAAAGACGTTTGTTTATATTAAAAAATAAAAACTTTGTTTCACTTGTTAGGGTGCTTTAACTGTCATTATGTGCAAAAAGTATAAATACAGTGTAACAATAATAGTATTACAGTGTATTTATGAACAAAGCCTGTATGTCGTGGAGACTGTGTTCCTGAAACACAGGCAATGACAGATAACTCCTACAATTTCTGACATAGAAATAGTAAGGTCCAGAACGGGTTAAAGGTCCCCAACAGATGGGAACAAAAGCAAAGGTGGAGCAACAGCAAGCCTGAGCAGAGAACTATTTAAAAACAAATACCAGAATGATGAAAATTAATCGACACTGATGAATTTTTGCCATATTCGCTAAACTAAGGAAAAATTACATTGCAAAGTGAAAAGCCTATTTACTATTCAACCCCTTACGTCATTATTTGTTTTTACTGAATATAAATTTGTTTAGCAAAAAAAAAGGATTTTGCAATCCTGATTAAGATATACAACAGTAACATTAATAGGTTGTTTATTACATTGTACAAATAGTACCTATTTTTTTGTTTAATTATATTTATTTATGTGACCCATTGTCAATGTGCACAAGCTGTGTCTTTATTCAAACACCTGCAAGTACTTGTTTTGTACGACTCGTTTCTAAGGAAGTTTTTTTTCTAGAGCTTCTTTTCTAAGGTCTTTTGACCTTCATAATACATTTTTTTTAATTGCTTACATTTTTTTTCGAGACTTCTAACATGTGTGGAGTCTAATTTTCTGGTGTAAAAAAATGACATATTCATTTTGTGCAGGTTTATAAGTGTTTATGAAAACATCTAATCACTAGAATGTCACAATCACCATAAAGTGAAACACCATATTTTGCTGTTTGTATTTCACTTAAATTATTGTTAATTCTGAGTTCTAATATATGTTAAATATTAGAATATAAGGAAACTTAATTATAGCATATAAAGAAACAATAACTCTAAGGACAATGCTGAGGGTACCACCCATCCGGACATCCTAAATAATTGAACTCTTTAGACTCCGGGGCAGATTTATTATGATTTACCATGACTAGTGAAAATATAAAAAAAAACTGAAGAAAATAGAACAATTATCCAGAGCAGTTTTCTTTAGTTATAAATTTGGTTATAAATTGAAGTGAACTGCAGTCAGCTTGGGGTCTAATTTAGTCTAGGGGTATAAAAAATGGGAATAATTACCTAATTTACCACTCTCACAGGTTTCCTCCCCTCCCTACTCTATTCATGTCCCTTCCCACAAAGCCACTACTCTTCTCTGGTCATGCAGCCACTCCTTTGCCAATGTAATCATGGATGTCAAAAGCCTTTTAGGGCTGAAGCCGGAGTAGGAGCAAAAGCTCTTGAGGCTGCTGGAGGATGGTGAATAAAGTAAATATGCCTCCTTGCTATATAAGACCCATTATACCCTTAGTAGCATGGGGGGGGGGGGAGACACTAAATGTGAGCTTTAAATCAGAAAGGTGTTCTTTGTAAGCATACAGGAACAGAATTGTACAACAAGATAATACATTTCCAGGACATACAATATGCAAATATACAAATTACAGCATGTCATGTATGGGAAAGTTGAAAAAGCATCAACACTGCACATGCCGCAGCCAAAATATCCAAAGCAGAATTTCAGTACAATTCCGCCTTGGCAGGAAAAGCCTATTATGGGGTAATTTGTACTCACTCATGCCCCCACCAATCAAATTGAACTGGCTTAAGCCTGACTGACTAGAAAAGTCTTGAATAACCTAATATATTTTTCTAAGCAAATCATATCACCCATGTAGGATATCCATTCCTTGTAAGTGGGTAAGTTGTCAGATTTCCAGTGAACTCGGATTAATCTATGCACCTGAAACAATAACCATGCTATAGTTTCCTCTGAGAATGTCTGCAATTGCAGACTATCTAGGATGCCCAAGATGCATTGTTTAGGATCAGGCACAGTGTTGCCAACCTATCAGATTGAAATTTACTGACACAACACCCAACATTTACTGACACCGCCAAGTTTTTACTGGCATTTCGAAAAGTTACAAAATTACAGTTTTAAGTACAAATTTCACTATTTAGGCTACAAACAAGTACAATATGTAATTAGCAATGTGATTTAAGGTAGATAATAAGGCAAAAAATATATTTCTTATTTTATTTTCGATATATAGTAAGTAGCTCAGGGACAGGAATTGAGAGGGCAAGAAATTAGAATGGGTGGCACACACACATGAAATTGACTCTCACAGTGATACTGACAGCAGTGTGCAGCAGCGCAGATCACCGAAACGACACGTCCTCTCCAGAGTCACAGTGACAGTCCCTCTCCAAGCCGGGTGGTCCCTCCAGTCCAAACCGCACTGATGGTCCCGCTCCTGGCCTGCCTTGCTCCCATCCCGCAGACCCACACACAAGGCTCTGGTCGCTCTGCTTGGCTCCCTTGCACCATGACATCACAGGGCATGTTCAGACACCGCCTCCACCAGAGCCGCCCGAACACAATGTAGCAGGCACTTGTATGGTCTCGGCTGGCTCTGGGTCGAGCGCCACAGCCATATTTTTTACTGGCAACCTTTTCTTTTTACTGGCATTTACTGGCAGAAGAAAATTGGCTGTTTTTTACTGGCTGCCAGTAAAAATACTGATGGTTGGCAACACTGGGCTGGAAGGACACCTAAAATACAGTATTAAGCAGGTGAAGAGAGAGGGGTGTATGAGAGAGAGGGGTGTGTGTGAGAGAGAGGGGGATATAGAGGGGGGAATGAGAGAGGGAAGGGAGGAAGAGAGGGATGGGAGGAAGAGAGGGATGGGAGGAAGAGAGGGATGGGAGTGAAAGAGAGGGGGTTTCAATATGCCTGCTACTCACAATCATGGCCCCAGATTGGTCTCCCCTAGGCTCAGGCAGCCAGGATCTACAGCTGCTGTGTCCTCTACATTTAAATCTGCCACCTTAAAAGCCCTTTCTTAGCAGCGTGTGCAAGTCAGGGGGTGGAGTGTGGGGTGGGGCACCACTGGCTTGCAGTGCACAGGTTAATATAAGTTTCCCTGATAGGGCCTGGGGTGGAGCCATGCTTAGAGGAGAGGTTATAAAAACCACCAGGTGAGAGTGGCTGGCCTCTTAGTCTGAACACATGAGGAGAGGTAAGCAAACAGGGGAAGATTACTGCATAACCGTGACAAATATTAAGTGATAAGAAGTCCCTCTATCCATCCATCCACCCAGATCCATGCTTATGACCACTACTAGTGGTAAGATGCGCATTTGACCCATCTGTTAGTTCAGGGCTCTACATCTTGAGGTGAGCGGTTTGACTAGCTGGTGGTGGAATCACAGATGTTATTTGCACCATAAGGATATCTGCATGTATTCTTTTTAACCACCACAGAGAAGAACACCTTTATCAACTTTTTCTACAACCTATTTCTTTCCATCTCAGCTTTTTTATGTCTTTCTAATGGACTTTGTTCTTTTTAGTTGTTATCATTAGCGCTGCACTGTTATTATTTGATTGTTTAATCATCCAACTTACTCTTAAATTATGAGAGTATGGAAGTTAGATTCATCAAAGTGAAAGACTGAAACCAGGAAGAAAAACAATCTGTTAATTTTAGTACAAAACATTGATAAAGGAATATATTATCAACCTTCAAAAAAAAATGGGAAACCTAAATTATGCTTGGGTAGCGTGGCTTGTCTTTTTTGGACTTTGACAATTCGTTTTTTCACCAGGGATAGTTGAGGTAACTATAAGTTATGTTGTTTGATGCGATTTTTTCTGGCAAACCTTTTGACTGGGTTCCTGAGAAAACCATGAAGGGCTCTGGGATCCTGAATGCCCTTGAAGCTGTTCTCAGGTGATTCCAGAAACAGGTTGAAGGGGTATGTGATGACCCCCAACACTTGGCCTAGGTACCCCTATAAAATGTTTATACTCCAATAAAAAGCTACTTAAAAACCTACTTAAATGTATTAATGTGTGTATCTTTTGCAAATACTTATATTTATGAAAACTTGCAGTAAAGCCACAGTTAGAAATATCTGAAGGCCTTCTGTGTAAAGATTACATTTTTTTTTTGTTTTAATCAACCTCCCCACACCTCTGCTCTATGTTTATTTATATTACTATATGCATTAGTATGGTAGTGGATAGAGAAATCTTGCTGGTGATATTCCTCTTAAAAGGGAAACAAAGAAGAAGAATAAGAAAATGTATTTGTACATCTCTACAAGAATTTTTACAGTATGAATGATACATGACTTATTTTCCTTTCACAGTATTAATTTAAACAAACTACACAACCAAATGGAATAAATGCTAACTACACAGTCCTCAGCTATGATTTACAAAAACGTACAGTAATAATTATGTAATACTAATGTACTAAGCTGTTATCACATAGCACAGACTGTGATATCAGACATTCACAAAGAATGAATTCATTATAAATATCATGCAATAAATTGCTTCCCATTGAAAAATGTTTGTTACACACACAGAAAAAAATGTGTCAGCTATGAATGCAATGATCTCATTCTCTCTGTCTAGCACACTTTCAATAGTCTCAATCAAATTAATTCTGCAGGCAGCTGATAACAACTGCTACAGCAATAGAAGAGATATATGTGCAGAAATCAAAAGGAAATGAGGCAGTGCACACACAATATGAGAAATAAATGTTTAGCTACTGAATACCTTTTTTTCTTTATTATTTAAAGGTGATGAATTCAAAACAGCAACAAATAAATTGAAATACAACATTAACAGTTTAGCACGGTGCCTTTTTTTTTTGCTATATAACAGGGCTTAAAAATTTCCCAGCCACTTGATACATTTACAGCAATTGTACCAGTTGCCTCAATATCCAGGAGTTATGCTTAGTTGACCTGTTAGAAAACATATATTTAAAAAATATAAATTAGAAAATATTCCTTCTCCGCTCTAACCCCTGTACATAACCTTCACAAATATTATTCCTAGGAAGAGACAGTAGGATCAATGAATGCTGTCAAAGTACCAACAACTTAAAAATTGTATGGATTATTTGTTTAAACCACTGTTGCGGAAAGGGGATGTTTGGGATCTTTTAGTACTTGGGATTAGTGGTCTGTGGATTAACAGAGGTGCAAGGAAAGAGGATCTTTATGATTACCAATATAATTCTTTAAGGTTCTTAAACGTTGACGAGGATTAGCAATGTAGTTGTGACAAATAGTCAACAGAAGCTTTCATCCAAAAGTTAATCATTACATACGCAGAGGACCATTCTGATTGTATAATATTGATATTTGGCCTGTATCGATGTTAATCAAGTCACTTTTCTGATAATCTTTGCTTGCATGAGTGACCAGTGGTTATAAATGACCGCTTGCTAAGTTAAAATAAATGTTAAAATATATCTAAAATTATAAAAAAAAATTTTTTGGATAGAGTAGGCATGGTTAAAATGTGTTCTATGTATTGCTTTTGCTCTTTGCAGTCCATTTGTCAATGTTTTCATCCAACATACAATTTTCACACATTTTTACATTGAATTGCATTGAAAATGCAATTGTGAAAATGTGTGAATTTTGAGGCAACGTTGAGGCAACGTTGTATGAATTGTTGGTGCTGTTTTAATAACAACTGTACAATTTTAGTTTTCCCATCAGTTTCTGCCCCAGTGACAATGGCCATCAAGACAAATACAAACATAGACAGCAAAAAATACCTGCCAGGGGTTCTAGCATTTCCCAACTGATCCAAAACTTTAACCACTTGCTGCACAATCAGGTATATATATATATGTGTTGTGTTCAAGTGGTTATACTGGGGCCATGGCTGCAGCTGTCAGACATAACCCCTGTATTAACATTTTCAGTCGGTGATTGCCTTTCTGTTAAAAGCAATCAGGGCAGCTAATTAGCCGATGGACTGTTTTTAGAAGCAGCAGGAGGGATCGTTCCCCCCTCCCATCACCGGTGTGGCTTTCCTGTTTCCCGGGCTTATCCATTTTAGCGGGGAGCCTGGGATCTGATGCAGCGGTTGGGGCCCATTGCCATAGAGGCTATCAAAGAATGGAATGTTATCGATCATCTCTATGGTCTAGGAGACCAGAAGTGACAAACATTTTGTCACTTCTGTTTAGGAAAAATGCAAACAAGGAAAAAAAATTTTGTGGAAAGCGGGAGATCATTTTTAATTTTTTTTGATCTCATGCTTTCAAAGATGGTGAGGTAACGCTGCAAATGTTTTAGCAAGTGTGACATTTTAGGTATCTATTTACTCTGCAGTGTAAATCAGTAACATCATATTTTAGATTTTACTAAAAAAATGGGTTACATATTGTGTTTTTTGTCTAAAAAATTGCATTTGAAAAACAGCTGTGCAAATGCTGTGTTGCATAAAATTTTGTAAAGACTACAATTTTATTCTCTAGGTCCTTTGCTAAAATAAATAGAATATTTGTGGGGTTAAATTAATACAGATTTTTAAATGTAAACAAAAAGTGTCAGAATAGGCCTGGCCTTCAAGTGGTTTTAAAAAAAATGGCTTTAAATATAAAAAATGTAAATATAAAAAATATAAACACATGTTAAATTGCCCATGTTAGGCCTGATGATTATTTAAAATCCCCAAAACATTATACATTTTTTGAAAGCAAAGCCCCTGGAGAATAAAATTTGTTTTTTATGTCACACAATATTAGTACGACATTAAAAAATGAATACAACCTGTCACAGTAAGAAAATTAGACATTTTAGGCATGTCAACACAATTACAACATTTTTCATTGAAAATCCATATAATTTATTGTTCACCTTAAAATATTCTGTTACAAAATTGCTGTCTGATACATATTTATGTAATATCCATATACTTTACTAACACTTCATAACACAATTAGCGACAGAACTGTTACAGCAAAAGCTTTCTAAATTCTTATGTGGCCATATGCATTTCAAAATATTTTTTTCATCAGGGGTTTGATGTAAGTTCTGTAAGGGAAGAAAACAGATACAATACAGTTACCAATATCTCCATATGTCTGCTTATTCAATATTGTGAAAACTAAAACCACAATCCTAGGGGTACGACCACCATGAACAGTGGCCAGACATGCAGGGCCCCCTACAAGGACCCCAAAAGCACACAAAGATAGATGGACCACTGTAATGGTAAAGAATATAAACAAACTATTATGCCTGTAGCTTCATGTATTTGCCCAAAACAAACAGCCAATATATAGTCTCTATATAATTGGAGATGTTTAAAGTGGTTCTAAAGGCTGAACGATTTTTACCTTCATGCATTCTATGCATGAAGGTAAAAATGTTCAGTGTGTAGCTGCCCCCTCAGCCCCCCTAATACTTACTTACCTAAGTCTGATCTTTATCCAGTGATGTGCACAAGAGCCAAAGCTCTCCTGTGTCTCTCCCTGCTCATTGGCTGTGATGCAGCAGCAGGACGGGGCTAAGCCTCGCTCTCTAAGTCTTATGGGGCTGGGGAGCGAGCATGCTTGAGTGCCCCCATAGCAGGTGACTTGCTATGGGGCCACTTGGCAGGGAGGAGGATGCAAAACCATTGTGCAGAGCAGGTGTGTATAACATTTTTGTTATTTAAACATTTTTTATTTGAGGCAAACTCCTAATATCCATTAGTAGGAGATTAAATGCATTAACTGGCAGCATATGCAGTTGATATTCCTTTCTTTGTGCAACAGCCCAAAACCACACTACTGGATGAATTAAAGAAACTTCATGAAATTTCACATTTTAAAATAAACTTGATAAACGTATTTATCGGCGTATAACAAGCACCCCAAGTTTAGGAGGGAATATTAAGGAAAAAAACTTTTAGGAGGGAAGTTTAAGGAAAAAAACTTACATTTAAATGCACATCATTGCAGCCTTGTCCAGTGTCCATCATTGCAGCCTTGCCCAGTGCCTTTGCAGCCTTGCCCAGTGCAGCCTTGCCCAGTGCCTTTGCAGCCTTGCCCAGTGCAGCCTTGCCCAGTGCCTTTGCAGCCTTGCCCAGTGCAGCCTTGCCCAGTGCCTTTGCAGCCTTACCCAGTGCAACCTTGCCCAGTGCAGCCTTGCCCAGTGCCTTTGCAGCCTTGCCCAGTGCAGCCTTGCCCAGTGCAGCTTGATTTAAAATTAGCGCCGAGTGGAGAGAAAGAGAGCCACGTGACATATCGAAAGCCGCGTGTATTTTCGGCTAGTCTCGGGCCGGCTCCTCTCGCAGTCCCGCCCACCTCTACTGATTGCGAGAGGAGCCGAGCGCCGACAACATACAGAAATCCGAGTTCGGCTAGTCTCGGCTCTGCTCGCAGTCAGGGGCAGGACTGCGAGAGGAGCCGAAAATAGCCGAACTCGGATTTCTTTATGTTGTCGGCGCTCGGCTGCTCTCACAATCAGTGGAGGTGGGCGGGACTGCGAGAGAAGCTGAGACTAGCCGAAAATACACGCGGCTTTCGGTATATCGGCTCCGCTCGCTCCCCTCACAAAAAATCAGCGGGAGATCGGCGGGGATCGGCGTTTAACACGCACCCACGATTTCCCCCTGATTTTAAGGGGAAAAAAGTGCGTATTATACGCCGATAAATACGGTATTCAATTTTTGAACTTTAATATTTCACCTAAAGAGGTCACCTCTGGCCATCCTATCCTTACAGGTTACCAGCTGTTTGGGTTTTGTGAGTACCTGAGGCCTTGCCTGTAAAGTTATATAAATGTTCCTTTTCTATCAGGTTTGTCCTTTGGTTCATTATCTACATTCTCATTCTGAGTTAATTAACACCTCAACTAACTTGTAGTAAGGTCTTACTGTAATTGCTTTGCAGTAACCTTGAGAGTGATTCTCTGCTGGAGAAACAAGCCCATTGGAAGTGTGGGTGGAGATCTAATTAAGATCCATTGAATGAATGCAGTTTTACGCAGGGATTTTTATTAAAACTGATACAACAATCTAAGAATCAGATAGTACTTGTGTACCTTTAAACCAAAGGTAAACTGTTCCACAATCTATAACATATATGTTATATGAATAGCAAAGGGTATTTCCAAGTGTAAAATTTTACTGAATTAGCTAAATGTTGTCCTGATTATGAAAAACATTAAAACAAAAAAATTGTGCAGCATTTTAATGGCATATTTATAATTATTTATAAGTGTAAGTATTTATAATTATTTAACAAAAAATATATTCCTATAAGCTTCAAAATAAATTGAGCACAACAGCTGGGAAAATAACCAAAAAAGAAAATAATGTTTTAAGATTATGTGCAAAGTCTGCTTTCTCTCCTCCTTGGTTTTGTAAAACGGCACATGATATGATTAATCAAGATTATTTTAGGTACTATATAGCACATTACCTACATTATATAGTAAATCCAGGGTTGTATTTAGCCATCATGCTACCTTAGGCATATCAATCTTTTGTAAAAGCCCCACCTTTTGTTTCATGTGGATATCTGTGTTATACACATGATTACTTTTCATCTCTACAAATCACAATTCAAGAGAAGGCAAAGATGTTTTTACATTTCTTGGAACTATAACAAAATTTTGACTCCTAATATTCTTTTTTCCTTCTTTTTTCCTCAGTCGTTCTCTTAATGAACCTAAAGTTCAGCTCCAGGAATAAATTAGTACTATAAAAAAGTACTTGTGCAGCAGGGGCCCCCCACACTGCAAGTGTTATATGCTATTTAAGTATAGGGGTAGAGAAATAGGCTGTGATACTTACTCTATTCCTCGCTCTTGCAGGCATCTGTGTGAGCGATCCCCCACAACCTTCTCTCTAAGGTGGTCTGGCCTGTGATTGCACTATTACCTTACAGTGATTTGTGTGGGATGACACTGAGGGAAGGTCCACAGTTCTAAACATCAGGAAGAAAAGCAGTAACTTAGCCTTTGAAATTGGAAATATGATAAGTAACAAAACTCCTTCATCTACCTTCCTAGAGCAGCCTTTTTCAACCAGGGTGCTTTGAGGTTTCTTCAGGGGTGCCTTGGCAAAATGCCTAAAAATTGCAAATTTGGCAAATGCAAAATTGTATACAATTGTGGGTAGATGCATGTGGGTAAATTAAACCTGCCTTTTAGTTACACAAAGCCACAGGTTTTCATTGTATATCATTACAACCTTCTAATGGCCAATGACATCATCAGTTGATAAGGAGGATGTCAGTTGCAAGCGTATCATCCTTGTTTGACCCTCCCATGCCTCTCCTTCAAGTGATGAAGAAAAACTGAGGGAGATGAGAAACACTGGAATACTAGTCAGTAGGGATAGGCCAAACACCCCCCAGTTCGGTTCGCACCAGAACACCTCGAACAGGCAAAAAGTTCTAGCGAACATGCGAACCCTATTAACAGTCTACAGGACACGAACATGAAAAATCAAAAGTCCTAATTTTAAAGGCTTATATGCAAGTTATTGCCATAAAAAGTGTATGGGGACCTAGGTACTACCCTGGGGGACATGGATCAATACATTAAAACGTTTTTAAAATGATAAATTTTAAAGGAGCAGTGATTTTAATGATGCTTAAAGTGAAACAATAAAAATTAAATATTCCTTTAAATATCTTGCCTGGGGGGGTCCCCTTAGTCTGCGTGGTGCATCTGTGCGATGTGTAGAACAAGCCACAGCAATAATGACATTTCTAACGAAAAAAAAAATAATTTAAACTTGCTCACGACTGTACTGTATTGCCAGCTCCTGGCAAAAAATGGCGTGGGGTCCCCCCCTCAAGTCCATACCAGGCCCTTCAGGTCTAGTATGGATTTTAAGGGGAACTCCATGCCAAAATGTAAAACAAAATTGGCGTGGAGTCCCCCCAAAATCCATACCAGACCCTTATCTGAGCATACAGCCTGGCAGGTCAGGATAGGGGTGGCGAGTGAGCGCCCCCTCCTAAACCATACCAGGCCACATGGGGGTGGGTGCTTTGGGGCAGGGGGGGCTCTACGCCCCCCACCCCAAAGCACCTTGTCCCCATGTTGATGGGGACAAGGGCCTCTTATCAACAACCCTAGGCTGTGGTTGTCAGGGTCTGCGGGCAGGGGGCTTATCGGAATCTGACAGAGATAGCTTTTGACAATTCCTTTATTAAAAAAAGATCCTGCCCCCCTCTGACATCACATGACGTCACATGATGTCACAAGGGGGCGGGTCACTTGGTTACATCATCGGGTGGCCCCGCCTTTGTCTGTATAACAGCTGTCAAAGCGAAGAGACAGCAGTCACCGGGAGGCCTCTCATGGAGGCAGAGCTTTTTTCGTTATTTCTATTTTTCGGGTCCGTCGGGTGGCAAGATTGACGATTGATGTAAATTCCGGGAACACTTTTATTTTATTTTTTAATAAAGGAATTGTTGAAAACTATGTCTTGTGGTTTTTAGTTTTTAATACTTTTTTGATGAATGGGTAGGGGTACAATGTACCCAATACTCATTCACATAGGGGGAGGGGTCTGCTCCATATTCCGATAGGCCCCCCACCCGCAGGCCCTTGTCTCCATCTATATGGGGACAAGGTGCTTTGGGGGGCACCCCAAAACACCCTCCCCATGTTGAGGGCAAGCAGCCTGGTATGGTTCAGGAGGGGCGCTCGCTCATCTCCTCCATTTCCTGGCCTGCCAGGCTGCATGCTCGGATAAGGGTCTGGTATGGATTTTGAGGGGGCCCACGCTGTTTTTTGTTTTTACTTTTTTGGCATGGAGTTTCCCTTAAAATCTATACTAGACCCAAAGGACGTGGTATGAATTTTGAGGCGACCCCACGCTGTTTTTTTTTTTTTAATCTGTCATAGGGTTCCCCTTAACCACTCCAATACACTGTACTACACTGACTGCACTATATATTTTGCAATGTATTATATATACTACACTTACTATATACTCTCCATTGTATTATTTATACTACACTATATACTCTGAACTGTATTTTATATACTACACTGACTTCACTATATACTCTGAACTGTATTATATAAACTACACTGACTGCATTATACACGCTGCACTGTATTATATATACTATATTGACTGAACTATATACTCTCCACTGTATTATATATACTACACTGACTGCACTATATACTTTGAACTGTATTATATATACTAAACTGACTGCACTATATACTTTGAACTGTATTATATATACTACACTGACTGCATTATATACGTTGCACTGTATTATATATACTATACTGACTGCATTATATACGTTGCACTGTATTATATATACTATACTGACTGCCCTATATACTCTCCACTGTATTATATATACTACACTGACTGCAATATATACTCTTTTATATAGTGTGGGGCGTGGACTTAGCCCCTTAGCCATGATTGGCCAAAGGCACCCTGCCTTTGGCCAACCATGGCTCTCACAGCACATTGTGCTGTGATTGGCCAAAGCATATAGGTCAGTGCACTCGATCTCGCAGTGCATCTAAGAACAAACGAACACCCGGCCCATCAGGTGTTCAGCTCGAACATCGGGCCCATCTCTACTAGTTAGTACCAGTTTGCAAAAGTGTGTTTGCTTTGGAAGAATAAATCACCTTTAATAGTGGGTGTCCTATGTGTATTGATGTTGCTGCATTATGTAAAACTATCAGAATAGTTTTTACATTTTAGAATGGGGCGCCTCAAGACTGCCCATAATTTTGGAAGGTGTCTTGAGATTGTCCATCATTTTAAAGGGTACCTTGACTGAAAAATGGTTGAGCAACACTGTGCTAGAGTTAACAAGCATTTAATCCTTGCAGTCCTAATGCAAGGGTTTTTTTTTGTCCTGGAGTTGGGCTTTAACAGTATTATCCCGAGGTGACAAGATGTGAATATATTTTGACAGGTTTAACTGCCTTCTCTAATCTTGCTGCCCTTGGCACTGGCCTTCCAGTGCCTTAGAGCAAATGCATTCCTGATTACAACAGCACTGTTATTAAGAAGTTTTGAGTGGCGATAGAGATAACAATGTTTGTCAGGGATAATATAATAATGGAGATAACTCATCTCATAAAAAAAGATAAAAGGTGTGAATATTAGGGTGAATTCTTACACAGCATCATATGTAGTATAAAATGATAAAAAGTCACACTGTATTTCTTTGACTTTTCCAAAAGTTACCCTCAAGAATATAAATAAGAGATTCCCAACATATAATAAATTGCCATGAGCCCTGATGTTGATTATGGTCCAGGCCCCCAAATGCATCCTCCAATAAAAACAACATCTGCATCACCCTCCACCTGAATTTCCCCTACAACTCCTCTTCTTCTCAGCAAGTGGGGTAACAAAAATCCATGAAGGCCAACGTTAAAAGAAATGAGTCAAGAGAGCAATATATAGGCTGTCATTTCTGACTTCCTACTTAAAACTTGTTGTTTACCTGGCTGTCATGTCAATTTTGCTAATGCTAGTACTTTTTGGGTCACTGACTTAGGACAAGTATGAAATCAGAGCATGCAACATGTATATTTGTTCAGAGTCAGTGGTTTTGAAATTACTGAGTCCAGAGGACCAGCATGATCTTATTTTTTTAGAAAGTAGACAGCAGTGACAGTCCACACATTTTCCTCCACTCTCTATATCTTTCTCTCATCCTTGACACTGGGTCCTATGCCACTGAGCTGACATAACTATAGAGGTACCTATGTATTTTATGGTGTCTGTTTGCATTAAAATACAAGTATTACAAAACTTGACACCTTAACCGACAAGGCAGCTTATTTATCATAGGTCTGAAAACAACATTGTAATTTTTAAATGAATGTATTAAAGTGTGATTTATATACATATGACTGTTTATCATTCTGCAAAGGCAGCGATGTTACCATCACTTCATAGCTAACAATATGACCTCATCTAATGCACATTTACAGAGTCATGACATTTGCAAATGCTAGTGTTGTAATAGCATTACTGGTAACGTTATTTACTTACAGTTATCAATCTAGCACATAATACCTTCTATCTGACAATTTATTTAAGGGATGCACTCACACTGATGGTTTTCTATGCAGCTGTGCTATTCAGTTACAATAAAGTCCCCCAAGGCTTCTTCCTTACCATCAATAAAGCTGATCATGTCCATACAGACTTTCACCAGTCACCTTCTCTGTTTCATCAGTGAATTTTTATTCCTCCATTATGTATTTGAACTGAAACAAAATATTACAGCTAAATAAGGAAATTACTGTATCACATATTATTTTAAACTTTAAAAGAGACTCAGGACACTTGAAGCCTATTTTGAAAAGGCCTTTTAAAAAATGTTATCCACAGCAGCCAATCAAACTTTAAACAAGGTTTAAACAAGGATTCTGACTGGTTGATATTGGAAATAGGAAAGGGTTCTTCTCATAGCAGCCATACGTAAAGATTTAAGATGTACTTCTGATGCAGCATTTACACGTAATATGGTCATCACACCCATCCTGTGCTTGGAGTGATAAGTGAATCTGGAACATTCCTATGCTGCGATTCCCATGGTGATTTGTAATTATGGCGAAGAGCACTCCAGCATTGAAATTTTTCTCACTTTGACAAATGGCACTAGAGGTAAAACAGTACTAAAGAGAAAGATCTGTAGGGTGGAGCATCTTTCTATTTTGACACAACTTTCTTTCTAGCACTTGTAAACCCTCAGTGGAGAATGTTAATGGGCCTACTGAATAAGGCCAAGCAGTAATCTTTTATTCTACTGACAGCTCAAAAAAAGTGAATTCTAGTTGCTATGGGTTACTACATTTACTCATCTGTGCTTTTTGCAAGTGACCCTTGATATTCTTTTTATTATTCCATCAAACAGTACCTGTATATAGACACATATGTAAGTTCGTATTACTCCTTCTCCTATGTTCCAACTTTTTAAATATGAATCTCTATAGAGCATCACTATCCCTCTTTCCTTACTGGCTAGAATTATTTTATTTTTTTTATTGATTAACAGCTCGCTGGTATAGCATAACATGTTGAGCTGTCTGCCATTAGAAAAAACATTCCAGACAATTGGGAAAGGAGGGATGTAATCCCTGTATATAACGTGGTGTTGCACACAAAAAAAAAAAATGCATGAATGTGCCTAAAAAAAAAAGAAGAAATTTCTTACCTCTAAATGCCTGTTGCTAGGGGGTCTCTCGTAGTCTGCCTCCTTCAGTGCCTGGGCTGGTGACATCACTTCCCCATCGGCGCAGGAAGGGCTCAGCTCTGCCCCCTTCCTCTTGTCAATCATCTGGGACACGTGACAGGTCCCAGATGACTGCACGGCCAATCACGGCACGTGGTGCCTCTCGCGCATGCGCAGTGGGTGCCTGGCTGTGAAGCCACAGCCGACTGCCCACAGTGCTGGTGCCGCCGAACGGAGAAAGAGATGAGCGGGGCTTTGATCCCCCGCATTGCAGGACCCTGAAACAGGTAAGTGTCTGATTATTAAAAGTCAGCAGCTGCAGTATTTGTAGCTGCTGACTTAAAAAAAAATTTTTAGAATGGGAAATCCTCTTTAATGCATTTTCCACTATGATACCTTCAAAGAACATGTCTATCCCCCACTGTAACATATGTTGTGTGAGACTTAAGTGTGTACATGTTCTCTAAACATTTCTTCTTTTTTAACACAACACTATTTTAATAATGATTTATTATTTGATAAAAAGTGCACATACTCCAGGCTGAAAAGCACTGATATAATCCAACCTGCATTTTTATAGCACTGATCAATGTAATAATGTCACTGGTCCCCAAAAAGTTGGGGTCAGATTTATCTGCCGCAATGTTGAAGTCCCACTAAAAATTGCAGATCACCACCATTACCAGTAAAAACAATAAAAAAAAGTCCCTAAATCTAACCCATAGTTTGTAGACGCGTTAACTTTTGTGCAAACCAATCAATATACGCCTATTGCGATTTTTTTTTACCAAAAATATGTAGAAGAATATATTGGCCTAAACTGATGAATAAATTTGTTTTTTTTTTATTTTTTTGGATATGTATTATAGCAGAAAGTAAAAAAAAAATATTTTTTTCAAAATTTGCACACTTTTTTGTTTATAGCGCAAAAAATAAAAACCGCGGAGGTGATCAAATACCACCAAAAGAAAGCTCTATTTGCAGGAAAAGGGGACATTCATTTTGCTTGGTGACAACGTCGCACGACCGCGCAATTGTTAGTTAAAGCTGTGCAGTGTCGTATCGCAGAAAATGGGCTGGTCATTAAGGGGTCAAATCCTTCCGGGGCTGAAGTGGTTAATATAATCTTTTTTTAAACATTCAACTTTTATTGAAAAAGTAAGGAAAGTTTGCACAATACGAAAGTCGCAGATACAACTGCATTCGTTTGTTAGATACAGCTTAAGGTGTCACGAGTAAACCATAAACATAATCTGCAAGCATTATAGGCTCATCAAAACCAATTTTAAAGAATTTGGTTTCATTGCTATCATAAAGTAAGTAGTATAAGGAACTTTGTTGTCCTTAATCTGGCTTATTTTATTGTTGTTCTCTGCTATCACTATTATGTAGGTAAGAAAAGTGTAGTAGGAAAAGTGTAAGTAGTATAATGTAGGTACGTTAATAGCTCTTTGTTGCATTCGATCGGTTTGGATCTCAGATACAGATATAGTCTAGTATGATCTTGTTTTGTTAGGACATTATAAAGCTGGTGAGGACATGGCATCCACGAAGGACTGGGAGTACTTAAAGCCAAACCAGGGCTTCCGTGTTTAGTGGAATCTCTCTACCATTCCTGAGTCTTGTGCAAGGGTATCTTCTATATCACAGATGTTCTTGACCCTGTTTAGCCAATCTTGGATGGATGGAACCCGTGTTGTATTCCAGTGTAGGGGAATTAGTGATTTGGCCGCATTTAGGAGGTGTTTAGTTAAAGAATGCTTGTTTTTTTTAAATGAGAAGTTGTCACGTGCAATAAGAAGCAGGCTGCATTTAAGTTTAGTTTGGTCTCTGTGATTTTCCTGATCAGTTCCCTTACTCCACCCCAGTAGGCCGAAATCGAGGGGCAACTCCACCAAACATAGGTCGTTGTACCTATTTCTTTCTTACATCTCCAGCAGGAGTCTGGTTTCTGTGGATCCCATCTATGCAGCTTATCCAGAGTGTAGTACCACTGTGTTTATTAACTTGTAATTTGTTTCTTGCATTTTTGTGCTTATTGAACATTTATGTACTAATATAAAGGCATACCACCATTGTTTGTCTGTAATTTCCTCCTGTAATTCCTCCAACCACTTCTTCCTGTGTCCGTCCGCCTCGGCCATCTCAGGGTACTGTAGCCATGAATAAGCAATTGAAGTGACCCTCGCAAGTGGCATAGAGCCATGGCAAACCGACTCTAGGTCAGTTAGGGGTCTGTGGAAGTTCCGTGAGTTCCCTTTGCTGTCCAAGTAACTTCGTAGTTGGAGGTAGGACCAGTGGTGCATATGGGGCAGGTAATTTTCTAGCCGGAGAGTGTTCCATTCTTTTGATTTTACATCCCGGGTAACAGTCGCTCGCCAGTAGTGGGCTGCCTTGTTGTGTTGGTTGAAAGATTGTGTTCTGTGTACCTGGTATGAAGTCAGGATTGCACTTCAGTGGCATCAGTGGGCTGAGTGACGTAGTAATAGATGTCTGTTTGGAATGAGGCGTAAGATTTCTAATGTGTTGCCTGTTATGGGGTGTCATCGTTGGCTTACTGGGTAACTGGACCAAGGAATACAGGGTGAGTATTTGAGCGGTATAGGGTTCATGTCTGCTTCTAGTGAGATTCATCTTTCATGTGGCCATGGCAATGCCAGTCAATTACCCTCGCCTGGTGTGATGCTTGGTAGTAATTATTAAAGTCTGGAAGGCCTATTCCGCCTAGTTCCTTGGGTTTAGTTAGCCACTTTCATCTAATTCTAGGTTTCTGCTGGTTCCATAAGAACTTTAATAAGATAGTAGTTGTGACCTTAAAGAAATGTTGGGGGATTCTGATAGGTAGAGAGCGCATCAGGTATAAAAACTTGGGCGGATCATCATTTTGATGATTGTTGCATGCCCGAACCAGGAGAAGAATCCTTGGTGACAGTTTTTAAGGTCTTTTTCACAGTTCTTAAGCAGGGGGGGGGGGGTAGTTCTGTTCGAAGGTGTGCTGTAACTGTGGGGTTAGCCAAATCCCTAGATATTTGAGTGCCCGAGAGTCCCATCTGATGTGGGAGTTGGTCTTTGTCTGGGTGAGCGTGTTATCTGGGAGTGAGATGTTTAGCGCCTCAGATTTTGTGTAATTTATCTTCAAATTTGAAATGTACCCATAGTGGGCAAATTCTTTTAGTAAATTGGGTAGTGTTATTGTCGAGTTTGTTAGGAAAAATAGGAGGTTGTCTGCATATGCTGCTAGCTTGAATTCCCTGTCTTTAACCCAAAAACCCATTATTGCGGAGTTCGATTTAATAAATCTAATAAAATGTTACAAGGATAGAATCAATAGAAGGGGTGACAAAGGGTATCCCTGTCTAGTACCATTCTTTATGTGTACCTTTTCGGACAGTATGCTGTTAATTTTTAATTTTGCTAAGGGATTTTGGTATAATGCAGCGATCCACGATAGCATATGCGGGCCTAGCCCCACGTGTCTGCACACTGCCATCATGAAATCCCAAGCAACACGATCAAAGGCTTTCTCTGCATCCGTAGAAAGGAGAAAGCCCTCGATGTCCCGCGTCTTTGTTGCATGAATTAAAAGTAAGGCTTTATTCACGTTTTTCTTCTCTGCCAGGCATGAAGCCTACTTGTTCCAGCCCTATTAGTTCCAGGAGGAGTGGGACTAATCGTAGGGCGAGAATCTTTGAAAATTATTTAACATCAAGGTTTAACAGGGAAATGGGACGGTAACTGGAACAATCCGTGGGGTCTTTACTCGGCTTTGGTAGCACTGTAATGTGTGCTGACAGAAAGTCTGGGACTAGATCTCTAGGATTGGACATGGAATTCATAGCTGCAGTGAGAGGGTCCATGAGGATGTTTATGAAGGTTTTATAATAGATGGAGGAATATTCATCTGGTCCTGGGCTCCCCGACTTCAGCTGTTTGATAGCCTGCCTGATTTCTGTAGTAGAAATTGGCGTTTCTAGCAATGAGATGTCTGAGACTTGTAGGGTCGGAAGTCCACTTTTATTTAGGTAGTTTTGAATAATTTGTGTCCTATCTCCCACCATGTCTGTGTTGCGGCAGTAGGTTGTATAGTTTTGAGTAATACTCATGGAAGTGTGCAGCTATCGCCTCAGACGCTACATCAATTTTTCCATCCGCTCTTTTGAGTCGGGAAATATTATTGGTGTGGGTTTGTTCTTTCAAAGCCCTGGTTAAGAATCTGCCCGTTTTGTTCCCCGACTCATAATAGAGTTTCTTTTTGAAAAATAGCATTTGTTTGGCTTTAGCGTTGAGTATATGCTGTAATTCCTTTCTAGCGTCTAGTAATTTTTTTGCTAATTGCACAGAGAGTGACTGTTTATGGAGGGACTCTAGTGTACTAATTTGTGTTGTCAAGCTTCAGATTTTATCTTCCCTTTTCTTTTTGTGTTTAGTGCCTATGCTAATCAGTTCCCCTCTAATTGTGCATTTATGTGCCTCCCAGACTATTAGTGGGTCTGCGCCTGGTGTGTTGCTATGTTTGAAAAATTCCGTCAGGGCCGAAGTGATTGTGGGAAAGAGCGTAGGGTCCGTCAGTAGTGAAGTGGTAAGTCTCCATGTCGGTTGCTTTTGTGGGGAAGTCATTATGTCTAATGTTATGGAGATGGGTGAGTGGTCCGAGAATGATTGGATGCCTATATGTGCTTCTACTAGAGCTGGGATATCTCTTTGTGCAATAAACAGGTAGTCTAAGCATGCATATCTGGAGTGTGGGGTGGAAAAATGTGTAAAATCCTTATCCCCGTGATGAAGGAAGTGCCATGTGTCTACGAGTTGCAGAGATTGCAACAGGGATTTGATTTTTTTTAGAATCCTATATGTGATACAGGACTTTCCGTTGGAAATGTCAGTCAATGGGTTGAGCGGTACATTGAAATATCCTCCCATTATCAAGCAGCCTGAAGTGAACTCCTGTAGTTCCCTAACAAGTCAAAAAGTTACATTAACCCTGTTGGGGAAGTAGACATTCACAAGGGTCACTGGCATACCCACGAGTGTCCCTTCAGGAATAGAAATCTCCCCCCGGGTCACTTAGTTTCTCTCTTAGTGCCTCTCTACTCACCAGTATTGAGACCCCCTTGGACTTGGAGTCATTGTTAGTAGCGTGGAAGGCCTTAGTGAAGTAAGAATTTGTAAGTCTTGGTATATGGTGCGTCCTAAAGTGTGTTTCCTGAAGGAACACAAAGTGGGGCCTACCTTTTTTAAGCTCCCTCAGAAGGGTCGAGTGCCGTTCAGATATGTTTAGGCCTCTGGCGTTATGGGAAGTCACTGAGGGGCCTGCGCCCCAGAGAAGGATAGGCCATCTGGAGGACTCAGGCGGATGTGTTCCGTGGAGCTATATGTAAAAGCTGATAAGCGTAGATCAGTAACTGTACCAATATTAAAAATGAAACTCACAATATTTTCTACTTTACACTGTTGCGAGAGTAGAGATTATTAGTAATCCTCCTCCCGGGGTGATAAACATCCACCCCCGAAGGAGATAATCACTGAGTTTGGTTAGTATACCCTGTACCTGTACAGTGGAGTACTGGGCAACTTTGAGGGGAAGAAGGGAGGCGACAGACGACAGGGTGGCAACTCGCCTCTGACTACCTTTAGAAGAGGTCTGTCATGAAGATCCTGCCAGAAATCTAAACCCGGGCCGTCCCGGCTCTCAGATTCCATTGCGCATGCACGTGCACAACCGCGCACAGGGAGACGGGCGCGCGCCCTAGTTAGCACCAGCCGGCCTATTTAAGCCTGACCAGTGCAGACGGTCTTTGCTGTCTGCTCTACAGCGTTGTGGTGTAGTAAAAGAAACCTGATCCTGTTATACCTGTTCCTTTGACCCGGCTTGCCATAGACTATCCAGCTTTCTGCCTGTACCCGACCCCGGCTTCCTTTGACCATCCTCCTGCCTGGTCCATTGTACCTTGCTTCTAGTTCAGATCCTCTACCTGGCTTCTTTGATGAACTTTGGTTCCTTGCTAGTCTCTATCCAGTCTGCAGTCTGACCCCTGTTCAAGCCTGATCACCTGTTGGCTTCCAGTCCATTCAGTGGTTCAGTTTACTGTGTTCAGTTCCTGTCAGCTCTGCTATCCAAGCTTACCTGTGAACCTGTCTGCCAAGCCGTTGTTCAGTTCCTGTCAGCTCTGCTATCCAAGCTTACCTGTGAACCTGTCTGCCAAGCCGTTGTCCAGTTCCTGTCAGCTCTGCTGTCCAAGTTTACCTGTGAGCCTGCTTTCCAGAGATCCTGTCAGCTCTGCTATCCAGTTTACCTGTGAGCCTGCTTTCCAGAGATCCTGTCAGCTCTGCTATCCAGTTTACCTGTGAGCCTGCCTTCCAGAGATCCTGCCAGCTCTGCTATCCAGTTTACTGTGAGCCTGCTTTCCAGAGATCCTGCCAGCTCTGCTATCCGGTTTACCTGTGAGCCTGCTTTCCAGAGATCCTGCCAGCTCTGCTATCCAGTTTACCTGTGAGCCTGCTTTCCAAAGATCCTGCCAGCTCTGCTATCCAGTTTACTGTGAGCCTGCTTTCCAGAGATCCTGCCAGCTCTGCTATCCAGTTTACCTGCGAGCCTGCTTTCCAAAGATCCTGCCAGCTCTGCTATCCAGTTTACCTGTGAGCCTGCTTTCCAGAGATCCTGCCAGCTCTGCTATCCAGTTTACCTGTGAGCCTGCTTTCCAGAGATCCTGCCAGCTCTGCTATCCAGTTTACCTGTGAGCCTGCTTTCCAGAGATCCTGCCAGCTCTGCTATCCAGTTTACCTGTGAGCCTGCTTTCCAGAGATCCTGCCAGCTCTGCTATCCAGTTTACCTGTGAGCCTGCTTTCCAAAGATCCTGCCAGCTCTGCTATCCAGTTTACCTGTGAGCCTGCTTTCCAGAGACTCTGTCAGCTCTGCTATCCAGTTTACCTGTGAGCCTGCTTTCCAGAGATCCTACCAGCTCTGCTATCCAGTTTACCTGTGAGCCTGCTTACCAAGATCCTGCCATCTCAGCTAACCTGCTTCCTTCCCACCGGTCTGTAGATCATGCCAGGCACCCGTGCTCCTCCTCACTCCTGGCTCTCCTGTTCCCACACCAGGGGACCAGGAGTGGGAGACGCAAGGGAGGCCTCTCCCTGCAATCTCGGGCTCGCACCACCAGGTACGTGACAAGGTCTTAACAATTAAACCTGAGTGGGTAACTTAAATGTTGCACACACAGCCGTAAGGGTTTCAACTGGTTATTTTTAACTGTTAAACATCTGACCATAGAAGGTAACAAAAACCTGGGCATATAGGGTATGATTCCAGACCGCTGGGAAAGGGCACTGTTTGAGGCCTATACAGTGGCGTGACCCATGGGTCGTTCGGCCACATGGTTTTGTATTGAGGCCCCGGGCCAAAAACAAAAAATCAAACAATGGATGGACCGTAGGCCTTAAGTTCTCTGTAAGTTCAGTGCACCATGACCCCTTGTTGGGCTCCGGGTCAACCGACCAGATGGGGGATTACAGGCGTATCAGGGACCGACATCTGGAGACGATCACATGGTTCTGATCTGCTAACTTGTAAGAAATCATAGTAGGTCTGCAAGTTCAGCCTATGCAGTCTTAGTCCCTGCTTATTGGGCCTATTAGCGTGGTTTGGGGGGCATCTCTCTCAGTTAGTGATGACCAATTTTGGGTTTTAGCGAGGAACTTCACATGTATTGGGCAGAGACCACTGGCAGGGAGGTGGTCAATGCGATCGTTGGTTGCCAGGGGTCTGGGTTAGGGGAGGATGAAAAGATGGCGAGTGGGTGAGTGCGTCAGTCATATTGGTCTCAGAATTCTTCGGATTGCATCCTAGGCATTCCTGCCTTATATCCTCTTTCACGGCCATGTTTCAATCTTTTTGAGTGCCTTTTATTTGGGGTGGAAAACTGTGATCTACGGGGGTTCCTTTCTGGGGGTGTCAGTAGGAAGTCAGAATACCAATTTCGGGAGGTCTGTCTGACCCAAATATAGTGCTGTACAGAAGTCTGGCATAGATAGATCTTAAAATAACATTATGGTTTCCCCATTGAATATAATGTGGTCATTCCTCCGTGCTTTACGCATGATTTCCGCCATGAGGACAAAACTTTGCAAGCAGCATATTATGTCTCTCAGTGGTGCCGTTTCAGGGCCCCTAGGCCGCAAGGCCCTGTGCGCTCTCACAAAGTAAATGACCATATCCTTCTGTCTGTCTAGCAAGCTGTTAAAGACCCACTGTAGTGCTGGGATAATCTGATTAGGTTTCACTGTTTCTGGGATCCCCCTCACTCTTATGTTGCATCTTCCGCCCCTGTTGTCCAAATCCTCAAGGTGCCTATCCTTTTTTATGAAATGTTGAGATTGGTCCAGTCTATGAATGGCCTTGTCTCTATGCTTCCCTGCAGCCTCTGCAGATGTTATTTTCCTCCGTCAGTACCAGCAAGTTGGTTTTTAAATCAGTGATCGCTAAAGAGAAGGTAGACTTAATATCCACAGCCATCATAGACATAACTGAGTAGGTGAGGGGGTGTTCTGTTCTGGTTTTGCCCCTACCTGAGTGACTGTGAATCTTTGCTGTACTCCCTTCTCCTCGTGGTGCGTCAGTGCCATCTTGGGTCCGGACACACTGCTACGGGCCGCAGGTTTATTTTTAAAAAGATCCGTGATGTTCCGTGCTGGGTGAGTTGTCGACCCACGGTGTGGGCAAGAGTGCGGGGTGGAGTATAGTCTTTTCCCCCGCATCGGAGGGCTGTTGGTCGGATGTTAGGCTGGAAACGGCTGTGTGTGCAGAGGAGCTCCCTCAGTGTGATGCCATCCTCGTTGCGCGCCAAGCCACGCCCCCTGGTTAATATACTCTAACTATATGGCTATGAGATATTGTATGTACTTGTAATCTGGCTGAACATTTTATCCTTTACATTGACAAAACAATATGTCAACACATCAAATTCATTGTTTGAAGAATTCTATGAAAGAAACTGTTCACTTTTTTATACTTTTTAAGCATGAAAAAAGTAATTTTCAAACAATCTCAAGAAAGTATAACAGACAAACCAAAAACAAATTAAAAGATAAAAGTGTTGAACAGTGACCATCTGTCATTACTGTTCAAAGAAAGAAGTTCATGTGGCTTCAAATAAGATAACCAACCAAAACAAGGCCACATTTAATCATAGGAGTACAGTTTTTGCATTTACATTTTATACTGTCTGTAGTCTTATTCAGACCTTTAGTGGCTTAAATCATCTTGCCATCTG
Source organism: Lithobates sylvaticus (assembly GCA_028564925.1). Taxonomy (NCBI): domain Eukaryota; kingdom Metazoa; phylum Chordata; class Amphibia; order Anura; family Ranidae; genus Lithobates; species Lithobates sylvaticus. Next base: position 201,770,266 of record CM053030.1, on the reverse strand, counting down.
TTTCATGACATTCATGTCACAGTCAATTAAGATCCCCTATTTTCAAGCTGTCTTCATTGTTTAATGTGCAACTTCTATCTAGTTACTTTGCAAGCACCACACGGGAGAAGCTTGCTATCCCTGCTGGAGACCAGCACATATGAGACAGAAGAGAATAATGACAGCAAGCTTTGCTAAGAGTTCTAGCATGACAAACGCACGCAGTTACTGATTCCAATTATGAAAGTGGATGGAGAAAAAAGGTGCTGCCTTTGGGAGGCTCCTGTCAAATTGACAAGCTAAAGAAGTCACTCATCTCTCTTTAGCAGTGTTAACACTGCTTGAAAGTCTATTTCTAAGGAAACAATATGTTCTAACAAGCATTTCTCGGCAGTGGAAGATGTAATGTGTACATTCTGGCTATTCATGTTAGTATAAAATTTACTAATGGAAAAAAATGACCGGGAAAGGCAACAAATATGTCTGTTACATGTATTGTTAGCAATGACAGATCTCGAATTTTAACATGTAGACATTTTAATAATAGCCTTTACCAGGGTCTTTTTTTTAACAAAGGTCAGGCCTAAGGTGAGTATAGAATGTGAAATGTGTATATGATATTTACTGCGTATAGATATTGGATTACTACTATTGTAAAAATACGGTACCAGCTTCTGATTGTATTAAAGAATTGGACCAGACATCAAAGCAAAGGCAAATACTAACAATACACAGCATATATATATATATATATATATATATATATATATATATATATATATATATATATATATAGATACTGACACCCTTATTTCAATTTATTTTTGCTGCCTGTCTGTGCAGGAGCAAAGCAGGCCAATGGATCTCAAAGAAGCCAGCACTGTCTTAGAACACCTAAATCTGGTCTCCAGGAAGATATAAAAGTACACATGAATTGCAGCTCTCTATTCATTATTGCACTATTAAAGCTGATATTCAGTTAAAAATTGTGTTGTAGATAACAGGGGCATAATTTACGTCTAATGAAGTGTAGCCCATGTGCTGCTGGCTGCTGCTTACCATAAAAATCTTCCATCCACTGATACCGGTTACTTCCACAGCGGTGATCTTCTGGTGCTGCAAGGGTTAAGATCAGCAGTTGTGACTGTGCAGCATCGGCACTGCCCACGCTCCCCTACCTACTCCCTCACCAATTCACAAGAACTCATAGTATGCTTTCCTAGAATGCAAAGTGTTCTGTGAATGGAGGAGGAGAGGATAAATATAATGCCCCGTACACACGGTTAGATATTCCGATGTAAAAAGTCTGGTCGGATTATGTTGTTGGAAAATCCGATCGCGTGTGGGCTCTAGCAGGCTTTTTCCGTCGGAATCTCCGACAGAAAAAATTTGAGAGCAAGATCTAAAATTTTCCAAGAACAAAATCCGATCTGACTTTTTCCGATCGTTTGTAGAGAATTCCGACGGACAAAGTGCCACGCATGCTCAGATCAAATTACGAGACCAAAGCTATTGGCTACTAGCCTCTACGTAGTTCTGCCGTACGCAAGTAGTGTCACCACGTTCCGAACGATCGGATTTTCCGACAACTTTGTCCGACCGTGTGTGTGCAACACCAGTTTTGGACAAAATCCGTCACAAAATCTGACGGATTTTGTGGTCGGAATGTCCGACCGTGTGTACGGGGTATTAGAATCCACTTCCTCCAATCACAGAGCACTTTTCATTCTGGGAAAATATATTACCAGTTCTTGGGTGGGCAAGAGAAGGGAAAGGGGAGGGGGAGAGTGGGGAGAGTGGCACTGATGGTTCAAATATCGTAACCCCTGCAGTGCTGGAAGAGCACCACTGTGGAAAATATCCAGCATCAGAGTAGGGAAGATTTCTACAGTAGGCAGCAGACAGCAGGGTCATGTATTTCACCTGTGTATTTAACTCTTTGCCTGGAGTTCCGCTTCATTTCTACTTCTGTCACAATGTACCCATGATAAGGAGATTCCACATATGCACAGAGACACATGCATTGGTCTTCCATGAAGGGAATTACACCATTTCTATTTTGCTGAGACAAAGTCCCATGCTTAGCTAGTACATTTTTAACAGTTACCTTATAAACTTGAGAGTGGCTCCTCAACTTCAGAGTAAACGATATTGCAGTCCAGGAGTATGGAAAGACAAGCTGCCATTTATCCATTTTGCCTTATATTGGTAATGGCTAAAGTTCCATTTTCAATATATGCCACCTGACTCTATTTTTCTTCCACAAGAGTTTTATTGTTTTTTTTTTTTAGGAATACACAAAATGCACAGTGAAAACACTCCAGCAACCTCCATTATTTACTGTTGCCAGTGTTAAAGGTTTTAAAAAAAAACCTAAATGCCAGCCTCTGGAGCCAGTATATACTGTTATTAGGGATGAGCGAACTGGGTGAAGTTAGGTTCTTAGGAGGTTCAGCAAACCCAGCAGGAAGTCTGTAAACCCTGCACACAGTGCCAAACTCTATTGAAGGCTTTGGGATCTTTGTTTTTTCAACATTAATTTGCATTCTATTGTTAAAAAAGGGCCTAGGTTACTCCGCACTGTCGTGGGGACATGTATTTAATGCAAAGCTTAAAGCATAATGTTGACCTGCTGCCCAATGATGTTTTTCTCCTGCCATGATGACCTGCTGCCCAAAGATGTTGCCTTGCCTACCACCACTAAATGACAGGTCCATGGCTGCTAGAATGTAAACAAACAATCTGGGGATCCTGGGTGATGTCATTGACTAAGAAAGGTTTATGATAATTTTTTCCTAATTTAGCATTTAGTGGCAATAGTGCCACTAATCAGATGGTGTGGGAACATTGTTAGGCACACATGTGGTAATGATTGATGATGTACTAAAATTGCTGGACAATGTGATTAATCCTGAATTTACAGTGGGGGGCATTATTTAAATTTTTTTATTGTAAAGGACTTTGTCTCTATGGTGTCTGAGTGTTTATTCAGTCAGATGAACAGTATCCACCAGCAAAGGAAGTCTATGAAAATATCCCCAATAGTGACACAGATAGAAATAAACCCAGAGATCAGTAAGGCCCCTTTCACACTGGGGCGTTTTTCAGGCGGTACAGCGCTAAAAATAGCACCTGTATACCGCCTGAAAAAATCCGGCCCCATTCTCTCCAGTGTGAAAGCCGGCGGGCTTTCACACTGGAGCGGTGCGCTAGCAGGACGGCAAAAAAAGTCCTGCTAGCAGCATCTTTGGAGCGGTATAGGAGCGGTGTATTCACTGCTCCTATACCGCTCCTTCCCATTGATTTAAATGGGAAACCGTGGTAATACCGCAGCAATACCGGCGCAAAGTGCCGCTACGGCGGCGCTCTGCGGGGGGTCTTTAACCCTTTTTCAGCCGCTCGCCGGGGGGAAAACCGCAGAGCGAGCGGCTGAATACCGCGGCTAAAATGACGGTAAAGCAGCGCTAAATATAGCGCTGCTTTACCGTCACCGCGGCTCCCGCCCCAGTGTGAAAGGGGCCTTAGAAGCTACAGTATGTTGTACTTTTTTTCTCACTGTTGTCATAGTGAATAGGTCATCTCTCTCCTCTTGCCAACATGTTCCTTGTCAGCACATATGCATCTAACATACCAGATAAACGTTTATTGCTGCCCCTCTTTTCCCAGTCTGTATGATATTGTACGGCGAGCATGGCCTCATGCACAATGGACATTTTTACAGCTGCTGTTTTTGGCTTCTGGCTTTTCTTTTCTACAGGCAGTAAACTCCCCAGAACGTTATCTTGTGTCCATGCACACATAGACTGTTATTAGCATTTTTTAGCTGAGGTGTTTTCTGGCTGGAAAAAAAACCCACAACTAGTGGGTTTTGAGAGGAGTTTTTGAGCTGTAAAAACGATCTAAGGCTGGTAAATGCGTCAAAACATGGCTAACAGTAATTTTTTGTGTTTTTGATCCCATAGCTTGTGGTTTTTTTTCCGCAAAAAAAACGAAAAAACACAGAATAACGCTTTAAGAAAAAAAGTGAAAAAAAAGGCAGAAAAACTCATGTTTTTGAATGCGGCAATGCTACTGGCTATTTTATAGCATTGAGTGTGCATGATGCCTACAAGTCAAATTTACATTCCTAAACTAGTTGCATTTAAAAATACATTTAATGATTATGTATTAAGCAGTAGACAAAATGATTTGTTTTTTGTTTTTTTTTATCTTCCTAAGTGTAGATGTAATTCTTATGTCCCTGTAAAGCAAGTCAAAAGCAGAGAGACTGGATCAGAGATAGTTTTTTATAACTGAGATTGGCCAATTTATTGCTTAAGCAAGTTAAGGAAATCTATAAACGGGCAGATGTCTCATCAGCAACAATAGACAATGAGAGATCTGTCTATCCTCAGAACCGCCATCGTGATTTGGTGAATAAATATGAAAAGGGAAGGACCGACAGTTGTAGCGTTACCCTTTTTCTACTTGGAAAATGTTTATCTACAGTAACGAAGCCACAAGTTTATTATTGCATCAAGAGAAGCCCAAAATGATTTTAATGTATATGACCAGTCTAAAGCCCCATACACACGGTCGGATTTTCCGACGGAAAATGTCCTATCGGACAATGTTGTCGGAAATTCCGACCGTGTGTAGGCTCCATCGGACTTTTTCCGTCGGATTTTCCGACGGACAAAGTTTTATCTCCTGCTCTCAAATTTTCCGACAACAAAGTCCTATCGGACTTTTTCCGATCGTGTGTAGCGAATTCCGACGGACAAAGTGCCACGCATGCTCATATCACATTACAAGTACAAAGCTATTGGCTACAAGCCTCTACGTAGTCCCGTCGTAGGCAACAAACGTCACCACGTTCAGAATGATCGGATTTTCCGACAACTTTGTCCGACTGTGTGTATGCAACATTAGTGTCGGACTAAATCCGTCGGAAAAAATCCGATGGATTTTGTGGTCGGATTTTCCGACCGTGTGTACGGGGCATTAGGCATCCCATAGATGAGTAATTTTTTTTTGTTCAACCAGTGGGCTGAACGAAAAAAAATGACTTGATTTCCACATCCACACATTTGATGTGGATAGGGGAATCCTCCCTGCTGAGCTAGTGCATTCTGACAGCAGGGAGACTTCCCAGCCATCAGAATACATTGATCAGTGCTGCCAGCTATAGTTGGCATAGTCGGCTATTATCAGTAGACTGACTTCTGTACAACCATCCTGCTCATACATGGATCGAAAGTCGGCTGCTCCCTGCTGAACCATCCACATTTCTATCCATGTACGGCTTTATGTATATACTAATATAGCAATGGATGTAAACCAGCAACTGTTTTAAAACAAAGGTATCAGCAAGCTTTACCTGCACTGAATATTTAGTGTATGTCACATCACAGCTTTATAAAAAATGTATGAAAAAACAATAAAACAATTTAAGAATTTTTAAAGTTACATATCTAATTCCTAAAGTTTTCTTATAAAATATATATTTCTAAAATATATAAAAATATATATTTCTAAAATGCTTCTCAAATGGTCTAAGAATATGCTTCATCTGTTCATATTCCTACAGCATACTTTTTATACTAGTGTCCTGGGGTCTGCAAACTGTCTTTATAATCACAGTAAAAAGAAAAGTCACTCTGCAGGTTCTTTTTTTGAATACCTACATAATTTAGTGCACACACCTCCTATATCGAGAGGTGGATTTGCTTAGTGTTACTTGACAAGCTGATCCTCTCTCAATAAACCAGTGCACTAATTAGTGGGTCTCACTGTTACATAACAAGGCTTGGCACTGAGGAAACTCACTGTGGGCCAGCTTAACAATGCATATATTAAAGGTCCAATTTTATTTTATTTTTTACAGAAGGATGATAGTGTTACAAATACTGTTTCTTTTCTCTTTCCACACATAGATTTCTGTTGGTGCAGGGCTAAGAATTAAATCAAAACCTGCCCTGAACTGTACTAAATATTACTGCTGGCATCACAGATAGTGCTATTCTGTCAGGCATCTGCTGTATGTCAAACCTCTAGTGTTACTGAAGACCCCTTGATGGTGGTGGTGATATTCATGCTACTATATTTGAGTTTCACTGCACCTCAAGGGAAGTCCCACATCAGCAGCAGGTTCATGATTAATAAACTGAAATGTTCTTTCTTCTACCTTTAGAAGAACTTGCGATGAATTTATTTATTACAGGTACTTATATAGCGATGTCAATTTACGTAGCGCTTTATATATATTAAAAGTTCACATCAGTCCCTGCCCTCAAAGAGCTAAGTTATTTGAGACAAAATCTAACTGTTTGCCCTTTCAGTCTAGTCTACCTATTTCATTTCTTATTAAAGCTTTTAGCTAAAAATATGCCTGCCTGTGGTAGGAACACCTTTCCACCAGTGATAAATTTATCATGCATAGAATAATATGCATATGCATAGAAAATGCTTCTTACAAGCAGGTTCAGCAGACAAGGCTACAATATAGATAAGGGACATTCTCTAGAGCAGGGATCTCCAAACTATGGCCCTCCAGCGGAACTACACGTCCCACGAGGCATTGTAAAACTCTGACATTCACAGACATGACTGGGCATAATGGGAATTGTAGTTCTTGAACAACTGGAGGGCCAAAGTGTAGAGACCCCTGCTCTATTGCATCAACACAAAACAAATAGAACTGAGGGTATCAGTTGCAAGAGAGTAGGGTCACCAAGGACAGGTGTCTCATCCCTGTTCATTTGTCTTGTCCAGTTACCAATTTGTCTGCCAAATAGACATGGCTGCAGGGCTGGCCCTTCAAGGGCAAAGGAGGCCCCTAAAAGGGCTTCAAGACATCTATCAACATAATCCTAATAAGAGGGAACATCCTCAATGGGAACCCTAAGATGTTTACTGAGAACTGAAATGGCAGGTTTCACTACTGGAATAGTCTATATCCTCTTAAAGTGGAACTTTAGCTAAAAAACTGGATTTTTTTTAATGCAGAAGAGACATGCTTTGTGTCTTCTGCATTAAACATATTTATCGGCCTGTCCGCCCCCGTACAGTTAACTGTGCACACGAAGCTGACTGCACTTCTGCACATGCATGGGTGTCATGTCACCCCCACTCAGCCAATGAAAGCGCTCATAACTCAACACCAAGTTCACTACATGGACCCCTTATGTATGTATACATATTGATCATATCCCTCCTTAATCTCCTCTTCTCAAGAGAGAACAATTCAGTTCCTCTAATCTCTCCTCATAACTGAGCTCCTCCATGCCTCTTATCAGTTTGGTTGCCCTTCTCTGCACTTTCTCCAGTTCCCCGATATCCTTTTTGTGAACTGGTGCCCAAAACTGAACTGCAGATTCCAGATCTTACTAATGCTTTTTACTGGGGCAAATTATCTCACTTTCTGGAGTCCATACCTCTCTTAATACAATAGAATAGAAGCAAGTAGGTTCTTGTACTGCAGTTTCTAAGGTACAATTTATTCAGCAGCAATGAGAACATTGAGCAGCACAATAGTGGCCTTACCAGATCTCACTCCATATTTCCTATGACTTAAATGACTTCACACTGCACATATATAGCTATGAGGCTAAAGAAGAGGCGTGGGCATCTTCACTTTTCGAGTTTGTCCACTTTAACATATTTAAAAGTATTTAAGGCTTGCCATATCATCACCGGTTTGCTTTATTATTTAGAATCGCATTGCAGGCTCACAATGACAGAGGCTTCAAAAAAAATGTATGCCTTTAGGCTGAAGACGAGTTTTCCAATTAGACCTGCCCTTTTTTAATTTCTTTACACATTTAAAAGATAAATTCACCTTTTTTTCTAAATTCCAGCTCCCCTATGTACCAATATAACATTAATGTACCTGTTACAGAAAAATAAAAGCTTTCTTTGATTTTTAGAAGAAGGCCTTATCTTAGCCCTTGCTGTATTTCTTAGAAAGCTTTAGAGACTTCCTGGTATATAGTTTTAGGACGGAGAAACCAGCAAGACACAGGAAGGAGTTTACTAGCTGACCTCATTATCATCACCCATCATATATGTTTGCACAGCATCCCCGGGAATGCCTCCATGTGTGAATTTGCCTGGCTTGTCCAAGCAGGCTGCCACAGCTGCTATGTTTTCTATGTCTGCATACTAAACTTTCTGGGGCCCTGGGTTGGACACCCCTGATGTAGTGCAAGGGCCAGCATGATTGGATACAGAATGATTGGATAGATGGTGTGTCCTCCTATTATATAGTTTTGGTAAATCTAAAGGAGATTGTACAATCAGATTGTATAGTGAATGACCACCTTTATACACCTAAAATTAACTAGTTGCACTTTCAGTGCCATTAATTGTTAATGGCACAGCAAACACATATTTTGCCACATGAAAAAATGGGTGACAAACACAGCAAAATACACAGTAAAAAATGTGCAACTTCCACTATGCTAAAATGTCCCATGAGCTTCTTTGCCACGTGTAGGGCAGCCCATTGAACTGAATGGGCTGCCCTATGTGTGTCACTGGAAAAACAAGCCAAAAAACGTGCGGTCCCACTATGCTAGATGTAAATGGTGCCTGGAATTGGTGTTTTTACACAAGAACAATGAGGCTCCATTCACATTTGTATGTTTCCAAACGCATGGCAAACCGCAGAGAAAATGTGCACTTTGCTGTGCGTTTCAGAAAATGCACCATGCTCCACTCTAAAAGAAACAATTCTGGAGCTTCTTTTGGGAAATTGTTGAGCACAGGGTAGCACAGTCAAGTGAATTGGCTGTGTTATGTGTGACAAGTGAAAACGTTTCAAAAGGCCCCCCCAACAAAAACATGTGCGGGAACAGGAGTTCCCACTATGTGAAGATGTGACTGAAGCCTGACAGCTGAGTGTCTCCATCCACTTCCTTCTATGTACCTGTATAAAGCTGGTTATACACTATGCAATCAGATTGTACAATCTTTGTACAATTTCCTTTAGGTTTACTAGAACTCTGGAACAGGAGCACCCACCAGAACAATTTATCAATTTCTATCAAATCAGGCAGGCACTTGCACTACATAGCTGATGGGAGATTTAAAGGAGATTGTACAATAAGATTGTAGTGTGTATGGTCACCTTAAGGGAAGAAGTAGGTGGTGGTGGTATTGTAATGAGGGAGGTGGGGTCCAGGCTGGTAATACATGCCCTATCACACCCTTTTCTGTGATGCAAAAACACAGAGACTGATGGGAGCTGACCTACAGGAAGTGATGCAACCAGAAAGAATGTTTTAAAACTCAGACAGAAACATGAAATGTCAAAACTTTTTGGATAAGGTAAGTGAGAAATAAGAACATTGGGATTGCAAAATGATTTAATTTATTATGAAAAGTGAAATTCTGCCTGCAAAAGGTGAACTTAGCCTTTAAACCAGCAGACAGAAAATAAATGGCTCTTGCACAATTATTGTAAAAGTAGTATGAGAGAAGCAAAGTGGGAGGTAATTCAGTAAGTGCATAATGCAATACAAAATTTCCTGGCACTCAGCCCTACTAGGCAGATGAAGATTTCTCATCTGAATACACCAGACGCAACAATCAGAATAAATGCAGCTAAATTTGTTGCATTTGGTATACGCACATGACAAGTTTCCAGATTTTGCTTCTTATAAACCCCAGGCGCTACTCCCCACTGGTACCCTCTCTCAGATTTGCACAATGCTTCTGAATGCTCCCCACCACCTAACTTATGCCAGCAGATCTCTTCCCTACTGTATAAAGGGCACAGCAAGTGGCTGTCAAAGCAGAGGATCTATTTTTTTCAATCCCTAAAACATGCAATGCACACAGAACTGTCCACCATTGCAGCATCCACTGGATATTTGTCAAATGTGTAACAAATTGGGAGGGAGGTTCATAAATTAAGTGATTCTGTGTAGATGCTGCCCTGGGAAACATTTCGAGCCACAAAACAGGCAGAGGGAGCTTGACTTACTAAAGATGTAGAGACTGCTCACCCAGCAATGTGAATACTCACCTAGCGAATAACGCGAAAGTGTGATCTTTCTATTTATTTTGCCTTGCACATAACTGGGCATTCTAAACGAGCATGGCTTCACTATATTTACGATACCTCTTTTGCCATTTACTGTGTACAATGGAAAAAAAATTGAATAAAGCTTTTCATTTCCCATAAGCTTTATGAAGCATAATATTTACAAGGTATCTCTAGATGACCCAGTGGCAAAAATATGAGGTTTGTCAATGCAAGTCAAGTAAAAAATATCTTAGTTTTATAATAACTCTCTGGGTAATTTACTATAGGTATCTGGGACTTTCCTACTTTGGACAAAGCTGCATTTGTATACAGGCCACATACCGTAAGCAGTATCCTACAGTGTCATGGTTTCAGGGGTCAGTAGAATCTCCTTTGTTTGATTATATTATCAAAATGATATTTGAAATATAACTCTGGGCTATTTATTTTTAAAATCCCCCCCCAGGTAGTGGTAAAAACACATCTCTGGCTGCTATTCACCTTTAGTCTGGTGCTGTCCCCATAGAATCTCTTCAGCATCACAAGTTGTTCTCAGTCTTTTGGGTTCATCCTGTAAGACTGTGAATGTAGCGCATCACGTTCCTGCTCCCTGAACACGACAATGCATTTCCATGGTCTTGATACTGAAAATAGTGTTGATATCATCACGTCAGTGGTGATCTCTGCATCATCCAGAACCACCCACCACTAAAAGAGGGACAAGGAAGAAGAGGTCCCAACAAGTCATGTGATCATCCAGAAGACATCTATGAACAGATAAGTAAAAAACAAAGCATAATGAGGAGCATAGTCTTGGATTTCATGTCTTGTCATCACTTATTTCATAAGGCATTTTAGAAAAAGGGAAACATTTTACTTTTCAGCAGTTTCATCAATGCCTGTTTAAAGGTTTGATTTTATGTACACTATCTGTATTGTTGTTACTTGATATTAAGCCAAGTGGGGTAAATATGCCTACAGAGTTGCCTGATGTGTCACCAAGTTGGAGTACAGGGGCAGAAAATCAGCAATGTGCAGGAAAGAATATAACCACATGGGGAACTAAAATTTTTTGAACTTTGTTTTCAACTGTTTCTGATTTTTTTTTTTACAATATAAATATTTTTGTAATTAATGCATGGTGCAGCCTTGACAAGGTTTTTTTTTTAAAAAAAACTGTTGTTTCCCATGCATGCTGTATCTAGTTGAACTTTCAGACTGAGCCAACTGTTCCTCTAAAAAGAAAGGGGTAGCGAGGGGACTACATATCTGCTTTGACCCAGCCACAATTTATACGTTTTTTTTAGTTTTTTTAAAGAAAAGAATGTACAGATACAGAGCCTCTGGGCATACCCCAGCTCATAAAAACAAGAAACACATTAACCACTTCCCGACCGGCCACTGCATATATACGTCAGCAGAATGGCACGGGCAGGCAGAATCACGTACCGGTACGTGATCGTGCATGTGCCTGCCCGTGGTCGCGCGCGCGCCGCGCGTCGCGGGAGCTCCGTGACCCCGGCCGCGGGACCAGCGGACCCGATCGCCGCTGGTATCCCGCGATCGGGTTACGGAGCTGAAGAACGGGGAGAGGTCTATGTAAACAAACCTCTCCCTGCGCTTCCTACACTGACTGTCAGTGATCGGCGGTTCCCTGTCATCGGGAACGCCGATCAATGACGTCAGACGTACAGCCACGCCCCCCTACTGTAAAAAAAAAACACAACACGTCACACTGACTCCTCCCCGCCCCCTAGTGGTTAACCCCCTAACTACAACTGTCATTTACATAGGAATCAGTGCTATTTAAATAGCAGTGATTGCTGTATAAATGACAAATGTCCCAAAAATGTGTCAAAAATGTCCGATGTGTCCGCCAAAATGTCGCAGTCACAATAAAAATCGCTGATCGCCGCCATTACTAATAAAAAAAAAATATTAATAAAAATGCTATAAAACTATCCCCTATTTTGTAAACGCTATAACTTTTGCGCAAACTAATCAATAATCGCTAATTGCGATTTTTTTTACCAAAAATATGTAGAAGAATACGTATCGGCCTAAACTGAGGAAAAAAAATGTTTTTTTTATATATTTTTTGGGGATATTTATTATAGCAAAAAGTAAAAAATATTGCATTTTTTTCAAAATTGTCGCTCTATTTTTGTTTATAGCGCAAAAAAATAAAAACCGCAGGGGCGATCAAATACCACCAAAAGAAAGCTCTATTTGTGGGAAAAAAAGGACGCCAATTTTGTTTTGGAGCCACGTCGCACGACCGCACAATTGTTAGTTAAAGCGACGCAGTGCCGAATTGCAAAAAGGGGCCTGGTCCTTTAGCTGCAAATTGGTCCGGGGCTGAAGTGGTTAAAAAGAAAGTAATAATAACAGTAACTAAATAAAACTTAAAAATCCCAAAGACTTGCTGCTTAAATAACGAGAATTTCAGGTGCTCAATCATGCCTTATCGTTATGGGTGTTGGGGGTAAAAAAAAAACCCTATCAGTCACACCATCAACTTTCACTCATCTCCACTGTGCTAATACCCATAGGTATAGGGAACTCGATTCATTTGGTAGGCAATGTAGTAACTTTGCCATACCTACAAGAACATATGTACCCGATATCCACCTATAAAGATATATATCAGTCACAGGATCATTTATATAGAAAACTGTCACCACATGGTGGCACTGTGGACAGCGTAAAGGATAAACTCTGCCACGTCCTATTAGATAGTTGAAACCATCTGGGAATCAGAAAGAATAGACTTTATAGGCATATTTAAAAAAAAAAAGGTTTACAATTTTTTATTTATGAAAACACAATAAAGACATGGACACATTAAAAAACATGTAACTTAGTAAAAGTGATTAAAATAACATGTCTCACTGGCCAACCAGTGGCCCACTGTCCAAATGGACTCAATGGACTACACTGATAAGCCACGGGAAAACTTGAATTGATTGTTACCCCAATGAGCTGATACATATGATAACCTGGAAGAGTTAAACCCTACAACAATGAATCAGGGGTTAATAGAGTCAGTACAGCAAATGTCGATTCTGCTTTTCAAGGGTTCAGAAGACTTGCTCGACTAGCTTTGCGCTTAAGGAAACACTTCTTCTGGAGCTAGTTAAATAAGAGTATCATATATATTGTACATCATTGAGGCAGAACAAATAACTGGACAGGAGCTTCAAGGGGACCACCACGTCAAAAAGGGCGTACATGGGGGTGCACAAACAGGAGACAGACTGCAGGGTCTATATTGGTAGTAAATGATTTGAGTACCCTCACACAGTCAGTCATTTCAAGTAAATGATCCCTCACAGTCTCTGATACATTGTTCTAAAAATTGGCCATTAACTTAGACGGCATCCACGTCAGATGACTAATTTGAAAGGGGTAGTTTCAAAAGTATTGAGCGTACAATAAGAAAATGTCACAGAAAAATTGGTATAAAGACACTCCAGCAGATGTCAGCAAAGCAGGAAGGCCAAATCATCATCTGACACTGTGCAGCATATCCCCAATCAGTGTCTCCTCCTGGGTGCCCCCACAGATTAAAGCATCCTGCATATAATAGTACTTGTGGAGGATTTTGAACTGGATTAGACGCTCTCTAGAGGATATGAGGTGAGAGAAGAGAAGCTCCTGACCCAGCCACTTTTGAGTGCAAACTTTACCTTAAAGTGGTTATAAGCCCTTAGATTTACCCATATAAGTGAACAGCCTCAGATGATACACAGAGATGAAACAAATCCTTCTGCATAGGTTTTACTTGTTTATCTGCAGTCTCCGCTCTACACCCTTTCAAAAGTGCAGATTGTGTTAAAAATCTTTCTTCATCTGTCAGCAGCACAGAGGAGGGGGTGGAGAGGCTGCAGTTACAGTGTGTGAGAGCTGATTTTAGGAAAGGAACACAACACACCCCCTTCTACACAGCAGAACTGTGCTCTCCCCCCCCCCCCCCCCCCCCCTCCTGACACAAATGTATCTCATGTGTTGGGAAAACTTCTCAGAAGTGACTCATGCTGATAACAGAGGAATGAAGCACAAAATAGAAACAACACTCACAACTTTAGAGAGAGATGAGTAAACACTAGAGATATATGTGCTTCCATGACTGAGGTTTACAACCACATTAAAGGTGGCGATGGTGGGAGGAAGTAAGTAAACACCTAGGGGAAAATGATCAGTTTAGGATAGTTTAAAAGCTAGGGAGGGGCTGGGAATTTATATAATTAATGAACTTGTTTGTTAAGCTGTTTAGAAAAAAAAAACTGTGTTTTCCTCAACAGTAGGTAAGGAGATAAAAGAAAACATGTGTAGTCAAAAGCCACACCTGCTGGTTAGATATGAGATTGCAAAATACAATATATTATATTTATCACTCTCATCACAAATATTTTTTAAATTAGTATTTTAAACATTTTTAAATGTGTGATCCTAAAAAAAACAATGACAGATTTTTTTTTTTTACACAAACATTATAAATTCACTTTAAAATCTTTTTTACTAGAAAATTGCCTGAAAGGATTACATATAATACAGTTACACTGCATATTAATATACTGATTTACCATTCATATACTGTTTATCATCTTTTGACTTTAGAGACCAATTAGGTAAACATGTCATTTAAATCCTTTACATTCAATAGTAGAGCATGTCATCTTTGCCAAATCATATTATTTTTTTAGTTAAAAGCACCTGTTTCTTACCATGAATTAAACAAATACTGCTTGTGAGTTGCCAAGCCTAGACTAAAGATCACATTGAACCAGAAGCAAAATGGATGCTTCATGCTATTAGAGGCTTTTTTTTGGATACGACCGTCTTATGCCTTGTACACACGGTCGGAAATTCTGACGAGAAAATCCGTCAGATTTTTTCCGATGGATTTTGTCCGAAACTGGTGTTAAATACACATGGTCGGACAAAGTTGTCAGAAAATTTGATCGTTCGGAACGTGGTGACGTTGGTTGCGTACGACGGAACTACATAGAGGCTAGTAGCCAATAGCTTTGGTCTCATAATTTGATCTGAGCATGCGTGGCACTTTATCCATCGGAATTCTCTACACACGATCGGAAAAAGTCAGGATTTTTTTGTCGGAAAATTTTAGATCCTGCTCTCAAATTTTTTCTGTCTGAATTTTCGACGGAAAAAGTCAGATAGAGCCCACACACGATCAGATTTTCCGACAACATAATCCAATCGGACCTTTTCTGTCGAAATTTCCAACCGCGTGTACAGGGCATTAGTCTGGTAGACTTAAGCTAGGGTCAACAGGAAACATTGCCTGTATATGTTATAATGGGTAAACATGGCTGTCCTCAGGTACATATAGAATTATGTACAACAACTGAATATGTAGTCATGGACTTTGTGTGAACATACTGTATAGAAGAGAAACTGAGTCCCATAAAAACAACTTTATTATGTATCATTAAAAATCTCCACATAGGGGTTCACAACATGCAAAGATTCCAATTACAGTTCACATGTGGACTTGCTGCGTCTTCAGGAGCACATGTGACAGAATCAGTACACTGTAGCCCACTTCTAATCTTTAGTAGAGTAATATCAGCCAGTAGGGTAGACTGGAATTTATAGCATGTGTATGTTGCCCATAGAGGTGGCCAAGGTGAAGCCACTGCCTCTCAGGTGGGAAATTCAGGTACATTCAGTAAGCAGCCAATGGTCTTGTACACATAATATTCAATGGAGAACCACCCAGACCCAATGTCAGTAATGCCCCGTACACACGGTCGGAAAATGCGACCACAAAATCCATCGGATTTTTTCCGACGGATTTAGTCCGACACTGGTGTTGCATACACACGGTCGGAAAAAGTTGTCGGAAAATCCGATCATTCTGAACGTGGTGATGTTTGTTGCCTACGACGGGACTACGTAGAGGCTAGTAGCCAATAGCTTTGTACTTGTAATGTGATCTGAGCATGCGTAGCACTTTGTCCGTCGGACTAGGCTACACACAATCGGAATTGGTGTGATCGGACTTTGTTGTCAGAAAAATTGAGAGCCAGGAGATAGAACTTTGTCCGTCGGAAAATCCGATGTAAAATGTCCGATGGTGCCTACACACGGTCGGAATTTACGACAACATTGTCCGATAGGACAGAATCCATCGGAAAATCCGACCGTGTGTATGGGGCTTAAGTCACCAAAAAGACAGCATGGTAATCAAAGTATTCAAGGCACATATTTACCAAAGAGGGGGTATTTTAGAAACAAACTCCATTCACATGAATCCAGCCTACAGGCTAGATTCATATAAACAGAGTTTGTTTCTAAGATACTTATCAAGAGCCACCTCTTTGGAATATTACTGGCTGATATTATTTTATTAAAGATCAGGATTGGGTTCCAGTGTACTGATTCGGTCACATGTTCTCCTGAAGTAGGCCTCCTGAAACATGTTGAGTCCACATGTGAACTGTAAACAGAATCTTTACATGCTGTGAACTCCTATGCAGAGTAATTTTTTATGTTGTGTAATAGATTTTTAATGGTATATAGTAAAGTTTTTTTTTATTGTACTGTTTCTCTTCTATATGTCCACACAAAGTCCATGACTACATATTCTGTTAATAGTTGTTAATAGTTGTACATGATTTGCTAGGAAGTGGACATACCTGTATAGCACACACAGTCTGGGCTTCTCCTCCGCAATACATATTAAATTACCGGCTGACTCAGAAATTGTCTAATGTCAGTAACTGAGTTACTTGACAATACTGTGAGGGGATTTGTCGGTGCCCGGCATGCCATGTAGTATTACCTGGAAAGAACACAAAATCTGCATTGGTAAATTAAATAATCTGAAACTAGCAGAACACAGAATAATTGCAGAGACTATAAGAGCTTTGGCAAAATTGTTTTAGCAGGTGTTCCTCAGAATATTATACATATTACTTCCCAACAATATAACATTTGCATTCACATAGATATTACTGTAATATGGTATGTACAAGTATTTTCATACAAGCATCTGTATACTTCTCTAAAAATAATTAATATAGAGCTGCATTATTTTGCATCTTATATATCTGTCTGTATTGAAGCATTAATGATATAAAAAATAGAGAGTGCCATTAATGCCCTCTTTTTGAAAACGTCACATCCTTGGCTATTTTGTGCTGACCCCCTAGCTCTAATACTTTCTGTGTTACTGACCCAAGACAAGTATGCAAATCGATAAAGTCAGAGGTCCCTTGCTGTTTACTTGTTTTAAAACCAGTAAATCAAATTACTGAAGCAAGGGGTCATCATGACAGCCAGGCAACTAGCATAATCAGAAGAAGACATGGCAGCCTCTCATGATAGGTTTACTTTAAGTATTATATTATGTCAGTTTTTCTAAAGTAATTTGCTTTTCTAATAATTCAGCTTCTGAATTTGTTAATTTAGCTAGATTCATTCATTTATTTTTCAGAACAAAGTCATGTTTCAGCTTAACTGACCCATGAAAGTAATGTAATGTTTTAAGTCTGAGCTGTTACGCATTTGCATATTCTCGGCTATTTTAAATAAGCAATATTCATGAGCTCTCTGGTGTATTAATTAATTTCAATCTACTATTTTGTGATTACACAGTCTAATAAATGGCAAGACTTCAGAGCAGACCTTTTCTAAATTAACACAAAAATGGCAGTAACATGCAGTGTATGTCCAGCTAAAACCTTTTTGTTTCTTCTTAGTTTTGAAAAAAAGGTTAAAACACTTGTCCAGTTATGACTACTATTTATGGCCTTGTTATAGAGATCACCCCACACTTTCTGTCCTAGAGAAAATGTTTTTCCCAAAAGGAAACAAAGTAAACTCTCCAACAGCAACCCAGACAGAAAACAAATTCCCTTTAGTAGAGTAGGGGAATGCCAGAACCCCTGTTGGATGTTTCTGTAGGCCCAAAGCTTTCTGTGTCACGAGTTGACAAGCAGTCTTGTTTTCAAAGCCTGCTGCTAAGTGGATGAAGCACTAAGGCCGGGTGAGTTCAGGTCTGTTGTTAAGTAAAACTAATTTTGCCCTTTTTCAATCTACTTTTGAACCTGTACTTTTTGGAAAAATTCTGCCTGATAATACTGGCTATAACACCCTAGAAGCCCCAAACTGCTAATTTGTTTTCCTTAGTATCCTGCAGCTTTAATGGCCATACATACGGCCCAATATCAGGTGACATCGGCTGGCTCAATAGAAATATTTGGCCCGTGTGTACGGCAACCGGTCAGACAGAAGCCAGCTTCTGTTGAAGGGGCATGACCAAAAAAGCTCTGCCAATCGGCACCCAATCAGCCCCCCCAGCCAATGGCCCACATTAAGGCCGGTTTCACACTGGGGCAGTGGGGGTGGCGGCGGTAAAGCAGCGCTATATTTAGCGCTGCTTTACCGTCGTTTTAGCCGCGGTATTTGGCCGGTAGCATGGGTGGTTTTAACCCCCACTAGCGTCCGAAAAGGGTTAAAACCCCCTGAAAAGCGCTGATGCAGCGGCGCTTTGTCGGCGGTATTACCGCGGTGTCCCATTGATTTCAATGGGTAGGAGCGGTATAGGAGCGGTGAATACACCGCTCCTTCACCGCTCCAAATATGCTGCTAGCAGGACTTTTTTTACCGTCCTGCTAGCGCACCGCTCCAATGTGAAAGCCCTCCGGCTTTCACACTGGAGTTAAAGGATCTGCTTTTTTCAGGCGCATTACAGGTGCTATTTTTAGCACTGTATCGCCTGAAAAACGCTTAGGTGTGAAAGGGGCCTTAAAGGCACACTGAGCTTCATTCAATGACTTTGCCTAGGCTGAGATTATGTCATTTGTCAGCTGCATTAGTGCTTTAATATGGTGGCTTAGTGCAACACATGTTAACACACAAAATTCTACAAGTTGACTTATGGGGTAAGGCATCGCACTGGCCGGGACAAGTCTGAAGAGGCTATAAGAGCCGCACTTACACATTAGCATATGTGCACTTAGCAGGAAATAATATATATGACTTCTCAAGGGTGAATCATGTTTTGAACTTGTGCTAGGAGTAGCAGAAGGTAATATTTTCATTAATTTGTATCTAGCTTGGTGCTTCTTAATACTGTATGCTAAAGGCCTATTAATACAAGCAACAACGTATAAAGTGCAGTAATCTGCTGAAACCAACCAGCAATCATTGCCCTGACTACCCCAAACGAATGAATGATAAAATCTGATTAACTCTTGAGGATTAGTGCAACAGCATCATATCTCTTTAAATATCCAGAGAAATAGGCATGTCTATGTAAAATCCACCACCATGCAAAATGACTTTAGACCTCATCTGGGTAATTTTTGGTGACAGCAGTACAGGCCAGTCCTCTAGCTTGTGTGCCTTTAAATGTATTCAATGAAGCACCATATGCACATATCAAAACACAATAAATAGGTAATTTAGGTAATCAGCAATGAATAATTGAGTCAAAATGACTTGTAATTATATCAAGGCCTTTTTGTTTCATATCAATAACGTCTAAAGATGAAACCCTAAGTGCTTTATGTTGTAAGCAGAGGCACAGTGCGCAGTTCTAGAAATCTATTTACTGACAATCAGTCCATTACCAGGCTAAAACACTAAAAGCATTTACAGTCAGCTTAGTGACTGCACCATGCTGACATGTGAGGGCCCGAGGGGCTGCACCAGCAGTACTCTATACAAGTTATGATGTTTCTGACCACACAGATACATTTGTGCTTCAAAATATATGTTTTGACTTGTGAAGCATGAAACAGAAGTGCAAGGATGAATTTTGTTCTATTACTGGAGCCACTTCTGATCTAGGCTTAATCAAACATGAACCTTTTCTCATATTTTGTAGGAAAAGTTAAATGTTTCAGGACCATTGACAGCTAATAAAAAATGACTTGCTCCTACAGAAATACACAAACCTTATATTTGCTTGGATGTTTTACTAAGCATTATGCTTTATAAACACAGCAAAAACCTTGGACTAAAGCAAATACACTGTTCGCACTTGTTCATACCCAGGGCTTTTTTTTCTCAGAGAATAGGTGAAGGTACTCCAACCTTTCAAGACCCCCTTGTCTGCTCCCCCTACCCACCTCCAAGCACCTTCCCTTGGTTGCACCCCCTACTCCACTCCCAGTACCAGCCTGTTTAGATTATACAGAACCAAGTATTATTTTGTTGGGGCTAAGTAATTTTTATGGAATGTGTTAATGATGACAAGAAAAGCAGTAAAATATATCCACTGCAGCCAGCAACATTGACCCCCCCCCCCAGCAACAATAGATCCACACAAGCAATATCACCCTCCCCCAGCAACAATAGATCTCCCAGCAGCAAGCAACAGTAGGTACCCCCCTCAACAGAAGATCCCTCTCAGCAAACATTGACTGCCCAGCAACAATAGATCCTCCACCAGCAACAATAGACCCCCCCTTGCAGCAATAGATCCCTCCAGTGACAACAGATTCCTCAACAGCCAGCATCAAAAGACACTCCAGCATGCCCCAGCACCCCTTGCCGTTACAGTGCTGGAGGTGCTTTAAATGCATTCCCCCGCATTCCTGCTGAAAAAAGCCCTGTTCATACCAATGCATTACACTGCAGTAACGTGCACATGTCCAGTATGCTGCATTTTGTTTTAAATGTACTAAAGTCTAAGGCTTGATTCACACTAATGCGTTTTTTTGATGCATTTTGCAGAAATGCAGGGACATTTTTTAACATGGGTTCCTATGGAACATGTTCACATCAATGCATTTTTGTGCCTCTGCGTTTTGTGGAAAGGGTCGGGGACTTTTTTCATGCAAAATGCAGCGTTTTGCATGTAATAGAAGTCAATGGACCCCCATCCAAAACGCAAGTACCGCGTTTTTAGCACAATTTTGCCGCGATTTGCGCTTTGTGTTTTTTTTTCAATTTTTTTACACTATATATATATATATATATATATAGCTGGTTAACCACAGTGTAAAAAAAAAAAAAAAAATGCAAAATCGCGGTGAAAACGCATTTCCAAAAACGCAGCAAGCACTGCAAAAAGCACTGCAAAAGCTCAAAAGCAACATGTATAGATGTGAATCTAGCCTAATCACACACACCAGGAGGTAGTGGGAGAATCCTACATCATTCTCACCTAAGCAACAAAGCAGGAAGTTCCTGGATGCAGCACAGAAAAGGTAAGGAACTTTTCTAAAAAATTAAAGCATTCTCCAATAATGGAAGAGGGATGGGGGGAAAAGACAGGAGCAAAAAGTAATTTTAACCCCTTGCCGACCGGCTCACGCCAATATACGTCGGCAGAAAAGCACATACAGGCATATTAACGTACCTTCACATTGCCCTTTAAGACGTGGCATTGTGGGCGTGCGCGCCGCCGCGAGCGTGATCACAGGTCCCGCAGACTCGATGTCCGCGGGGATACCCGCGATCATCTCACGGAGAGGAAGAACAGGGAAATGCTGATGTAAACAAGCATTTCCCCATTCTTCCTAATGTCAGGACACTGATCACAGCCCCCTGTGATCGGGAGCAGTAATCAGTGTCATGTCACACGCAGCCCATCCCCCCTACAGTTAGAACACATCCCTAGGATACACTTAACCCCTGCAGTTACTGCCAGTAACATTTACACAGTAATCAGTGCATTTTTAATCGCACTGATCGCGGTATAAATGTAAATGGTCCCAAAATAGCGCCAAACGTGTCCGATCTGTCGGCCATAATGTCGCAGTCACAATAAAAATTGCAGATCATCGCCGTTACTAGTAAAAAAAAAATATTAATAAAAATGCCATAAAAGTATCCCCTATTTTGTAGACGCTATAACTTTTGTGCAAACCAATCAATGAATGCTTATTGCGATTCTTTTTACAAAAAATATGTAGAAGAATACTGTAAGTATCGGCCTAAACTGAGGGAAAAAAAAGTTTTTTTATATATTTTTTCGGGCATATTTATTATAGCAAAAAATAAAAAATATTGCGTTTTTTTTTCAAAATTGACACTCTTTTATTGCTTATAGCGCAAAAAATAAATACCGCAGAGGTGATCAAATACCACGAAAGAAAGCTCTATTTGTGGGGAAAAAAGGACATCAATTTTGTTTGGGAGCCATGTCACATGACCGTGCAATTGTCAGTTAAAGAGATGCTGTGCCGAATCGCAAAAAACGCTCTGGTCTTTGGCCAGCAAAATGGTCCGGGACTGAAGTGGTTAATGGGTGAAGGTCGGCTTTAATTATTTTTATGAGACAAATTTAAAAAAAAATGTCATATCTATAACTTGGACAACTCAAATCCACTCCCCTATACATTTAAAACGTCTAAAATAAAGGGATTAATGTATTGAATTGCCTGCACTAAGGTGCAAAACAGATCAGGAAGATTCACAAAGCTGTAAATCGTAAGAACAATTGCAGTGCTTGAGACATTCACGGTGTCTAGAGTCAATGAAACGCTAACCTATTTATTTAAAGTTACCGCGTGGCAGCGGTCTACGGCACGGGGGTGGAGGACCCCTGCAGTAGAGTACAAAGAAGAACCAGGGAGGCTTGATAAACTAAGGGAATCCAGAATGAGTCAGAGATTGGCAGCATCATAGTATTACATACAGGATGGGTTCACAACTTTTTTTTTTTGAGGGGGTGGGGGGGAGTCGAGGACTGATTTTCAATATCTTTGAAGGGGTAAAGGTCACTTTTGGTGAAAGGGATGAAATCTATCAGCAGGCTGCAATCCAGTGATTGAGGATCAATGGTCCAGATGGCTTTTTGTTTTTATGGTTATTTTACTCTATGTTGCAAAGATAGGAGGTTTAAAATTCTGTAATAGATTAAACAGAGTAGATTAAGAAATTAATAGCATATCCTTCCAATGATCTAAATTTTCTCTGGAAAAGTAGTTGTTTTTGGAAACCAAACAGTTTCATTTAATATTTTTATTGCAAAAAGCATGTTTTTTTTAATGTTTTATAAAGACATTTAGTGAAAAGTTGGGGCAAAACAAAAAATAGTTGTCATTTTGTTTTGCTGAAAAGGATTTGTCCTAGTCTGTTCATGAATCGTTTAACTGTCCTCAATCAGCTTTCCTCTGTCTCTATGCTCTTGCCTGGAGGCTGGCTTAAGTGCCTGTTTGCTTTTTATTAAATATGCTTTGACAGCTGGGGGAAGATTCTTTTTAGAATACACTATCACAGCAAGGCAGACTGAACTGAATGATGGATGGTTGCAGTGGGGATTGTTCATAAATGTTTAAATTTATTTCAGGAAAATCTTGGGGGATGTTTTTGGTAGAAAATCTTTGAATCATAGCAATGTGGGCCTTTTTTTGATCTGTGCTTGTCTAAAGCTTAAGCATTTCATAGCAGAATTGTCATACACTAGATGAAAATGCTATGGGGCTATACCTTTAAGTAATAAGAAGATAAGGAAAATAACATATGATCACTAATTACATTATATACTAGCTCCTAACTACTCTAACTACTCAGGTTCACACTTTTGTACATTAGATGATTTACACTAATGAGCTAGAACTCTTATCATATCATGTTTCCTACAAGTATGTAAGGTACAACAGAGCACTGGAGCCAAATAAAAATGGCTAGACTTAAGGCCCGTACACATGATCAGAAAATCATACAAAAAATACTGATTTCAAAACGGTTGTGCGATAATCTGAATACACAGCTTTCGTCTGGAATTTTACGAAGGGACAAACACAAAAATGTTTCTCTTACGATACCAGATCGTACGATTTTCGTTTAATCAGTGCAGTTTTCATCCAAAAATACAAATACAATACAATATATTACATTACTTCCAATTTTTTATTCTGTCGTACGAGAATTTGCGTACGTTAGTAACCTATTTGTTTTCGATATGGAGACTAACATGCAAAAAAAAAAAAAAGGCGATCATTCGTCCAATAATTTCATCGTGTGTACTAGGCTTTACACTGATAGATATGCTAATTTTATCTAGATGCTAGTCTATGAAGTCTAAAAAGCCAATTTGAAGCAAAATAGATTGTATATTTCTAGGTTTGCTGTTTCTGATGTAAAGATAATTCTGCAAGGTGATAGATATTAACTCAGTCAGTTATGATTCTGCTTAGTTTACATATCTTTCCATGCATGGCCATCTTTATTCCTTCTACACAAGTCAGGATCTCTAACTATTGCAATATTCACTGATATATTGTGTTTCAGGTTAATGATGATACTGAACCCTTATTACACACTAGACACATCTTTGTTTAGAATTAAAGAATGAAGAACGATGGTGTTGATATCAAATAAGTAGGTTCTGGTTGAGTTTGACTGTGCAGAGGCGGTAGAGGGTATAACCAAATTATTTTATCTGCAAACCATAATCAGCATTTCATAATTGGCGTTATGCACTTTTTTATTTTATGTTAGATTAGTACATGGTTTTTAACAATATAAATAGTTACATTCAATCTATCAACTATCACACAGACAACCATACCTTCTATGGCCAATTAGGGCAATTTATCTATCAGTAGTTTTTAGGTGTGTAAAGTGAATAGGAGTACTATGGCACCTAAACAAACACAGGGAGGACATGCAATCAATATGCATGAATTTAGGGTGCCCCCTTTAAGCTCACAGAAAGGTAATCTATAAATACTGTTCAGGAATGTGCTACCTGTGTGCTAGATTTTGAATTGAGATATACTCGGACCCATATTTCCAACAAGATAAAAATTATGATCCTAGAAAAAATGAACCAATGTGTACAGATTGCACATGCTCATCATTCCTATGGTTTTGTATAGATGATGGAACTTTGTGCACATCTAAGGGAGGAACAAAATTAATTAGGCAATATTTACACCTACATTGATTTAATTATTTAATTTGACAATACTGATGTTTTACATATACTCTAATGCCCTGTACACATGATCGGACATTCCAACAACAAAACCGTGGATTTTTGTCCGAAGGTTATTGGCTCACACACGGTCACACAAACGTAGGCCAACAATTTCCGAACGTGAGAATGCGGTGACATACAACAGGTACGACGAGCATATAAAAAGGAAGTTCAATAGCCAGTGCGCCACCCTTTGGGCTCCTTCTGCTAATCTCGTGTTTATCTCGTGTTAGTAGAAGTTTGGTGAGAGACGATTCGCGATTTTCATCCTCGTGCTTTTCAGTTTGTTTCTGCTTTTCAATTTGTGCTTGTGGGTTTGTATCTGTTCCTCAGTGCGTGTTGTCAGTTCGTTCCTGTCTTTCAGTGCATTCTATTTATAGTTCGCTTCTGTTTTTCAGTGCGTTCTTGTCCGCTCATTTCTGATTTTCAGCTTGTTCTTCTCAGGTCCTTTCTGATTTTCAGTTAGTTTCTGTTAGTTTGTTCTGACCAGCCGACTAGCCGTTTTCTAGCCATGTTACGTTCTCGTCAGAGAGCTTGTGCCGTTGTTGGGCTTGGAGTTCTTGCTTTGACCCAAGTCCAGTCCATGAACAGGGGGAGGAGTTCATGGATCAAGAATTGGTTACTTAATCATGACCAATTCTCTCACATGCCTTTGCTGCAGGAGCTCCAGGAGAATAATCCTTATGATTTCTGGAATTATCTCCGGATGACGGAGCCCGTTTTTCACTGTCTGTTGGCTTTGCTTACCCCTTATATTACGAAGCAGTACAATTGCATGCGACAAGCCATCACTTCTGTGCAAAGGCTCGTCGCCACCTTGTGGTACTTGGCGACGGGGAGAAGTCTCCAGGATATTAAGTTTACGACTGGGATCTCCCCCCAGGCTCTGGGAATCATTATTCCAGAGATCTGTTCTGCCATAATTCAGGTCCTGCATAAGGACTATATTAAGGTAAATGTTATCCTTTAACATTACATTCTATGTATTTAATGTTTGCTAATGTATTGTATTTCTTTCATCATTCCATAATTACCATGATTGTAATATGCTGTGAATGTACTCTTTGTCCTCATGCATGCTGTAAGCTTTTAATGCTCCTTTTTTGTCCTTCATGCATATTTGCCTTCACTCACCTCCCCAGCATGCTATCCTGGGCCCATACACACTAGCCTAGTCACTTAACAATGTATTTTGTCAGCTCCATTGTAGTGCTTACCCTAAATACCCCCCTTGTACAAATGTTATTGTTGTCCTTAAATTCAGGCAGAGTGCAAGAGTCTTTTTTTGGGGGGCCCAAACTCATTTGGAACCCTCCCCCCAACCGCTAAGTCAACCAATACCAATACTCTATCTGCTGACTTTGCCAAACCCATACACACTATATACAGAATGTAAAAATGTGCTTCAATTTGGACAGTGTGTATTCATATTTTTGACACTTCTTACCTGTCCAGTAGGCTGCCAATAGTGTAAGTAAGGAGGGGCTGGCCAAAGTAACGCACATTATTTATGCATTCAGCTCTCAATGAAATGGAGAGGGTTACCTGTCCAAAACATCTCCCCCACCCTAACATTTTTACAATGGGACATCAGAGGGGGTGAGGAATCTGATAAGTGGACCTTATACTTTTGTCTTTAAATATTAATTTCTTATCGTACATCATGGGACACAGAGCCATAGTAGTTACTATGTGGGTTATAGGCCGCCTTCAGGTGATGGACACTGGCACGCCCTAAGACAAAAAGTGCCCTCCCTATATAACTCCTCCCACTACTGGGAGTACCTCAGTTTTTTCGCCAGTGTCTAAGGTGTTGGTCCAGAGTGAAGATGTGCTGTGCTGAGCTCCACTGGAGCAATCCTGGCTGGGGCTAGCTATGCAGCCAGATCCATTCAAAGTGTATTTTAGGCCGAATTGAATGGTACCTGGGCCTCGTGTCTGAAGAAACTAGGTTTTGCCTGTAAACGCTTCTCTTTTAGAGAGCTGGACCCCGGGATCCAGTACTTTTGGTATTAAGACCATAAAGTTTTACTGGCAGTGGTGCTATTACAGGTCCAGGATTGTGGGTTTCCCAGAGGATCCCCGGCCCCTGAAGGTTTGTTAACGGAACCCACCGTGAAGGATGAAGATTGCGTCTGTTGGTTTTTACCACATAAAAAACCCTGCGGCGGGAAAGGTAGGTGGACTTTTCTAAGAAATTCTTTAGAATTTTCTTATGAAATGTCTCCTTTAGTTAGTAAATGTTGTCATGACTATGTGTCACCACTCTGGGCTGTATGGAGAACATACCTTCTCATGCTTCCTCAAGAGAACACACTGGGTCCGGAACAGCAGGCTTCTTTTTCTCTCCAGCCAGTAGTGGACCTCCGGTAAGTCTGGGGGGGGTCAGCACGTTGCTCCTCGTCGCTGACGTCACCGCGTTTTGCGTCCACTAGCACGGGCGTGTACTGCTGCCGGCCGGCCGCGAATTTTAAACCTTTTTTACTCTGATTTGTATTTTGCGCCCCTTGGCGGTTTTTAGCCAAATAAACCTGTTGGATTCCACCCATGGTGTGTCCTTTTTGTCCCCCTCTTTCCTTTTGGGTCATTTTTGTGGAGAACAACTGACCAACCCTCACAGATATAGGGTCTAAGAACCAATACCATCAGCAGTGAGGATTACGGTTTACCCGCATCTGAAGCTACCAACATCCATACCTGAGGCTGTACACCGGGAGGGGTGGAATCGTGACAAGACGGAGGACAAGGCCCTGGCTGGGTTTTAGCCACATGCGATTTCCCTTATTCGATCTGGTAAGCCTGCAATTTGTCTGGTGGTGGGATCATCACAGCGTTTATCACTCTAATCTCTGGAAAAGACACCTCCACCATATTTGATGTCGTTGTCCCTGATTGGATATTTGGTCACATTTGGACATTTTTGCTTGAGTTTTGTCACTATTTGTGATAGTTTAGACTGTTGTTATCAATGACGGGTAAATAACGGTCCTTATTGTACACTGATATTCTGTCTATTCACATTTGGGTGACATTATCAGCCTGGTCATCACTATTTTCACCATTATCATTATTGGTTGATATAATCTTTATTGTTATTATTCACGATTTATATTATTTTTTCCACTTAGCGCAGCCCCTTTTTTCACTATTTCTATCCTAACCCATCATTTTTCATTTACCTCTTTCGCCCATTCCACCACCCGATTAAGAGCGACCGCATTGTGGTACTTTTTAAACTCCGGCACAGCTAAGCCTCCCTGTTTTTTTACTCTACTCAGTACAGTATATGCAATTCTCGTTTTTTTGTTGTACCATATATATTTTGAGATTAAACCTTTTAATGTTTTAAAATATATTTGGGGGAGTGATATGGGCAGCATTTGGAACTTATATAAGATCTTTGGGGCCAGCACCATCTTAACCGCATTGATCTGGCCTGTCCAGGAAAGGGGAGATGTTGAGATTTTTTTTATTTCACTTTTAATTTCATCTAATAGGGGGATATAATTAATGTTATATATTTTTCTGACCGTGTCCGCTAGTTTGATTCCTAAATATTTAATCTCTTTTTGGAATGGGAAATGGAATTCTTTTGACAGTTTGCCTTCTTCCTGTTTGCTGATGTTAACATTTAGGATTTCGGACTTGCTGGGATTAATTTTTAAATTTGAAATCCCTCCGAATTCTTTTAGTGTCCTCAGCAGGTTCGGAATCGTGGTCCTCGGGTTGGATATATAAAACAGTACATTGTCCGCATACGCTGTGAGTTTGTGCTCCTCTGCCCCTACCCTAATCCCGTTAATATCCGGATTATTTTGGATAGCAGACAATAGGAGTTCGAGAGATATTATAAACTGCAAGGGAGATAGCGGGCACCCCTGTCTAGTGCCATTTTTCATTGTAAACTTGGAGGATAAGGTTCCGTTCACTTTTACGGATGCCTGGGGTTGGTTGTACAGTACCTGGATCCATTGAATCATACGTGGGCCAATTCCCATAGCCTCTAGAGTTTTTAGCATGAGTCCCCAGTCTACCCTGTCGAATGCTTTCTCAGCATCCATCGACAGGAATAGACCTGGGGACATACTGCCTTTTAACACCTGAAGAAGGAGCAGAGAGCGCACCCCGTTGTCCCTCCCCTCTCTGCCAGGGATGAATCTGACCTGATCCGTGGACCAGGTCGGACATCCTTTCCTTCAGACTGGATGAGAGTACCTTAGCGTATAATTTGGTATCCGCATTCAGTAGGGCTATGGGCCTGTAATTAGAACAGAGTGTACTGTCCTTGCCCTCCTTCAATATCAATGTTATTGAAGCCTGCAAAGCCTCCCCTCCCATTTAAACTCTGTTCCCAGACCATTCATATACTGGCACAACTTCGGGACTAAAATTTCCCTGTATTTTTTAAAATAGAAAGAGGTAAAGCCATCTGGACCCGGGCTTTTACCCGGGGCTGTTTCATTCAGTGCTTTGTATATTTCCTCTTCCGTGATAGGTCTGTCCATACAGAGCCTTTCCCCCTCTGACAGAAGGGTTAATTTAGGTTTATCCAAAAATTCTTTAACTTTCTCTGCTCTCGCTGTGCCTTGTTGTTCTTTCTGACCTACCAAGTAGAGGACTTCGTAATAGTTTCTGAACACCTCCGCTATCTCCCTTGTTGCATGCACCATCTCCCCCCTTCTTATTTTGAATTTTTTCGATGAAATTAAGCTCTCTCTGCTTTTTAAACTTTCTTGCTAAGTTTTTTCTTGTTTTATTTCCCCATTGGTATCTCTCCCATGCCCTTCTATTAAATGTCCTGTTTGTTTCCTGTTCCGTCATATCTTTGAGTTTGTCTCTCTTTTTAACCAGTAGATGGAAGAGTTCCTGCTGTTGACCTTTTTGTTTTCTGTGTTCTTGTTCTAATCTATGGATCTCTTCGGTTACTATAGTCATTTTTCTTTTCCTTTCTTTCTTTTCTCTAGCGCCAATGGAGATAAGGATACCCCTGATATACACTTTGTGTGCCTCCCATAGGGTGGCACTGGAGATTTCATCCGTATCATTAGTCCTAAAATAAAATTCTAATTCTTTCTGTATTATCTCCACCACTTTCTCATCTTGCAAAAGATTTTCGTTTAATCTCCAGGTGAACGGTTGTCTTTGTATCCCGGGTATCCTGATCCTCATTGTCACAGGGGAGTGATCCGACAAAGTAGATATTCCTATCTTTGTTTCCCTCACCGAATCTAACAGTCTGTGCTCCAACATTATATAATCTAGTCTAGAGTACGTTCCGTGCACAGGGGAGAAGAAGGTATAATCATGTGTTTTATCGTGTTGCCCCCTCCACACATCGATCATTTGGCATTGTTTCATCTTAAGTTTAATAATTCTTAACAGCGCCTTACTTGTCCCCTGTGCCCGGGACGTACTATCCCACTCTGGGTCCAAACAAAAATTAAAGTCTCCGGCTAATATGACCTCTCCTGTCTTAAATTCTGCCAATCTACTCAAAACCTGTTTCAGATATCTTATGGGATTTTTATTTGGGCAATATACCTTTGCCAGGGTCAGAATCTTGTCGCCTAGTTTTCCCTTTAAGAGCAGATATCGACCCTCAGACAGGATGACAGACCCCATCAGTGTAAACCTGGTCTGTTTTTCAAACCCAATTGCTACCCCCTTCGC
Source organism: Lithobates sylvaticus (assembly GCA_028564925.1). Lineage (NCBI taxonomy): Eukaryota > Metazoa > Chordata > Amphibia > Anura > Ranidae > Lithobates > Lithobates sylvaticus. Next base: position 201,739,697 of record CM053030.1, on the reverse strand, counting down.
CCTCCTAGTGGGTGAGTCCCCATAAAACCACATCTGATAATTTTCGGAGTTCAATTTAGTGTTTGTTTCCGGAGATAGGTGGGTTTCCTGAAGGAACACCACATCTGCTCTATACTGCTTCAGTTCCTTTATTAATTTATGCTTCTTAGCCGGAGAGTTTAACAACTTAACACTATATGTTACAAAATTAACTTCTGTCATCTATATCCTTTCAATGAAGTGCAGCGCATCTTATCTAAATCCTGCCTCCTTCTATTACTTTTCATTTGATTTTGCAAGGTGGGTCTTCTCCCTCCCTTACCTCCTCCCCCTCCCCCTCCTCCCCCTCCTCCCTTACCCCCTCCCCTGGCCGTCTCTAGGCCTAGGTTCTATTGATGGACACCCAATCTTTGCCCAATCAGTGAACCATATTATCTAGGGTGCGGCTCTGACCGTGGCAACCCATGCCAGTCCCCCCCATCCACTCCTAAGAAGTGATAACGGGGGTGGGAGCGGTCACGTATCGAGTACCCCAAGTCCCCCACAAGCCTCCAGCTTCCTTATATCTTACCCCAAGTCCCCTCCTTCCTCCCTCCCCTAACCCTCCACCCCCCCTCCCCTTCTATTTTCCCTATCCATATCTCATCGTGTAGTCCATTATACTCTTCCACCAACATCGTTCTCCGACAGTCAGTTCTGTTTCCAATGTCATCTGGGGACATTTGGAACTGGGATATCTAGTTTATGGCAAAAATCCTCTAATTTGTCTAAGAATTTAAGTCTAAATGTTCTTCCATCTTTCTGAACTATTAGGGCTGCAGGAAAACCCCAGCTATATTTTATGTTGGCCATTCTCATTTGCACCAGCAGAGGTTTTAATTGTCTTCTCCGGGCCAGAGTTCCTGCAGAAAGATCTGTAAACACTCGTAAAGCAGATCCCTCGTACTGCAGAGGAGGTCTTCCTCTGAGTTTGCTCCAGATCTTTGCTTTGTCCTCGAAGAGGTGAAATTTGATGATTACGTCTCGTGGTACTTCTTCTCTTAAACCTGGAGGTTTCAGCACCCTGTGCAGCCGGTCAATATTTAAGTCATCACCTTCTCCTCTTTCCAGTATTGGATTGAATATTTTTTTCATTTTAACTCTCAGATCATCCCCCTGCTGTTCAGGTATTGCTCTGATCCTCAGATTTTGACGTCTACTTTCTTGTTCTTCCAGCTTATACAAGATATCCCTGTGTTCTGTTTGCATTTTTCTTACTTGAGTGGCCCATGTCCGTCCTTACATTTGATATTTCTATTTTTATTGAGTTTTCTAACTTAGCGAACATTTCCGTCATCTCATCTTTTATTGGAATTTGAACAATGTTCCTCTGTACTTCTGTCCTGCTAACATTTGGTTCCATCTCACTATCTGTTTCCTCCCTAGAGTAGGCTCCCAGGTCCTCTGTTGGTAACGTTGGTTCCTTCCTTTTTTCTTTCGCCCCCTGTTGCTTTTTATCTACTCCGGGGCTTTTTAGGCTGACTTGCTTTAGATATTTCTGGATCGTATATGAACTTAGACTTTCTTTTGGGGTTTTAGGTTCATTTGTTTTTTTGTGTCCTTCCCTTAATTTTCCCCTCTGTAAGCTTTTTCCTCCCCAGGGTGATCTTACTTTACTCTCCTTCAACTTTCCTTTTCCGCCTTTCCTTGGGCAGACTTTAGTGCTTCTCTTACCCCCGGAAGTAAGTTTCTCTTGTTCAGGGGCGCACAAGCAAAAGCTAGGAAGAAAAATTACACCCCCCCCCAAAAAAAAGGGGGGGACCCAGGTAAAGGCCCAGATAAAAGGGGGCGTATCTTCTTTGGCCTACGTGTTCAGTCTGGTACTAGTTAGGGTTCAGTCTGGTACTTGTTCTTTGCTCTTCCTACCCTCCTAAAATGTGTGGGAAATAATCTTTATAGAGTGATAGTCTATTTACAGGGCTTAACCGTCAGTCCTTTGGTTCTTACTCTATATTTCTCCAAGATTGGACTCTCGGGGATCTCGGGGGATCTCTTGGGATATGTATGAAGTATATGTCCTCAGTTTGTTTCCAATACTGACATGTGCTCTCTTCTTTTCCTTCTCTCCCCCTCACCTTGCCTCTGTCTCCCCTCTCACCCTCTCCCCCTCTTCCTCTGTTTTCCTGTTTTCCCGCTTCGTCTTCCTTATTTCTCGCTGACGCCGTCAGCGCCACCCCCTGGACAGTGATTTTTCGCCGGGGGAGAGGGGAGGAGACGAAACCCCTTCCACTACCTCTTCCCAATAAAGGATAGGGAACCAAATAAGACAGATAAGGGGAGAGCAGAATGCTTCAAAGCAGGCACTAGTTTATAACCAGAGTTATAATTTTGTGGGCTGAGTCCGTGAGTAGAGGGAAGGGGAGAGATAGGCAAAAAAAAAAAAAAGAAAACCCCCTCGGGCACTCAGAAGAAACACACAAGTCCCTTATCACAGTCCTCAGACTAAGTGTTTGTTCCTTTTTTCCCCCGTCTCTTTCCAAAGGCAGTTATCAGCATGACAATCCCTTTAAAGCTGAGCTACACACTGAAATACAATAGGGACCGTTATTTCCGTAATTCCTTAATACTGATCTTTATTCTTTCTCCTGAGAGCAAAATCCTCTCTGCGGTTTTCCAACAGTCCTTGTGTATGAGATTTGTGTAGCAGTTCTGCATTTATATTGTATATGTTGGGACAGGGTGAGCTTATGTGTACAAGATATGTAACAGATCTGCCAGAGCTTTTAATTCATACTGGGTTTATTTTCAAGGCTCGCTAGGCTGGAATGTTCTCCTAAGATTTTTACATAGATATTGTACTATCATCCCAGTTTAGTATACAATAGAAAAATTATTGGAGATTCGGGACTGTCTATGGTACAAACGCAAAAAAAAAAAAAAAAAAAAAAAAAACGGTTTCATAAAGATATGATAAAAGATATGATAAAATTACTTGACGCCCTACGGATCCATTGGCTTCTGGTGCTCAAAACTTTGGCAACCCTAAAACATATAAACCCAAATCAAAATCCTTTCCTGTCCTACAGGGGAATTCCAATATTTGGGCCTTTGTTATACAGGTCACAAAGGAAATAGAATCTACTAATTGGCAGACTGGATCTCAAACCAACCTGCCGAAGGAACTCAAAGAGGCATTGAAAACCTTGAAAACAAATAGCAATATCATAATCAAACCATCTGACAAGGGTGGGAACTTGGTTATCTTAGACGTAGAGAACTATGAAAAAATGTGCTTAGACATAATATCAAATAAAACTTGGTACAGATCGGTACCAGCCTCACATGTAAATTACTATATGAATAAATATAGAAATATAATAATGAAGGCCCGCATAAATGGCACTATAGACGCTAAAACGTATGACTTTCTAGACATGACCTCATTTACCACTCCTACCTTTTATGCCTTGCCCAAGGTACACAAGAGTCTGACATCGCCACCAGGCCGCCCCATAATTTCAGGGTGCGGATCTCTGACAGAAAAAGCCAGCCAATTGGTTGATGAGTATCTGTATCCGCATGTAAAATGTTTATTTTCATATGTAAAAGATACTATAGAACTTTTGAAAAGCACAGATGGATTACAGATCCCCGCAAATGCATGGCTTGTTGCCATTGACATAGAAGCCCTCTATAACTCGATCCCACACAAAAAGGGTATCAAGGTGATAGGGGAATTCTTGACAGAAAGAGATATTGACTCATGGAAATACAATGAGTTTGTATTGGAGCTACTTAGCATATTTGTATTTAAACGCTCCCATTACCTCCAGGTGCAGGGGGTCGCTATGGGGGCAAAGTGTGCGCCCTCATATGCGAACCTGTACCTGGGGGGATGGGAGCGAGACCTATTCTCTGATGATAGTAAAAGCCTGTCGATTGGTCAAATCTTATCATGGAGTCGTTACATTGATGACGTCCTCATGATATGGTCGGGATCGAAGGAGGACCTTATTGTATTTCTGGACGAATTACAAATTAATGAATATAACCTAAAATTTACTTTTAATTACGACCAGAAAAGGATTACTTTTTTGGATGTTGAACTCTTTGTTGATGAGAAAGGAACACTGTGCTCTACCCTCTATAGAAAAGCCTCAGCAGGCAACAGTATGCTGCATGCCAGCAGCTCTCATCCTGAGAAATTAATCAAAAGCATCCCCTACAGCCAATTTCTAAGGATAAAGCGAAATTGTACGCATCTCGATGATTTTCAACGAGAGGCGAATCTTTTGCGCGAACGCCTCCTATTGCGAGGATATAGCAAAACATGCCTTAGAAAAGCCTACAATCAGGTAGTGGATATGAATAGACAACTCCTACTATATAAACCCAGACGGGTTAAGACCCAGGAAAGTACACGAGTTGTTACTAAATACAACCGACAACATAGGAAGGTACGCAATATATATAAAAAATTTTGGTATTTACTGTCTACTGATGAAAAAATATCCAAATATATTAAACCATATCCAGAGATTACATACAAGAGGTCACGTTCATTACGTGACACTTTAGTAAGCAGTCACTATTCGAGTAATCAGAACAGTAAAAAAACAAGTCCCAGGCACATACAAATGTGGCAAATGTAGATTTTGCCGCTTCATTCTGGAGGGCAAAAATATAGATTTGGCAGATGGTAGAACATGGACTCCAAAATATCGCACTAACTGCCAATCAGTAGGATCAGTATACCTGATGAAATGCCTATGCGGAGCATTCTATGTGGGAAAAACAAAACGCCCCCTATTTTGTCGCATGAGAGATCATGTATCACTAATATGTAAACGCAAAATGGAGACACCAATCAGCCGCCATGTAGGCCTATATCATAATTTTGATCTAAAATATATTGGTTTCTATAGTCTTGAGCACCTCCCCCAACAGGAACGGGGGGGGGGTGATCTAGATAAGAAACTTTTACAGATCGAAACCAGATGGATCTATTTGTTGAAGGCTACCCGGTATCCGGGCCTCAACGAAGGAATCAGTTTTAAACCTTTTTTATAATGTGTGGTCTCTCATGCTTTGCCTTCAGTTTTTCGTTTCCTCAGCGCCTGTGGTCCCTTCCCCCTTTTAACTTCCCTTCCCCTTCCCCCCCCCCCTCCCCGCTCCCTTTCCCTGCCCCATCCCTCCCAGCTTTCCTCCCTTTCTTTGTTAGCACCAGAATTTGAGCATCTTTGGGTTTGATGCGTGGGCCACACATGACCTGGATCTAGCTTTAATTCGTGTGTGCTGAAACGTGCTTGTTTATGTAATATCCCCCCTTGTGTGGGGGTGAAACAGTTCATTTAATATCTTTATTGTCTATTCTGAGATGTAAAAATTATGTGTTTAACAACCGTAATAAAATAAAAACAATAACAAGCATGTGCTGCATTGAGTGTGTGTTTGCAGGGTGTCTTCCCTATTTCTTTATCCTTTTCCTTTAGCTTTTTTCTCATTTTTCCTCTTTTTCAAGCTTTGATTGGTCTCGGTGGATTCAGCACTGGCACAGGCCCCTGGGGATAATGCACGGGGAATGCCCTATATGCCGATCGCCCCAGGGTTTTGGGGAATTGTATGGACTGCTCCAGACGCGTGGCGTGTGTTTATGTCCACCTTAGGGTGGTCCTCTGCCCGCCACGCTTCCGGGTCAGGGATCGACCGGCAGTATCGATCCGGCCACTAAGTTCTAAACTTCCACCCACAGGGACCCCATCACGCCCTGCATTTGACAGAACAGTACGGCTGCTGTCAGCAGGGCATGTTAGGGCAGTCCCAGTTGAACTGTGTACCGGAAGGAGTTCCTCATAGGAACACTCCGGTCACATGGCTTGGATCGAGCGCCGGCCGGCCTCTGCACTGCGTCCGCGTGACGTCAGCACGGCGTGACGTCACACGCCGTGCGCTTTTGGCGCCACGGGGGAGACTACTTAAACTCAGTCTGACGCTGTGTCAGACTGAGGTGGACGTGAGGCTCGGGACGCTCTGGGAACGACCTAAACAGGTAGACTGATTCAACTTAACTTTTTTAACCTCTTAAATGGTGGACACTTTGTCCACTGTAACTTTGAATACATGGAACTATTGCACTTATTCTAAATACCCTCCTTATAGGCATTGGATGACATACCTAGCCCCTGTTGAGAGGCAGTATATGGGCTGACCAGCCATTAAACATGACACGCTCTGATGCCATACATATTCCATTATAAGGTAGGGGACTACAATCCCTTTCTTTTGGGGATCCATAAAATGTATTGGATATGGTTCCTATGCACTTTTATTGGGGTCTCTTTCTTTTGTTTTGTTATTTTTCAGAAAATTGCCTTGGTCTAGTGGATAAGCACCTAAAACAAAGATCTAGTAGTTCCCGTTCTCTTCCCCCCATTATCGTTTCTTGTTTTGGGGGGTTGTTTGACCCGAGCCTCTCACAAAAACAAATCTTCATAAGCTTCCGTAGAGGTAGGTAAAGCCTGACAACTGACATTGGGCATGGTCATATTACTTTCCTACTTTACGAATAATTTGAGTTTGTTTTAACTTAATTGTGGTTAATAAGTACCTCTGTACCTCACAGGCCCTATAAATACTTTATTGGAAAAGGAATAGGATTTCTCTCTCCCCCTACAACTCCCCAGCCACGAGTTCTGGTGGCGTCCGCTGGGTATAGCCTTGTGCGAATCCCTATCTGGGGAGTGTTCCAGTGAAACTATCGGCATCAATCCTTGGAAGCCTGGCCATGCTCATGACCCCTATGACATTGGAGGTAGGGAATCACGCATGTGTAAATTGACTTCACCAGACATTCCTGCCACCGCACATTCTATGCAGCATATATAACGTTTTAATGATTATTAACTGCTCTGTATAACATTAACCAATATATTGTTTTGTATACATACCATAGAATACGAAAAAATATTTCCAAAATCCTCGTCCATCTGCAAGTATACTTTACCCTTGTCTCCGTCTCCTGATGAAGCCTATTCAGGCGAAACATGTCGAGCAACCGGACAAGTATCATGACCTATGTACTTTGATTGTATGATAATATAGGTGTCCAAGTAGGAATTGTATGTAGTACCTTTGAACCCTATGATTCATATACCGCTGTACATGGAGTCTAACATTGTATTGTTCTTTTTTTTCTTTATTTTATATGTTAATAAAACAAGTAATTTTATCATATCTTTATGAAACCGTTTTTTTTTTTTTTTTTGCGTTTGTACCATAGACAGTCCCGAATCTCATACTGGGTTTAGTCCAACAGAAGAGAAAGCAAATTCCAAGATCAATTACCTTGCCTCTCGGAACACCGCTTGACTGCTTTGCAGAACTTTTCCTGATACATCCCGGTCCGTCCTTTACATCACTCCTCACAGTCCAGCCGTTCTGTTCAGGGAGTAACTCAAAGAGCCCAAATAGAGCTTAACAGAGGGAGAGGGGTGAGAGGCGAGGGGGAGGGGGGTCGGCAGGACCCGGTCGGCAGCGGTAGATGCTCAGTACAAATCTGCGCTCATCATTTTGGGTCCGTACCCCTCAGGCAATCCTGCTTGCCCTTCTCCTGCCCAGACCGGCACGTCCGCCGCTGTTGAGGGTGTGAACATATGGTGACTTCGGCTTGTGGATATTTAGGGGGCTCTCGTCCTTCGGAGCATTAGCGTTCTCTCACCACGCTCAGCTCCTGATGGTTCTCCAGGACTGCTGCCATCCACTCACACAGGCGCCGCAGTCCGGCCCCTCCCCTAACCCCTGCGTGTCACGTCAGCATAGCGTGCTGTTCAGCGCTACCAGTCATGTTGATCGGCCCAAACTTGCCATTTTAAACTGTACAACAGTAAAGAAAAGCACATGTACCAGCACTAAAGTAATAATAATAATAGGAACACACGACAAAAAATTACTTTTTTGCAGCACTTTCCTGATCCTTCTATACTGATTGTGCTCCCTCAATTTCAGGTCTGACCAGTGTTTCCTCAATTGCTCCTTGGATTGGCGTACCCCAAAATTCTTGTGCAGACTTCTCACAACTTTAGTCATGATCTTGGCCTTTCTCACATTTGGGTTTGGGTACGGTCAATACTTCCCATCATAGTCTGCCCTCTTCAAGATCTCCACCATCTCCACCATCTCTACAAAGGACATATTTGAGGCCTTATATCTCCTCCTGGATCTGTAACCTGGGCTTTCGTTGTCGTTGCTGCTCTCTGCTGTGTCTCCGTCATGTGCTCTCTCACTGCCCCGAAAGAGAAGAGGTGGGGAATACACTAGAAAGAAGGACAGGGGCAGAGGAAGAAGATGTAGAGGAGCCCAGCCCGAGCCAGGTATAGCATTGTTCAACATATTTCTTGTCAAAAATTGAATGGTGTTAACTAGATGTTATTGATCACTCATTTCTGATTTAACAAAGTGGTTTACATATCAATAGACATTAGTGGGCAAAAATAATTGGGACAAGAATTGAAAAATGCTGGGGTCAGAATGATAGTCTTTTCTATTTGTTAACATTCAATTTGCAACAGTCATAAGCTAAAAATTGTGTGTGATTGATGACCAAAAAACTAAAACTATGTACCATTTTCATACACAGGAAAGTTTCAGCCAGGAGGAGGCTGCGGCAAGCAGCCTGACGGAATCCCAGGTTCCTCCCCTCCGCTTTTCAACCAAAAGGACCAGGAGCGTGAGGAACATGGAGGAGTCAGCCACTGCTTTAATTTGGCTGGCTACTGAGGTACTTACAACGACCCCTAGTGGCCCGAGTCGTTTGGCTGTGTGACAGTGAGTAAACTGGAACGCATGGAGGAGGGCCAATGCCTCATCTTTGAGGAGATCATTCTTCAGGCCCTATACAAGGGGATGAGGGGCCTGTGTGAGTTGGACCATACTCCTCCACCACCTCCAGCAATACCACCAACAACACAGCCACCCAACCCACCAGAGCAGCATGGAAGGAAGGGTGGAAGGAAGTGTTGATAGTGATGGCCTGGGTTTGGTGTGGTCTTGGAGAAGACGCAGTCTGTTGTAAGACCACAGCATCGGGACATATATGTCATCTGCTGCTGCTCCCGATCTCTCGGAGTCCTGGACCGTTTTGTGCTCCCTATTAAATGGACTCCTCAGGTTACCAATTTTGACAGTCAAATAATTGATGTCTGCCCTGGGGTACAAAGGCTTCACCAATTCCAACTGTTTCTCCAGTGTTGTCTTCCTCTTTATTTTGTTATGCTCCCTATTAAATTTCTAATTTTTGTTTTGACTAATACTTGGCTGTGTGCTTTACTTCAAAAAGGACAGTTTGTTTGTGAGTAGGCAGGTACATTTCAAAAATACAATGTCAAATTAACAAGGGACTCTTTGAGGTTAAAAAATACAAGATAATAATGGTGTTGTGGTAACTTGATACACAAAATGACAAAAAATATTATTGAGATCACTAGAACAACAAAAAAATATTCTGGAGATCACGAGAAAAAAAAAAAAAAAAAACAAAGATTATTCATGAGATCACGATAAATAAAAAAAAATCTGTTTGTCAGAACTCTGTGAATATCAGCAGCAACGCACAAATTCATTATTCTAGCATTATAAACAAGAAGAGAATGTGCTGCATTGAGAGATTTTCTAAATTTGCCGTGTGAATAATATGCTCTCCATTACGAATGCTAGTTTTAAAAGACCGAGCGCTTCCGGCTCGTGCTTGATTCCGAGCATGCGTGAACTTTTGTGCACGGACTTGTGTACACACAATTAGAATTTCCGACAACAAAGTTTTGTGGGCGGAAAATGTGAGAACCTGCTATTAAACATTTGTGGGCACAAAATCCGACAGCAAATGTGCGACAACAAGCTCACATCGAACTTTCCGGTCGGAAAATCCGACCGTATGTGCGCGGCGTAATACTTTTTGTGGAAAAAAATGTTTTGGTATTTATTTGCCTCTAGCTGCCAAGCCCATATTCACAAAGTCTAACTTGGGCTGCCGCCTGCACATCGAAGAGAAAACATTGGCACCAATAATGCATTTGATTAGTAGATATTAGGGATGGGCCCAGTGTTCGATTCTAACCCACGTTCGAATCGCACATCGGGCGTTCGACCGCTCGTCGAGCCCAGAACTATTTGGGCCGTTCGCATCAAATTCGTGTGATGCGAACGGCCCACAATGCACTGCGCCAGTCGCAGTGCATTGCTGGCTGATGATTGGCCAAGCATGCACTGTGACCCTGCATGCTTGGCCAATCATAGAGCCAGCAGCGAGGAGAGCAAAAATTGGCCACAGGCAGGATGCTCAGGGGGTTTAGTACACGCCCCACACTATATAAGGCCGCCGCCGCGGCCTCATGTAGTGTATTCCGGCGTTAGTGACATTATCTGCTGTGATCCATTCGGCAGTGCTGCTGACATTATCTGTGCTGTGATCAATTCTGCCGTGCTGCTGACATTATCTGTGCTGTGATCAATGCCGCTGAGTGCTGCTGACTGCTGACATTATCTGCTGTGATTCTGGGGATTAGTGTGTGCGTGCTGTTAGTACAGCATTGCAGTATCACATTAAACCACCTTTACCCTTTTGGCCTGTTGTGTCATCTAAGGCAGCCATCTGTGGCTAATGAATTGTCGGCTCCCGTAACACAGAGAACAGTCATTCATTGAAAGTCATTGATAAAAAAAAAAAAAAGGTGGGGGTCCCCCCAAGTTCAATTACCAGGCCCTTCAGGTCTGCTATGGATATTAAGGGGAACCCTGCGTCAAATTTTTTAAAAAAATGACGTAGGGGTCCCCCTAAAAGAAGGAGATGGAAGAAGATGCCGGAAGGAGAAGATGAAGAAACCGAAGGATGAAGAAGACCAGAAGAAAGAAGATGAAAGAAGATTTTAATAAAGGAATTGTCAAAGACCGTCTCCTGTCATTTTTAAAATTTTTGTCACTTTTTTTGGTGAAATGGTAGGGGTACTTTTGTACCCCCTTACCATTTCACACAGGCCGGGATCTAGGGGTCCCCTTGTTAAAGGGGGCTTCCAAATTCCGATAAGCCCCCGCCCGCAGACCCCCACAACCAATGGCCAGGGTTGTGGGGAAGAGGCCCTTGTCCTCATCAACATGGGGACAAGGTGCTTTGAGGGGTCACGGACCCCCAAAGCACATGCCCTGGCCTGTTACGGTTCAGGAGGGAGGGGGGGACGAGAGCGCCCCCCCTCCCTCCTGAACCGTAACAGGCCAGGGCATGTGCTTTGGGGGTCTGTGACCCCTCAAAGCACCTTGTCCCCATGTTGATTTTCCTGCGGCCTGCCAGGTTGCGTGCTCGGATAAGGGTCTGGTATGGATTTTGAGGGGGACCCCACGCCATTTTTTTTTTTTTTGACCGGGTTCCCCTTAAAATTCATCCCAGACCTAAAGGGTCTGGTATGGATATTTAGGGGGACCCCTACGTCATTTTTTTTTAATTTGACGCAGGGTTCCCCTTAATATCCATAGAAGACCTGAAGGGCCTGGTAATTGTATTTTTTTTAATCAATGACTTTTTTTTTATCAATGACTTTCAATGAATGACTGTTCTCTGTGTTACGGGAGCCGGCAATTCATTAGCCGCGAGTGATTTTAAATAGCTTTTTTTCCTGCAAAAATTACACTTTGTGCAGGGACAGTTCTAAGCACAGGAAACATGCGCCCCTTCACAGGCATACTATAGACACCCCCCAGGTACGAAATGTAAAGGAATATTACACTTTTATTGTTTCACATTAAGCATTATTAAAATCACTGCTCCTGAAAAAACTGCTGTTTTTTAAAAAAAAAATTGCATTGATACATGTCCCCTGGGGCAGGACCCAGGTCCCCAAACACTTTTTATGACAATAACATGCATATTAGCCTTTAAAATTAGCACTTTTGATTTCAAACGTTCGCGTCCATTGTAATTAATAGGGTTCTAATGTTCGCACAAACTTTAGGTCCGTTCGCGGGTTCTGGTGCGAACCGAACCCGGGGGTGTTCGGCTCATCCCTAGTAGATATCCCTTCTCTACTCCTGGATGAGCTATGCTGTCAATATGCATGAAAATATATTGGTGAGGACGTAGACAGATAGTTTGTTGTGCCATTCTACTGGATTTGTGTATAAAATTCACAGATTTTATTAATGTTCATATGATATTACTCTTATTTATCTCCAAACAATACTTGGCTACATTTTACTATTTTAAAAAAATGCTATTTACAAAACTCATAATTGTACATGTAACAGTTGCTGTTGCCCTTATTGGGCTATTAATAAATTGTGTGTGATTTTTATTTATATGGCATATTTTAGTACTAAAAAGAACACACATAGGATAGCTTCTCTTTCCTAACTAGGCTTGATGTATACATTCCCTTCCTCTTTCCCATATATTAATGGCAGATATCCCAAGTCTCCCACGGGGTGCGGTAGTCTCTCGCATTTCGGCTGTGGCTCCCTGACACCCGCAAGTGCCGCACGATATCCTGGCTGTCAGCTGCAGCAGCCTGAGCGGCCCCCTCCTCCCAGCCGGGGGAAGCAGTGGTTTCGCTATGGGGGTGCGGCCAGCACCTGGGTGACACCAAGGCAACAGATAAGGTAGTGGATCCCCCTGCAGGACCACTGTCTTTTACCCTCCGGCTGCTCTGCCGAGGGATTGATTATACATACTTCCAAAGCAGGTGCGGCACAGGACTTCCTATGTGTCCCAGAATGTTACTCTGCCCTCCTATCATAACACTCCAGTTCCCTGGTTCCCCAATCACTGAGCGCTCAACCCTTCGCCACTCCAGCTCAGAGAGAGTTTGGAAGCCGGGACAGCAAATGGGAGGTGAGCAGCAGCTGTGCGGAGGGAGCTGGCATTGGATTCAAACAGAGGGAGGAGTGAGTCCAGGAGCGAGTGAGAGAGAGCTGGTAAGTGTGAGGACGGCACTCATTACTGTTATACACTGCAATGGCTTCTCTGGCAGCACTGTGTTCCTGGCTGGCTCTCTGTGTGCTTCCACACAAAGCCTGGTCACCATGCAGGCAGCCCCTGAGTGGTGTACACACATGGTGGGAGCATGCAAGCTCTAGAGGAGTGCTGGTGCCTGGGAGGGAGGTGAAATAATTTGATGGGAAATCCTGACTGGTCAATTATTCTTCCAGGTGACCTTGACTGGGGCAGAGGGCCACTGATCAAAGGGGAGTACAGATTTCAAGTGAGTTCTCCATTTCTCTATATGCATCCAGATCACACTGACCCTCCCTGATTTCTGTTGGCAGGTTGGCTGAGCCCATTTGCTTTGTTTCCGATTCCCTGATTTAAGGGGAAATGCTTCAGACTCCTATTAGTGGTGGTGGGGGGGGGGGGGGCGTGCGCGTCACCTCCCTGAAATTAGTTTTTGCAAGTTGGGATGTCTGTAATGGTAGTTAGCCATTTATAGTGAGGTCAACACCTCATCATGTAAAGTACACCAGAAATCATAGCTCAATCTACCAATGTATACATCTATTATCTATGTTTTAGAGAAAGCTTAGTCCAACCACCACTAGGGAGCACAATGTTCTTGAATACATAAGCAACCTTAATGTCAAATGGGAGCACACCTCAGGAGGTTGTAGTCCATGGTGTATCAAACTTGATGATCCAGATAATAACAGTATGCAATAATATTTCCTTTCTACCGTAGGCTACTTGAACAAGAGGTCTGATTTGTTCAGCTCTAATCATAATTCTTAGCCATAATGATTTTCGGAAAATAGGGCTAAAAAAAACAATACCATAGCTGAAAATATTAATTGTTTTGGCAAATAACATGTTTTAGCTTAGTGAATTTAGCTTAAAGTGATTGTAAGCTTCACAGAAAAAGTTGTTTACCCTAATGAAGAGAATGCATTAAGGTAAAAAAACATTCAACCCTTGCAACCACTTTAAGGGCACTTAAAGACTATGCACAGTAAGCTCAGTTATTCTTAAAAAAACTGTATCCAGTTTTTTTTAATTACCCCAATTGAAAAGTGATAAGTGTAATACACGGAATGAAAGTAGGGGGAGCAAATAGCGCCCCCTACCTATGGGATTAGGGACAATACATAAAAGTGACCAGTATTTGTAAAAAATCATATTTAAATTGATTGGTTACTTACCTTTTAGTTGAGTCAGGTGATCCAAGGAACCTATAAGAAATAAACAGAGGTTATAAAAAAAATCTACTCAACGGTTTTTATCAGAACGACGGTTGCAGCAGAAGAAAAAGGCGCCCTCCCTCCCCCCCCCCCCACAATTTGTCACGGTCCTTTTCCCCCTCCTTTCCGTTTGGTAATTATCCCCAATTGTATTGGGGGATAGAGTTTTATTTATGGTGGTAGTTGGTTCGAGCTTTTATAGCTGGACCAGTGGTCTCATAATCTTTGTAAAAAACAAGATAATATATGTAATATCATTAAGTAAGTGGTTATTTGTTATATTGTCATTATCTTTAATAAAGGGCAATATTCAACCACAACTTAAGTCTTAATTGTTTTTTAATTATATCCATCATTTAAGTACTATGTTTGCATTTGTCCTCTAATCCCATAGCCATGCAGGGATAGTAAGTGTTATTCTTGTTATTCATGTTTCATTCGTCACAATATAGCTTTAGTATTTTTTTTTTGCAAAAACTAGACTGGCTGTTGCTAGGATACTTGTTTGGAACCCTGACTTGTACAAACTATTTGTAGTTCATTCACTGTCAAGCAGAGCTTTATGGTGCACTGTCAGTATGATTGACAGCCACTGTCCCCTATCCACACTTGATCACCTGATCGTAAGATGATGTTTACCAAAGAAAGTCAACTTGTTGATGTGTTATTGTTCTGCCATTGAACTACAGCTGCTGGCAGCCAAAGAGTTAACATAGCAATTGATACCAAGGGCCATGACTGTTGTATGTAATTAAATATACATTCACTTTTAATGAGCTCATGCCACTGAGAAGATAATATTAGGCTTGCCTATAGAACTAAAAGGGAGCATGGAAGTATATACAGTACATTATCCAACAAACCAAGTCAACTAGCAAAGTGGGGCATGAACCTGCAAGCTCAGTCTTATCAAAGTTGCAGTTACATTTTATGTAGAAGGGAGGAAGTGGAGTGAAAAGGAGGTTGAACAACAGGAGCTGGTGCAGGCTTATCAATGAGGAAACAATATTACTCAGGACAGGTTTTCTGAACTACCCAGATTAGTGCTCCCTGGGACAGATGCAGTCAGAAAACTTGAGGACCACCCACAAATTAGAATATCACCCAATCTGACTGGATAACCTAAAGCACACTCCTTGATAAAAAATATTGTTACACAAAATGCATATGCAACTATTAGTAACATAATATCATAAGTCCATATTGAATACTTTTATGACCCCCCACACTGTAAATTTCATCTTCCCAGCAATTCCCCATGCCAGGAGGCTGTTAGTTAAAGTTGTGTTTAACAACAGCAGGCTTCAAAGATTGCTCACCCATTTGTAGTCCACTCTGAGTGATGACAAATCATGTAATAATCCTGATTAACGAATCATGGTATTTAAAAGTAAGTTTCTAAGAAAAAAAAAAAAAAGCATTTACACTCAACTAGATTGCAACATGGGGACTCCGTGGACTTTATCACTGATGCCAATGTTTCATTTAATCTCTTCGCAAGGTCTTATTTCTCAGTGCTATAGTATGCTCTTGAGTAACCACCTGGATGGATTTTCCTCCAGGGCCAGGAGAAATGGGAGAGTGACCTGGGTCAGATGTCAGGGCACCAGTGGGATGATTTGCTGCAGGCGGCAGTAGCTAGTTCACAGATTTCCTCCCAAAGAGTATCTCAGTTGTATATAGTTCTGCAAACTCATTACACTCCAGCCAAGCTCCATGGTATGGGCATTTAGGATGACCCCCTATGCTATAAATGTAAGAGAGACCGGGGTGACCTTATTCACCTCCTTTGGAGGTATCCCAAGCTACACCAATACTGGACGGCTGCCCTGAATACTCTTTACAGGGTGTTTCAGAATATAATACCTCTTCACCCTAAATACTGTCTGTTAGGTATTCTCAGTGATCTAGTACCAGCGGAGCACACAAAGGTGGCATTTCATTGTGCTCTCTTCCAGGCCTGGAAAATACTCCTTTTGCTCTGGAAATTGCCCGAACCCCCTTCTCACCAATTATGGGTGTCACACATGGGGCATACCTTTATCTTTGAAAAATACCAACACAGGGGATGCCTGGGAGAGTTTGAGAGGTTGTGGGCGCCATGGTTGGACACCCCCCGGGGTCAGTCCGTGTAAACTTGTACAGATGCGGTTACTGCAATGCCCCAGTATCTCACGTGCTGGGTTACAGAGGTATTAAGTTCAAGGGTGTGTATGCTAATGTTTATTATTATGCTTTTTACATGCTTATATGTGGATATCCATGTACATGTAATGTGCCTATGTACGTTGAAATACTATGCCTTTTTTCCCCCTCTTTTGATGGTGTATGTTCTGCTGTTGTTGACAGCAATTTCATGATGTTAGATTGTACCTGTTTATCTACAATTCAATAAAGTACATATTTGATTAAAAAAAAAGAAAAAACTAGATGGATGCCAGCTCTAAGACTGAGAACTGAATGATCAAAGACCGCTGATCACTCGGTTCTCAGGCTTCAGTGAGCAGAGAGCCGGTGACTATCACTCACTGGTTCTCTGCTCCTCGAGTGCTCACTGGAGTGCTAAGTTGTGGAGGGGGCGGGAGCGGCTGGCTCAGCCTCTCAGGGGCTCACTGAGAGGCTGAGCCAGCTGCTGGTCCAGGCATCTGCGTGGACCCCGACCATATGGTCATGATATTTTCAGAGCTTGCATCAGCCAACAGTGGGATTTATCCCGCTGTCAGCTGAAAATGGGTCACAGGAATGCATATTAAACTGCACTCCTGTGATCCCCAGAAGTATAGCCAAAATAGCTTTGGCTATACTGCTCCTTTAAAGGGAAGTTTGTAAACACTTGCTGCCTGTTATATTTTAGCAGCTTCCCTTTGCTCACAGCAGCTTCAACTGTGAGAAGAAGACCGATCTTTAAGTCACCAGTAAATTATGTCTATTGCACAGTGATAAATGCCTATTATCTTAAAATTTGTAGCTTCCATACATGCTTATCGACATACAGCTCTAAAGTATAAAAACTTACACATATTTGGTGTCTCTGTACTCAGGATAAATAGGAGATATGTATTATGTTTTAAATAATAATATAGATACAAAAAAGTTTATTGAGAGTATACTTAAAAATTTGGTTTGGTCACAAGAGTTTTGAATCTGAGGGACTTGAAAGTCTCCAACAAGGAGAAGACTGGTTTGCTAAACTGTATGAGTTATTTTAACTGTGTTTGTTAAATATCAAAATATTTTTTTTCATAAAAAATGGTAATAAATAAATATTACATAGGTGTGCAATAGTTATTTTATCATATGAATCGCATTAAATGCAATACAAACATGTCTTCTTTCACCCAAAACTAGCCAAAGTGGACTAAACTTCGTCACTGCTATGCATATTTCAACTTTTAGACAAAAGTCAACAACTAAGCCCTCATCTCTATCTCTAACCTCTCCTCCTACTTGTTGACACGACTATCAGAGGAACACCCATAGTTGTCTCACTTCCATCACAGATCCAAATCAGATTTTAGTTCATCTATGACCCCTTCACTTAGGTTACAGTGTGAATTTCAGATAAAATAGGTAAAGATGAAAAGGGGAGCAGATATACATCTGTCATAAGTAAGATGGAACACTAAATAATTGGGATTCTTGCCTAAGCACACTTATGACTGGTTCTCTTTATGGCCCCAGAGGGAGTGAAAGCTTTAAAATATTTTCACTGGATACCTAGTACAGGTGAGGCACTTAAGGCAGAATGCCCATATAGATCACTACAAAAAGGCTGTGTGATGTATGAAAATATAGACATATTACCCTCAGCAGACATAATTCCCTGAGGATCAACGCTGCTACCGCTACTGTTACTAGTCATTTTGTGAAAATCTCTGTATAGCTGCTGCTAGACATCACTGAAACACTGCAAATGGTGTAAAATGAAAAAATTATGAATCAATGAATAAAGTCTTACCTAGACTCTCTGCATTAACCATTTGAGACGATTCCTGTCTCTGCGCGCACCTAAAAAAAAAAAAAATACAGATTATCATTATAAACAAATCATTAATAAAACAAATCATTAAAACATTTAGCAAATAAAAAATCTTCTATTCACTGTTCATTTTCTAAGTACCTTTAAACAATTTTAGGCGTCAGAATTGCATTTTCAAACATAAGGTACAACATAACTGAACACACTGGACAGCATTTATAAATCTCTTTGAACAAAAAAAGGGATCAGTAGGGCCTATTATACTTGTTTACTTGCTTTTGTGACCACCTTGAAAATAATAAAGCATTATTGACTAATGACTTATATTAGTTAATTTAAAGTTTTGTTTAGGATAAATGCATATAAATATGTTCAGAGGTGGATATTTGAAGAAGTTGCAAACTTATTCTCACTTTACTGAGCTTGGTGTGCGCTCTGAACTTTCACTCTAAAGCCTCGTACACACGCTCAGATTTTCGGACGATCGAACGTCTGTTTTTTGTGGCATGCTAGTCTCTTGTCGAAAGTGAAGAGGTTACTTACAATACGAAAATTTTCGAACAACAGAATGCAATGGGGTTTATTTACTAAAGGCAAATCCACTTTGCACTACAAGTGCACTTGGAAGTGCAGTCGCTGTCGATCTGAGGGGGACATGCAAGTTAAATAAAAAACAGCATTTTTGCCTGTACATGATTGGATGATAAAATCAGCAGAGCTTCCCCTAATTTCAGATCTTCCCCTCAGGTCTAAAGCGACTGCACTTCCAAGTGCACTTCCAATGCAAAGTGAATTTGCCTTTATTAAATCAACCCCAATGTCAGAAGTGACGTAATGTGTTGAATAGTTTTTGTATGTATTCTTTCGTTTCTGAGCATGCGTAGTCTTGCTCATACGATTTCTTTCATACGCAAACTGTACTAATGAAACAAAAATTGGACATTGAGTTTACATCCAACAAAAATGCTATAACATTTTTGTCGGATGTGAACTCAACGTCAGATTTTCGTTTTATTAGTACAGTGCACATCCAGCTTTTGTCTGTGGAAAGCACTGTACTAACGATCCGAAAATCGGCAGACAGCTCATCGTACAAATGTTTCCATCCGATTTTCGTATCGTGTGTACGGGCCTTAAGGCTCCATTTACACTTGTACAACTCCAAAGTTGTGCAACTTTGGTGCAAGTTTGAAGCAACTTTGACACAACATTGTCGCAACTTTAGATGGGTGCGACTTTGGATTTGACCAGTGATAATGGACAACTGTTGCATGTAAAACATTTAGGTATGACTTTCATGAGACTTTTGAGGGTTAACATTGAAGTCTATGGAGGTTATTTACGAAAGGTAAATCCACTTTGCACGTGCAAAGTACACTTGAAATTGCACTGAAAGTGCACATGGAAGTGCAGTCGTTGTGCAAGCTAAATCATGTGCAAGCTAAAATGCTGTTTTTTATTTTCCTTGCATGTCCCCCTCGGATCTACAGCAACTGCACTTCCAAGTGCACTTTTCAAGTGCACTTGCAGTGCAAAGTGGATTTGCCCTTATAGGGGGTTATTTACTAAAGGCAAATCCACTCTGCACTGCAAGTGCACTTGAAAAGTGCACTTGGAAGTAAAGCTGCTGTAGATCCGAGGGGGATATGCAAGGAAAATAAAAAATAGCATATTAGCTTGCACATGATTGGATGATAAAATCAGCAGAGCTTCCACTCATTTCAGATCTAACTCTTAGATTTAGAGCGACTGCACTTCCAAGTGCACTTTCAGTGCAAAGTGGATTTGCCTTTCGTAAATAACCCCCAATGCCCCTTAAGTTGCAAGACAGTGCATGAAGTACTTTGAAGTTGCTGCAACTTTAAGTCACTCATATATGAATGGTTATCATTGGAAAACATGGATGTGCGGCTTGTCATGCGACTTTGATGTCCAAAGTCACATGACAAGTCGTACAAGTGTCAATGAACTCTAAATAGTTTGGGTCAGTTTGTCTAGGAAAGTAGTGAACCCAGATTTCCTAAGGTTTACAAACATTTCTTTAAGAAAAAATAGATACTTCCAATACAGCTGGATGATTTTTTATCAAAACCCATAAATATATATTTTTTAGAGAAAGCTGGAAATAGTTTCATCAAAATAAACCATTTAGTAAAACTGAAAAAATATGTTTTTTTTCCACAATGGAATCCTAATTTTTAATAAGGCCAAAAAATGGTAGTTTGTATTTGATTGCTGTTACAGTATGTTGTACATCTTAGAATTTTTTTTTGAGCCCATGCTGCAGTGTGCAAAAACTAAATACCATATAAACCAAAAAGTGCATGTGAACACACACAAAAAAGTGCACAGGGTGCATCACTGGTCACCTCCCAAAGAGAAAGGACCTTCGGGACCTCCCTGAACCCCCCCCAAGACTCTTGATAAGGACAAGGCACTCTGGTCCATCTAGCCAAAAGTGCTGGTGGACCTCTCTCCTTGTGGCTGGCCGACCACTGAGTACTAAGGTAGGGACTCACCTAAAAAAAGACCCCTGGGCAGGGAAGAAAGGAACCCTTAGTCCACACATGTAGCTATTTTTTACCTAGCTGGTGAAATAGTTTCAGGTGTGCTTATTGTTAAACATTCCCTGGAAATGATAAAGACTGGTGCAGACAGATTTTACAAACGTGTCTCACGGGAGTCCTAAAAGTGGCACAACATGTACCAAATATATGTACACTTGTAGAATGCACACGAGATACTTTTGCAAAATCTGTCTGCTCCAGGGTCTCACTCTGTATCCCAAAAGATAGTGGGCGCTGACAGCATGCAAATATGCAGCCATTTAGCAGGTGGGCCTTGGCATCGAGCAGCCGCATATTTACGTGCAAAAACAGCTGTGCCAAGAGTGCGCGCCCAACGGCTAACAAAAAGCTCCCAATCACTGCTTGCAATCAGGGCGGTCACATGATCGTAAACCCCCTCCTGGCATCCTATACCCCTTAAGGGACTGGGAGGCACCAGCGCCAAGGGGTTAAAGATAAAATTATGTGATAACAAGTTCAAGTATATGATAGAAATTATACACAGGGAGTACTCTTACCTAATATTTGTTTATGATTCCATAAGTTTGACCATGGACTTATTTGATAAGATCCTTGTCTTTACCATATGTTTTTGGATTACAGATACTACAATGTCTTTTTAAGAGGTTGTCTGTGGCCTGGCTAAGTTATGGCGACTGAAATGGTGTATTATGGTGCAAGTGGTAAGATTTGGCTAGATATGTTGTAACAGAATGAGAAGTCCGAGTCCAGGATTACATCTAGCACCCTGACATGAGGGGAGGGATTAATAATAGTGCTATTGGTCTTGATTGAAATGTCAGGGGTAGGGGCATGGAGTGGAGGAAATATTATAAGTGAGTGACTTAGTAACTTGGTGGTGTCATTGGTTAACCACTTCAGCTCCGGACCAATTGGCAGCCAAAGGACCAGGCCCCTTTTTGCGATTCGGCACTGCGTCGTTTTAACTGACAATTGCGCGGTCGTGCGACGTGGCTCCCAAACAAAATTGGCGTCCTTTTTTTCCCACAAATAGAGCTTTCTTTTGGTGGTATTTGATCGCCCTTGTGGTTTTTATTTTTTTGCGCTATAAACAAAAATAGAGCGACAATTTTGAAAAAAATGCAATATTTTTTACTTTTTGCTAAAATAAATATCCCCAAAAATATATAAAAAAAACACATTTTTTTTTTTCCTCAGTTTCAGCCGATGCGTATTCTTCTACATATTTTTGGTAAAAAAAATCGCAATTAGCAATTATTGATTGGTTTGCGCAAAAGTTATAGCGTTTACAAAATAGGGGATAGTTTTTATAGCATTTTTATTAATATTTTTTTTTTACTAGTAATGGCGGCGATCAGCAATTTTTATTGTGACTGTGACATTATGGCGGACACATCGGACATTTTTGACACATTTTTGGGACATTTGTCATTTATATAGAAATCAGTGCTATTTAAATAGCACTGATTCCTATGTAAATGACAGTTGTAGTGAAGGGGTTAACCACTAGGGGGCGGGGAGGAGTCAGTGTGACGTGTTGTGTTTATTTTACTGTAGGGGGCGTGGCTGTACGTGTGACGTCATTGATCGGCGTTCCCGATGACAGTGAACCGCCGATCACTGACAGTCAGTGTAGGAAGCGCGGGGAGAGGTTTGTTTACACAAACCTCTCCCCGTTCTTCAGCTCCGTAACCCGATCGCGGGACACCAGCGGCGATCGGGTCCGCTGGTCCCACGGCCGGGGTCACGGAGCTCCCGACCGGGTCGCGAGCGCGCAGCTAGCGGCGCGACCCACAGGCAGGCACATGCACGATCACGTACAGGTACGTGATTTTGCCTGCCCGTGCCATTTTGCCGACATATATCGGCGTTAGGCGGTCGGGAAGCGGTTAAGAAGGGTGTATTTTGAAAATGTTACAGGTGTGAGGGTGGAAAGATTTGGACAGTGATTGGATGACGGGCTGAAACAACTTTGTCACTCAAAGTCAGTAAGCCAATGAGGAGAGAGAGGGGGCAGTGCCGAGCCACGGCTCCATGTCTGAATGGACACACAGAGCAACGGCTCGGCTGGGGCACCCCCATAGCAAGCTGCTTGCTATGGGGGCACTCAGCAGGAGGGAGGGGCCAGGAGCAGCAAAGAGGGACCCGAGAAGAGGTGAATCTGGGCTGCTCTGTGCAAAACCAACTGCACAGAGGAGGTAAGTATAACATGTTTGTTATTTTTAAGCCAAAAAAAACAAGACTGTAATATCACTTTAAGAATAGTTGTACTATTAATCTAGAAGGAAAAGGCTGGGGAGGGTTCATCGGGTGAGGAAATATTATGAGATCAGTTTTGGAAAGATAGAGTTTTAGAAAGCAGTGCAATAACCATGGTGATATGTCAGTTAGTAAATTAGTGATGGACAAACTTGATGACCAGAACGGTGAGTTTCTGGTAGAAAGTGTGGGTCAAGAGTTTGTATAGGAGCCCAAAGTAGAAAATACCACACCCCTGACATTATACTTTCCAAATACAGATTTATTATAAACTGCACAGCACTGATCAATTACTGTTCTTGGTTTTATATCCATCTGGGCATATTTAACATGGAGTTTGTTAGCGTAAATCAATTTCCCCACAATTTCAAATCATAGAGGTACACTGTTCTGTCTAAATCAACTTTGTGTATGTTTAAATGACTTTTGTAGGGTATGTGACTGTAAAGTGTCTCTGTGTATTAATTGGCATTAATAGTTCTGTGTTTGCTGTAAAGGCATTTGAAATATTTTTAAGCTACCTGTATAGATAAATTAGCAAATAGGTATACATACGTTTGTTATAAGCACTGAAAGCCAGACAGTGGTGGTTTATGGCACAGGGTTCCAGCCACAGGGGAACTTTTATCAATTCTATTGCGCAACAATGCAATGCTAATCAGGAACTGTGAGGCAGGGATATGGGACGAATTTACTATAAGGCTGCACCTTAGATTCATAAATGACTCCCTCTGCTCCGCTTATGGTGAACCTGTCCCCAGATCATGCACACTAAAGTCTTTACACTACCCTCAATCATCTCTGTATCTTTAAGTATTGTAAAGAAATACATTTTCAATCAAAGTTTACAACCCAGAAATTGTGGCTTTTTTTTATGAGAACAGAATCTTGGCAGGCTTCCAGCTTTCTAATGTAAGCAACAAGCAGGTGTTTCTAAGCTTTTAAGGCTCATGCACACAGGACGTTTTTAGGGGCACCTGACTTTTTTTTTTAACTGCTTCTAAATGCCCCTCCATGTTAGCCAATGTGTCCATGCACATGTAAACTTTCAGAGGCGTTTGGAGGTAAAAGGGTTTGAGGCAGTAGAAAAAAAACGACAGTCTGTGCATCCAGGAGGAGAGGCTGTTGAGCTGTAAAAAGGAAAAATGCCAAAAACGCAGCTAAACACTGATAAACGCTGTAACAAGTGTTTAGTCGCTTTTAGTGTTTTTAGGAGTTTTCACATTATAGGGAGTCTGTTACTGAAAAAACACCAAAAAACGCCCATAAACTCTATTTTAAATGTGGCTAACAGCGCGTTTTTAACGCTGATTTTTCCTGGCAGCAGTGCTGGCGTTTTTTAAACGTCCTGTGTGCATGAGGCCTTAGGCCCCATGTACACTGTAGCTGTCAAATGCCCATTTTACAAGCATTTAATTTTTTTTTTCCTGCTCCTAAACACAGCGCTAATGTTAGCCTATATGTACATGCACATATAGGGGGTTATTTACTAAAGGCAAATCCATTTTGCACTGGAAGTGCACTTGGAAGTGCAGTCGCTGTAGATCTGAGGGGGACATGCAAGGGAAACAAAAAAAACAGCATTTTTGCTTGCACATGATTGGATGATAATATCTGCAGAGCTTCCTCTCATTTCAGATCTTACCCTCATTCCAGATCTTTCCCTCAGATCTACAGCGATTGCACTTTCAAATGCACTTATAGTGCAAAGTGGATTTGCCTTTAGTAAATAACCCCCATAGGCTTTTAGAGGAGTTAAGAGGCAAAGGCATCTAGGGGCAGAAATCTGCAGGCACCATAATTGCATTCAGGAGAGGAATGTTTCGGCAGAAAAAACACCCAAGGCACCTAAATGCATGTAAACGTGTCTAAATGCACCTAAATGCTTTAGAACGTGAGTGTTTATTCATTTAAATGGCCAGAATAAATTAACATTCTGCCCAATAAAATGAATAAACACCCAAATGCTTGACGTTTGAAAAAATTGGGCTTTAGGTGCATTTTTAATGCTGCTTTTCTCCTGTGTTCAGAAGACCCTAGTGTGCATGAGCCCTAAAAAACGATTGAAACCTGACTCTGGAGCCAATGTTGTGATCTTTGAGGACCTTTGAGAATGAATAACTTCACAATAAAAGCAGCCTAAGAGGCCAGAGATGTTGTTTTAGAGCTGAACTCCAGGAATTCAGCTGCTTTGTAAAAAGTACAGGCATACTATGAGTAAAGTCCAATGAGGTGCCACCTAGTAGACTTACCTCTTTAATTTACATCTGTCAGATTTATGAAGAAGGTACAGTACTGGAGGCTCCATTGCTGGACCTTCTGGTCTCTGCTACTTCAGCTGCAGTGTTGATGCAGCTTCTATGTGCACCCCTTCCCTCCTCCTGCCCAATCACAGAAGCTTTTGTATGATGTAAATCCATTCACAAAATAGAAAGGCTTCTGTGAATGGGCAGCAGAGGGGGGAGGAGCGGGCAGAGCTGCTGTGTGTGCTTCTCTGTTCTCAGAGCCCTCCTCCAGGAGCACCATAAACCTGTCAGATGTAAATAGTAGAGAAAAGTGCAGGAGGTGACATGCATCACTTTGGACTTAACTTATAGCATGCCCACACATTTATCAAAGTGGCTGATTCATTGGAATTCAGCTTTAAAGAATATGCACTGTCCATAATCTGGACACAGGTGTACTTTAAGTAACATTTTAACAGAATGTAACCTGCCCCTGACCACTTTTTAACTGCACATTCCTTTTTTCTCACCTTAACATATGTTTTATCTACATTTAAAGACCAAGCTGTCCAGCAAAAAAAGGTAATAACAGCATTGGGGACAAACCAGATAAAACTGCATTGGTGCTTACAAAGGTCAGCTTTTAAAATTATGTCTATTTTCTTTTTTATTTGTTTTATTTATCTTATTTAAATCTAATGGATCCACTGGCACATTCTATAGCTAATTAAACTATATTATGGGGGTGCAAGGGGTACCTAAAATAGCCCCTAAAACTTAACCACTTGCTGATGGGTGGCTTCCCCAGGCACAGGTACGTTGCGGTGCCTCACCCTCCTGTCAGGCCCTGTTCCAAGCCACATTCCCATCTAGTAATGTGTCTGGGTTTCAGGGGGACTGAAACCCAGACACATGATTCAAAACCCGTACTGTCCGGGTGAATCCTACTCTGTACTGCACTGGTGGCAGCGTGTAAAAAAAATTAAAAAAGTTTTATTTAATTTCTTCATTATCCAAAAATATTATGACAATAAATGACAACTTCAAAAAAACTTGCCATGCTTCTTACTAAATACCTTGGACTGTCTACTTTCCAAAAAGGGGTCTTTTTGGGGGGGTACTTGTACTGTCCTGGAATTTTAGGAGCTCAAGAAATGAGATGTGATCAATTTCCATATATATATATATATAGCATAGTTTTTAGACTCTATAACTCACACAGACCAAATAATATACACTTTGTTGAGTTATTTTTACCAAAGACATGTAACAGACTACATTTTAGCCTAAATTTATGAAGAGGGATTTTTTTTTGCAAAATTTAATAACAGAAACTAAGAAAAAGCATGTTTATTTTTTTTCAAAAATGTCAGTACTTTTTCATGTATATAGCAAAAAAAAACCAAAAAAACAGTGGTGATTACTGTAATTACCACTAAAAAAAAACCAAAAAAACAGTGGTAATCACTGACTTTAGTAACCTATTTAATTTCAAAAAAAGTCATACGATCTGTTGTATGATATTCGGATCGTGTGTACGGGCCATAAGCAATTGCCAGTTAAAGTAGCACAGTGCTGAATAGCAAAAAGTGGCCTAGTCATTAAGGGAGTAAAAAGGTCAAGGGGTTAACTTTCCTCTTAACAAGTGACTCTGAAAATTAGGCCTTAAAATCTTTTCCCCACTCTAAATCTAAAGGCTTGCTCATGCCATAATGCATGGAATACTGTGTTAAACCCATGCTTTACTACAACTATATTAAACCCATGCAGCATCCCAATACACATTTACAGTAAAAAAAAAATACAATGAGGCACGATAAAAGGCCTATTCAAAATGAAGAAACATTATGATGGCATGTACATTATAGTATATACAGTCCTGGTAGTATAGGGCAGTGATGGCGAACCTTGGCACCCCAGATGTTTTGAAACTACATTTTCCATGATACTCAACTGCACTGCAATGTAGTTGAGCATCATGGGAAATGTAGTTCCAAAACATCTGGGGTGCTATGGTTAACATCACTGGTATAGGGACTGACTATGGTTCAGGACTCTAATATGTGTAGCTCATCATTATGGTGGACCCGAAAGGGAAACATAATAGCTTGAAACGTTTCACATGGATTGATGGACATATTATTCTTTTTGCTGCTGATTTCTTACTCAATTTAATAAAAAAAGTTATTTTATGTATTTGCAAGCCCTAAATTTAGATTACAATTTTTTTTCGAATTGACTATTTTTAATCCCTGCATGACAAAAGAGGCTTTGATCCTAGTACCAAGCAATTTCCAAAGGTATGTGCTACTTTCTGTGGAAAAACATGAATGTAGGTAAGAAATCAGGGCTGTTAGTTACATTTTTTAAATGAAATCTATAGATTATAGACATGGGTGGAATAGTTGTTCTTTGAAAAGAGTTAAGTTTTAAGTATAAGGACTAACTAGATTAAGAGATAAGGTTTAGGGATAAGCCGGGCTGTATTTACCATCAGATATTTGTGGGCTAGTGTCTGGGGCTGGAGGGGAATGCCTAGGACACACGGGTCAAATGTCGGGAGACATCAGCCGGTTCAATAAAAAACGACCAACATTAATTTGGCCGACTTCTGTCGGATTAGCATGCTGGAAAACCAGCAGCCGATCGTCTCTCGATCGCCAATGGCTGAGAGCGTGGATCAGAGTGTGTCAGAACACAACAGCTCAGCGGGGGAGATTGCTGTACTAACTAGTGTGTACTAGTCTTTAAAGGGGCTAGCATCAAACCTCAAAATGTATAAATTCTTCTTTTATGTCACCCTCGGGACATTTGTGTCTAAATTCAGCAAGAGAACTGTCAAGGAAGGAGATCCAGGGGATGTTGAGAAGTGTTAAATTGACACTAAACTCACATTTTTCTATACCAAAAAATGCAATATGTTTAAATATAAGTAGAATGTACCTTCTATCTCCCTCTTCCTTTGTTTAAAGCGAAATTCCACCCTAAAGTGGAACTTCCGCTTTTCGGAACCCTCCCCCCCCTCCGGTGTCGCATTTGGCACCTTTCAGGGGGGGGGGGGTGCAGATACCTGTCTAAGACAGGTATTTACACCCACTTCCGGGCATAAACTCCCACAGGGAGTTTACGCCACTTCCTGTCCCGGCGCGCTGTCTGCCGGGACACACACGTGTTCCAGCAGACAGCGCTGACGATTCTCATTGCGCCGAGCGACTCACGCATGCGCAGTAGGGAAACGGGAAGTGAAGCCGCAAAGGCGACACTTCCTGATTCCCTCACGAGAATGGCGCCGGCAGCAGCAGAGAGCCGAGCGAAAGATCGGCCTCTGCTGCCGACATCGCTGGAACCTGTGACAGGTAAGTGTCCATTTATTAAAAGTCAGCAGCTGCAGTATTTGTAGCTGCTGGCTTTTAAAAAAAAAAATTCAGGTACAGTCCCGCTTTAATCTCTCAAAATGTAATCTTATTTTGCTGTTCGCAGACCTCATTTTTAAGGGTGGCTACATTCATTCTCCATGTCCCCCTTGTGTGGGTAAACACCCTTCCTGCCTACCCCAAGATGGACTACTTATCAGCACTGACATAAGACATGCACTAGGAGGAGGAGTGTAGTGGGACATTTTAGGGGGAGTAGTGTGGGACGAGCTGTATTCATCAGTGTTATTTGGAACATGTGCAATGGCTTGCTGAGAACTATGGGAATTGTAGTATGCATAGTGATCAGAAATAATGGACACCAATGGCTCTACACTAGCAGCATGGAGGTGCATCAGTGGAGGATCAGGAGCTCAATCAGGACATTATAAGAAGTCTAAACTGTGGTAAGAGCTTTTTCTGTAAAAAAAAAAAAAAAAGCTAAGCCATGGTACACTTGATATTTTGGAAAGATTACTGTAAAAAATATAGTTTAGTGTCACTTTAAAGGTTCTGGTGCTTGGCATTAACTATGTTTCAAAAACACTACCCCACCCAGCTCATTCTACCCATCTGCTATGAACCTAGACTGTCAGAGATACACCCCACAGCCTGGGTTCATAGGACAATGATGCATGTAATGCTGCTCAGATGTCACAATGTGAGTTCCATTTTATGCAGTAGGAGATGTCTACCAACAGCAGGAGATGCCTACCAACACTGAAGAGGAAGAAGTAAGACCCTGCTTGTCATGTGACTGACTAAAAGACACTTAGTCTTAGGATATGTAAGGTTGAAATTTTAATAAATTGAATGCAGTGGGAACTCGGGGATGGGGGAGTGGCTGGGATTGGCCTTTAAACAGCTCTGCTAAAATGAAATTGTTTGATGGTCTGCAGGTCTGTACAGTTAAACACTAGTCCTGCATATACAGTAGACCCTGTGTTGCTTCCAGTAGTGCATTCTAACAAAAATAACCACATAACACAAGGGGCAAGGTTAAAAAAAAGGGCATGATCATTCCGGTCTGCCTAGTGTCTCAGGTTAAAAGTTAGGTTTAAGGGTTAAGTCAAGGTTTCCTTCTTTTGTTGAATGTGAACAACCGCAGATAATTGCATCCAACTAACATGCCAATTTTATTTTGCCAAAAAGTAATATAAAGTGAATATAGCCTTGTGTTGAAAAAGCAATACCATACATATGCATATGATAAATGCATGGCTGACTACCATGTCAGTTACAGTACCAACCTCGAATCGATACAAACACATGCATTTCCTATAGAGCACATATAAAGAAATAAATATCATAAATGTTTTCTGTGCATTCCCTGGATATTGCTTATAGGTGTAGCATTTTTTAGATTAAATGGGTAAATGTGAACATAGTTCTTTGTAAAAATAAGTAAACAGCACCAGTTTCAGTACACCGTAAATCACACTGTCATATTACAAACACACTGCATTAATAAAAGATAGTTAGAGCAGAGCAGTTAAAAAAAACATAATAGTAGAGTTTGATGCAGTTTATAAACATAATGATATGATTGTACGGTTTAAAAATTATTTTGATGAAAGAATTGCATCTTTTAGTATTATCCGTGCTAACAGGTGTTTCGCTTAATATTATACTTAATTGTTTTCATTGAAAAGAAATTATTGGCCATGATCGAAAATCAAATATTGTCAACCAAACCGATCTATTTCTTTATTGTGATGATGTTTTTTGGATCATTTATCATTATGTTTATGGGCAGCCTAACATTTTATTCAATTCTAATGCTGGGATTGTGATATAATATTTAAAACACGCAGCCAGGCGGACAATTTCAATGTAAAGTTTGTGATGTGAACTTTATGCAGCAAGTATGATGCGCTACCTAGCGGTAGTCCGTTATCAAGCTCTAGAGGAATAGTCTGGTTTATTGCATGATGTGTAGAAGCCTTTTCCATTCCTTTAAATTACTTTATATAGTTCTCCAGAAAATGTAAAAGTGCCATACATGCGTGCAACACCAATTATTAGCAACATTAGCAGTTATTAGCATTAACACCTGTCTGTAGTCTAACACTAGTATTATTAATAACTTAGTCTACTAAGCATTCAATAATAATAAGCATATGTTGTAAATAACCAGAGATCAATATTTGGTGAATATTTGTTCTGTTTGTAATGTGTTATATTAAAATTTTCAAAAATAAAATCAGATTTAAAAAAATAAATAATAATATTTGGTAACTGACGCCTGTGCATGTTAATACGTCACTTTAATCCTTGTGACATGGTGGCATCCTATCAACGTCATGCTCTTCCTTTTTGTGTGACAGTTTCATGGTAATTACATATAAAAAGTGCTCTTCCCCTAAAGGACACAACTGTCTTTACCCAGAATAACCCAAGGCTTACATGATATTTCTATCTGAAATGTGCATTTTTGCAGTGAGTTTAATCCATCCATTTTTCATGGCTAGATGGAATGTAAGCACTGAAGGGGGGGGGGGGGGGGGGGCAAGGTTGTGAACAATTGCCAGACAACAAAAATATAAGAGCTACGTACTGGACTGGAAGAATAATCCATCGGAGAATATATCGAAGCTATGTTTCTCATTCTTACAAAAAAGCTGTATACATCCACAAAACCTTAATTTTTATTAAAATGACTGTTTATGGTCCTCTTTGTGCCTAAAATGCAATTGTTATGGGTAACCTCTGTGCTAAAAGCTAGGTGGAATGTATTCACGTGCTGAAAGAAAGATGGCTAAGTCACCGTTTATGCTACATGAACCTGAAAACACACAACATTATGAATATAGCCCATGGGAAGGAGAGCAGTCTGACTGTATAAAAATGAATGACTGTCTGAGTGTGACATTTTCCAGGGGGATCAAAGGAAACGCAAGGCATATCTAGGTCAACATAAAAAACACTGCTATTCCTGCATCAAGTTACTATTTGAATCTTAACCACACTACAGCATTTTTCTATATGATTTCATGACCTCGTTGGTATATTTTCACCCTACTCTATGGCTTAAAAATGCATATACCCCTGAAAGTTGACAAA
The DNA here is from genome assembly GCA_028564925.1 of Lithobates sylvaticus. NCBI lineage: Eukaryota > Metazoa > Chordata > Amphibia > Anura > Ranidae > Lithobates > Lithobates sylvaticus. Next base: position 201,708,043 of record CM053030.1, on the reverse strand, counting down.
CTAATAACAATTTTTTGCTTTACTGATCTGGAGATGGCACTCAACGCTAAGAAATCTTAGACATTCTAATGTTATGTGTCAAAACTCATGTTCGTTTAACCCTCTCTCTGCCTGCAGGAAACTCAATTTACTGAACTGATTTACTTTTCCAATTAATACAAAAGCCAAAAAGCTTTTAGAATTCACTTATTTTATGTAAAAAAATGTCCCTTTTCTAGACTTTAACTATACATTTATTATAAAATGTTTAATTATGATTCAAAGATAAAAGAGGTATTAAAGGTAATTAACCAAAACCCAATAACCCAAAAACCCAATAACGAACAAACAGTACGCATTTTGCCAAGGTAATTTATATTATAATATAACATAATTATAACATAATTATAACCGCAGATTACCTTCGTTAATAAAACCTTATGAGCTTCATAACTTTTTGTTGTAAGTTTGTATGGTTAATGTCTGAACCATCTTCAGGTAAAACATGCTGATGAAAGATTAAATATGAAAGTGATGCCTTCTGTTAAAAAACTAAAAATATGAAAGTGACGCGTTGTTCTATATGTGATGAAGATTTGTTTTGTACACAGTAAATTTGAACATGTTTTAACAGATTTCAAGAATGTCTTATAAGTTATTCAATTCAAGAGGATACTATTAAAGAAAATATTCTACGGTAGTATTTAGTTCCCAATTCTGAAGATTTTTACGAACAAAGTTGTATATATCATAATAAAATAACATATTTAATGAGGCTGCAGGCTTAAAAGTATGCATAATCATGGCTGTCATGTATTAATATGCAAATAGGACTCAAAAGTGCATGTCATGTATCATTTAGGCTGACCCCCCTCCCTTCTCACTGAAAGCTATAACATTTTTATACAGCGCAATCCTGTTATTCTTGTTTGGATACTTACGTGGTCAGATTTTGCGCTGTTCCAAAAGCTGCGTGTCTGGCTCCTTTGAGCAAGAAGTGCATTAAAGTTGTGGAAAAGTATAGCTTGACAGTCTTCATATGTATCTTTTCTGCAGCAGGTGCTCAGATCCTGCACGACTGAGGCCACTCACTGAAAGTTACTCCACAAAGAGACGAAAAAAGAAAAAAGGGCGCAGATCACATTGTACAGACAATTTAGGTGTACACACACACACACAGCTTACAGTGGCCATTGTGTGGGCCGGCATAATCAAATTGGCATTCACCTGTACAGCACTGTAATGATAGCAAAGTGTGAAGCAACATGACGATAGAATGGCAAACGCAAATTGGGAGAAAAAAAAACAGTGAGTGAAAACAAAGGTAGGCAGTATCAGATCTATTTTACGTTGTGCACAAACGCGAATTGTTATTAGTTTTAAGCATTTAACATTAGGTTATAGCAAGACATCGATCCATGGTTGCCAGACTTTGTGTCGCAGTAGCCATTCAAGTAAGATCGTCATTCGTTGGAAAATTAGGCAAATTAGAAATCATTTGATGGCATTCTATTGTCGCTATTGTAATCACAGTAATTTTCCTCGGTAAAGCTGCTTCGTGATGAAGGGGAATTCTCACCGTATAATTGTGAAAGATATCGAAAGATTCAGGATTCAGCATCTGGTTTCGAAAGCACTTCAGATTCAAATTGCCATTTTACTATATCCTGAAAATTTATTAGTGATTCAGATCATGTCGCTTTAAATGGAAAGGTGAAAGCAGGGTAATTTCAATCTATGAATTATTCAGCTTCAGACTGGAGGAACCCATGAACTGAGTCTCTGACAGTGTCTCTTCCACAGCCTCCATTACGCTTGTCATTTTTATTTCTTTATCTACGATCTCTTTCTAAGCTACTGAGCTTGTCCCTAAGGGCTCAGCTTCAACAAACCAAGTATTTCAAATTGGCAATAACCTAAAATGTGCTGCGGTCTCCATAGGATGTATTTTTTTCCCCAAATCATTAAAAAAAAAAACACACACACACATCCATGACGATATCTGTTAGGTTCTTCGATTAGATGAATTAGAAACAAAAGGAAGAAATGAAGGAAAAGGAGGAGGCATCATATCGGAGAAGAGTTATGCTCCTGTAACAACCCTGAAGATAAAGTGATGCTTTGTGCTTCCTCCTTTGTTGTCAGCGTGCAAGGCTTCCTAGCTGCATAGCATCACGCAAAACAACTGTTAAAGCAGGCTGACTTAGTGTCCTGGTTTCCAGCAGGAGCAAATGAGGACTGCATTTCAGACAGACTAATCCACACGTATGTGCACTTAGACCAGGCACAACTCAATGCTGCAAAGAGAGAAAATGCAATCAGGCAGAAGCAGCAGCAGGTAGACAAAGATCCAAAAGCAAAATAATAAAACAAGAAGAAAAAGTATTGTGTTTCAATCAGGAAAGCTCCATCAAACAGGCATTGCAATCCTAGATATTCTCCACATGATGGCTGGTTGTGTCACTGCTAGACAGCTCCTGCCCTGTATCCAGACAAGGATTGGGATTGATTTAGGTCAGCAAGTCTGGACACTCTTCCTTTTTTTTTTTTTAACCATTTTTCCTCATCATGTGAAAAATAAACAGCATCCTACTGTATTTCCAGCATTATAGGTAGATCCGGACGTATAGGAAAGCTTCATCTGTAGAATGGCTGGAAAGGCCCCAGACAGAGACACCAGTATGCATCGGATCCTTTGTCTTAGGGATCCTACTCCTTGCAGGTATACTAGCGTGGCACAGAAAACTATCATGCAAGGTGAGAAAGCAGATGTTTCTTCATTCTTCGGAAGCATTTTGGAATCCAGACTCTGAACAAGGCTGGGAAACGTAGCAAGTTCGATGCCAGCGTTTATGTACAAGCCACTTCTTTGCTCTTATCCAAAAAACACAGCAATCCTTTTTGTATCCGAAACAGACAGAAGGGTAACTCCCCGGACCGAAAAAAATATAATGGCGTTCCGTATCCCGTCCTGTGCGTCTGTATTGCCGCACTGCGACCAGAAAACTGCAGTAGAAAGAGCTCTTGCAGTTGTGGAAATGTAGAAAGCAGCAGCTCTGTGACACAGCAGTCAGCTGACTTGTAGTGTTATCATTCAATGTCCTCTATCCAAAAAAAGGCCAATTTTTCGGAGAAAAAAAGAAGCACTGCGGAGAGGACCTGGCGATCCAAATTTGAAAATAACATTGTAAGAGCAGGTCTGGCTGGTCTGTTGGCACACCTGAAAGTCACTTCTAGTGCAACGCGTGCAGTTTTGCTCCCAGGAACTCTGGCCACACGAAGCTAGCTGACTGTCTGAAATCTCAGACATGCTGACGTAAGATTAGGCATCTTCCTTTTTTTTTTTTTTTTTTTTTGGGTAACAAAAAAGCTTTTGTTGCTGCACGATGATAACTGTGAAACTGTTTATTTAACTGAATATGCAAGACTGGCTTCAGTTTACTGTTTCAGTAAAAAGCAAAATCAACATACGATGATGAGTTAATGTACACACATAGATAAACACGAAACGTGCCCCTGTGTCTTGTTTTAAATGTTCAACGCCTCGAATCGTGACACACAATAAGGATTTGCTTGGTAGTGTTAGTTTCCCAGGCTGTTTACACATCATCTGTACATTATTTTAACATGCACAACATCCGAAAAAAAATAAATTCACTTACAAATTGGTGACGGAGCTGTATAAATAATGTACACGGATTTAATGGAACGGCAAGCTTACGATTGTTATAAAAGCATCCTGCCCTTTCATCGTGTAAGTGCCTTTGGTTGGCAGTAAATGTATAGGGCTGAAAATTTATATAGTTCAAGAGCCAGACGTGCTCATCTGAAACCAAGGCTGAACCTGAAGGGGTCGCCAGGCTCTGTCTGGAACTCAACTTCTATTTCACATCACATTTTAACTGTGTTTGTTTTGTTAATTGGGAGAGTTTCCCTTATTTTTCGCTGTCTCCACTGCTGTCTGTGATTTGCTGCTGCCTCCGGCAGACCTTATATGCTGCTCAATCACATTATCCTCAGTTAACATGTCTTGTGCTAAGCTAATCTAAATATAATGATCAGTGATGTTGTCCAATTCAGCTTATGTATGAATGACTATGGAGTCTCATATTTATATATATGGTTATGTTCCTAAGTATGTAGTAAAGGTATGCCAATCTCTGACAGATTCATGTGAAATAGGTTTATTCCAGGCACAAATAATTCAAATAAAGAGAACTGATGACTGGGTCTTATGTTTATATTATTCCTATACTTTAGTAGGCCAACTCCATCAAAAAATTATCATTTCTTTTTGGGTGGAGACGGGGAAGCTCATAAATTTGAAAATCTATTTGCCTCAAACCCTTCCATAGATATCCTTTCCTATCTGATTGCCTTGCCAGTGAATTTTCAATTGAATGTATTTAGACCAGATGAGCCATGACTGGGTTGTACGTTTATATTATTCCTATACTTTAGTAGGCCAACTCCATCAAAAAAGAATAATTTAATTTTGGGTGGAGACAGGTAAGCTCATAAATTTGAAAAGCTATTCTTGCTTCCAAAGCCTTCCATAGATATCCTTTCCTATCTGATTGCCTTGCCAGTGAATTCTCAATTGAATGTATTTGGACCCAAAATAGTATTTACTGCACAGGAAGCCGAAGCAGAAACTGAAGGAGTTAGATGGTAAGACTACAGGGAGGGAGCTGTAAAGGTAAGAAACCATCTGCCAGTTTGTTTAACCACTTGAGATCAACGCTATAGCCGAATGACAGCTACAGTGCGGACCTGCTTTGCCGGGACTACGTCTATTGACATCGTCCCGTGCCCAAGCAGCCTGTGCGCCCCCTGCAGGGCTCGCTCTGTGATCAGTGAATCCATGAAATTCGCTGGATCAAAGATCGGAGTAAGGGGTCGATCCCGACTCCTTACCACGTGATCAGCTGCCAGCCAATGACAGCTGATCATGTGATGTCAACAGAGCCAGTAATCGGCTATTTTTTCTCCTTGCGTTGACAGCGTGAGGAGAAAAAAAAAAGCCGATCACTGGTGGCCGAAGCCAAATCATCAGTGCCCACCTGTGCCCCCTGCCAGTGCCACCCAAGCAATAGGCAACAGTGCCCACCAGCGCCACCCATCAGTGCCCACAGTGCCACCCATTAGTGCCCACAGTGCCATCTATCAGTGCCCACAATCAGTGCCTCAACAGTGCTGCACATCAGTGCCACCTATCAGTGCCCATCAGTGTCACCTACCAGTGCCACCTATCAGTGCCCATCAGTGCCATCTATCAGTGCCACCCATCAGTGCCACCCATAAGGGCCCATCAGTGCCATCTTATCAGTGGGCATCAGTGCCGTCTTATCTGTGTCCATCAGTACCGCCTTATCTGTCCCCATCAGTGCCATCTTATCTGTGCCTATCAGTGCCAACTTAACTGTGCCTATCATTGCCCACCAGTGCAGCCTATCAGTGCCCACCAGTGCCACCTCATCAGTGCATATCAATGAGGGAGAAAAATTACCTGTTTGCAAAATTTTATAACAAACTATTAAACATGATTTTTTTTTTTTTTTCAAAATTTTCAATTTTTTTGGTTTGTTTAGCAAAAAATAAAAATCCCAGCTGTGATTAAATACCACCAAAAGAAAGCTCTATTTGTGGGAAAAAAATGATACAAATGTAATTTGGGTACAGTGTTGTATGATTGCGTAATTGTCATTCAAAATGTGTCAGCGCTGAAATCTGAAAATTGGTCTGGGCAGGAGGGGGGTTTAAGTACCCAGTAAGCAAGTGGTTAAACACTATACCTGTTCAGCTAGATCAACCAGGTTTCCATGGAACCCTAGGTCCCTTCTGGGGTTGCTAGGAATTCCTTAAGCAGTATACAGCAGTTAATTGATCTACCACCTACACCAACCACCAATACATGAGGCAATTTTCCACTGACCACCAATGTAAGGAGCCACTACTACAGTGAACGCTAATGTTGGGGGCACCACACTTGCATTAATGTCTTCATAAGAAAAACTTTTTCCTATACATCAGGTGGATGTTAAATTATCTCCCATGGGTGTCAAATACTCTAGGTACACCACAATTTAAATTTTCTTGTTTCAAACTTTCTACAACTTGCTAATCCACTGTGATCTCTAGGTATAATCAGCAAAGGTTCCCTGAAATTTCTGTGGGTTCAAATTTGAGAAAGAGTGATCTACAGTAGATCTTCATTTTTTCTTCAAAGGTTTTTATTAAGGATGATCAGAAAAAGAAAGTAACACTCTACAGGTACATTGAATACAAATATTGGACCGGAGTTGTGCATCAGAATACAAAAAATCTTAACATAAATATTTACCATATGGTCAATATAACTTACTCTATGCCCAGAACTCATAACAGTGCAAACTTGGGCAGAACAAAAATATACCTTCTCCTGCCCAATCACATTTAATCTCTCCCCCCAACCGCTAGTCACAGGGGGGAGGAGATGGGGATGGTGCTGCGGTGTACTGAAAAATAATCAATTCCTCTACTAGGGCCCCTTAAATGGGGGAACCAGTGGGAACGAACCGCGTCTCAATTATCCTCATCCTGCAGCACATCCCCTGTGTAGCGAAATGGGCACATAATGTACCATAATATACAGTACTTCATTTGGCCAAGCTGCCTTTGAGAGCAAGAAAGAGGGAAAGAAAGATATATCTTTTTGTTTTCTACAATGAATAAAATAGTTACTTCTCAGTATCTGAAACTGTTATCTAGGTACTGCTAGAGAACGTGCAGGAGGAAGTGTGGATAATTGATGAATCACAATGTGTTTCCTCCTGCACTTTCCTCTAAGTTTTTATCAGACATAACATCTGCACTATTGGGAAAGCTTATCATACCAGGTAGGATATAGTCAAGATAGCCTTAGTGTTGGACTCCACAGTGGACTCATTGGCATGTCTATCTCATGATTAAATAACAGGATAAAATTCATCCTGCAATGATAATTCAAGTAACCACTTGATAACTGAATAAGGCCCCTTTCACATTTGTGTGACTTAGGATCCGACTTGTGAGACCCAAAGTCGCAGGACATGTGAAATGCCATGTAACTCTATGAGAGCCGTTACAATTGACACTATTGAAGTCGCTGTAACTTCAGAAAAGGTTCCTGCACTACTTTGATCCGACTTTGACACAACTTTAATGCTAAAGAGTGTAAAAGTCTTATCAAAGTTGGACTTCAAAGTTGCACTGAAAATCGTGCAACCTTGGAGTCAGCTAGTGTGAAAGGAGCCTAAAAGAATATTACAAAATAAAACATCTTTCTGAGATAGATAGACACAAGATCCATGCAGTACACTAAGTCATGCCAAAAACAGAACAAATAGGACTGAGATAGAGTTGCATCTGTAGGGCATGTGTGTGTGGGAGGGTTATCCAAAAAGTGTGAAATGTTAAAAAAACTGTAAGATACAATGAAAAATATTCAGAATGAGATAGACCCGGCCTTTCGTATTCCAACTACATGTAAGTGGTGAATAGCGATTAGGAGAATGAAGTTGCAGAGCACTAACTATGAACTCACAATGCTACAACTGAGCTTTTCTTAGAACCCACTCGAAATAACAAAATATTTTAACGTCTTAGTAAGTGCAGTTATCCTTTTAACAACAGAACCCCCCCTCCCCAACTAACAAGGGGGACTAAAACAGGGTACCAGGTCTCACAGGTCTCATTACTGATATTGGAGATTCAAGACCACCAAACTGCCCCTTACAGCTTTTATAAAGCCCAAAAGATTTTTTTTCCAGTTTTGGGTAGTAGTAAAGCATTAAACCAATAGTCAATGTTTTATTGTTGCCTGTGTCTTGGGAGATTCCCCCTTTGTGTTTGGAGACCATTGTCACTGGTAGAAGTGGTTGAAAATCCAATATTTTGAGTTGTCATAAAATAATAGTCAGAAAATCTTCTAATGGAGATGTGATGCAGTATAAACCTTCTAAGAAGACATATCTAGAGAAACCCCCCCCCCCCCCCCTCCTGTGTGTATGGACCCGGAAGTGAAGGAAAATTTTTCCAGCTGAATACAGTCAGAAAAAAAAACTCAATAGAGGTTTTTAATGTTCCCTACTCTATGCAACAAAAGTTTGGGCTTTAGATATACTTTAAATAATTTTCAAAAAAATCTGAGAATTTAGGGTTGAATACTCACTTCCACTTTGCATCCAAATATGGCAGTTATTACCAAAACAGTAACAGAGTAATGCCCTGTACACACGATAGGATTTTCTGATGGAAAATGTGTGATAGGGCCTTGTTGTCGGAAGTTCTGACCATGTGTAGGGAGCCTACACATTTTCACACATTTTCCATAGGAATTTCCGTCACACAAAATTTGAGATCTGGTCCTCAAATTTTCCGACAACAAAATCCGATCACGTGTAGACAATTCCGACACACAAAGTGCCACGCATGCTCGGAATCAAGCAGAAGAGCAGCACTGGCCATTGAACTTAATTTTTCTTGGATTGTCGTACGTGTTGTATGTCACCGCGTTCTTGACGTTCAGAATTCGCGACCAACTTTGTGTGACCGTGTGTATGCAAGACAGGTTTGAGCCAACATCCGTCAGAAAAAATCAAATGGATTTTATTGTCAGAAAATCCTATCGTGTGTACAGGGCATTAGGCAAACGTAGCATATTTTTTTGCAAATAATGAGGGTCCCAATGAATTTCCTCCAAAACCACATTTTCAGTTGGGCAGAATTAAAATGAACCCTTACATAACCTGACAAGGACCTGCTCCTATTTTGCATTCCAGATGGATATTTCCATTTCCCCTGCAACAATTGATTTTGAAATCGCTTCAAGATACCCAGACATGTTGTTTCCAAAAGTAATAAACCTACTGTATATGCTTTTTTTTCAATCAAATTGTTTTTATTCATGTTTCATAGTACAGCAACAGTTCAAAAACACACAAAACATTTTCCACAAGTAACCCCACCCCACTTCCAAAAAAAACAAAAACATTTCCACATTTACGCTTACCAGTCTACGCCTCAATCTTTACTCAAGATCCCTATCATTATAAAAAGATAAAATGCCCCCCAGGAAGAGTACACAGGGGACTTTTAAGGCAACTGGATAAAGAGATTAAAGAGTATCAAGATATATATAGAGAGAAATAACAAAATTTATTAAGGTAGTATTAAAAACTAATAGGTGCATACATCACCATGTAGGACATAAAATTAGAAATAAAAACAATACAGTTGATATAGTTGAAATTGTTGGTCTCCTTTGTATTTCGCCAGAGGCGTTTCAGGATTTCAGTGTTAATCCCTTCATCAGGGACATTTCTTTTAGGAGCAGTTAAGACAAATGACAATCTATATTAGAGCATAATGAGAGTTTGAGTATAAGAAACCATGGACAAGGAATGAGCATCGTGGGAGATGGAACAAGGATCACTCACCAATCAACCGGATACTATACTTTCGCACTGCCAATATTTGAGGGTTTGTATACAGGTGTAATGTACACCGATATATTGAGCTCATACACATGGGTCAGTGGTGAAGTAATGACTCTCCTTAATGGAGAATATATACTTATCCCCCTCTTAAGTCATTGTTGGTTTTTCTCAGTAACATTAGTTTACTCAACTGATTGTTCAAACAGGTTGGAGACTAGCCACCAATGCAAAATGTTTTTTTTAATTTTTTATATACTTAACGTGAATGTATGATGGTTTTGTAAATATTTCCCTTCTTTATAATGGTCAGGGCTAAAAAAATAACACTTGTTATATTTCTTTATTTATTTTTGTCAGATAAACAACAAACAAATATTGCATATTCATACTGTATGTTGTGTTCTGTTTTTAATCACTCCCCGCCTGGCCTATAGCAGAATGATGGCCGGGCATCTGATGTCTTTCAGGATAACAGCCATCGCGCATCAGTGGGGGCGCTCAGCATGGCGATAGGTGGTGTGGCGTGTCAGTCTGACACACTGCAACACCGATCTCAGTAAAAAGTCTCTGACGCAGACTCTTTATCACGTGATCAACTGTGTCCAATCACGGCTGATCACAGTGTAAACAGGAAGAGCCGTTTATTGGCCTTTCCTCACTCGCGTCTGACAGATGCGAGTAGAGGATAGCCGATCGGCGGCTCTCCTGACAGGGGGGTCTGCGCTAATTGATTGTCAACACACCCCCCGCGGATGCCCACAATGGATGGACACCAGATATGCCACCTTGGACCACAGGGGGTGACGGTCAGTGCCCAGACAGATGCCATTCAGTGCCCAGACAGATGTCAATCAGCGCCCATTAGCAATGCCTGCCAGTGCCATCAGTGATGCCCATCAGTGCCGCCCATCAGTATAACCTATCAGTGCCGCCTATCAGTGTCACCCATAAGTGCCCATCAGTGCAGCCTTTCAGTGCCCATCAGTGTCGCCTATCAGTGCCCATCGGTGCCACCTATGAGTGCCCATCAATGCTGCCGATCAGTGCCCATCAGTGCCACCTCCTTGGTGCCACCTCATCAGTGCCCATCAGTGCTGCATTATCAGTGCTTGTCAGTGCCGCCTCATCAGCTCCCGTCACTGAAGGAGCAAATGTACTTATTTACAAAATTTTATAACAGAAGCAAAGACAATTTTTGGTCTTTTTTTATTTGTTAAGCAAAAAAAAAACACAGAGGTGATCAAATACCACCAAAAGAAAGCTCTATTTGTGGGAACAAAATTATAAAAAAATTTGTTTGGGTACAGTGTAGCATGACCGCACAGTTGTCATTTAAAAAGTGACAGCGCTGAAAGCTGAAAATTGTCTTGGGCAGGAAGGAGGGGAAGTGCCTGGTATTGAAGTGGTTAAACAAGCATATGAAGCTTTCCCATGGTAATCTCTATCTATTTAACCATGTGTTCAAAAAAAGCATGTTGTTTACAAAGCCCAGTAGCTCAACTTGACATTTAAAGTGACCCATGCTACTCATATTGCTATCATAGCTAACATTACCTGTCCTTTCAAATGTCCTTTAGGCCAGCTTCACACTGGGGCGGTGCGGGCGGCGACGGTAAAGCAGCGCTATATTTAGCGCTGCTTTACCATTGTTTTACCTGCGGTATGCGGCCGCTAGCGGGGTGATGTTAACCCCCGCTAGCGGCCGAAAAAGTGTTAAAAACCTCCGCAAAGCGCCGCTGCAGCGGCGCTTTTCCGGCGGTATCCCCGCGGTGTCCCATTGATTTCAATGGGTAGGAGCGGTATAGGAGCGGTGAATACACCGCTCCTTCACCGCTCCAAAGATGCAGCTAGCAGGACTTTTTTTTACCGTCCTGCTAGCGCACCACTCCAGTGTGAAAGCCCTCAGGCCTTTCACACTGGAGACACAGCAACAGCTGTTTCGGGTCGGTTTTCAGGCGCTATTTTTAGCGCAATAGCGCCTGCAAACCGCCCCAGTGTGAAAGCAGCCTTATTGTTCCCTCTTGAAAGCAGCTGTGAAATCTCTAAATAATCACAATTCCAGCCAACTGGGAGAGGAGGGATAATGTCACTGTATTTGGGAAGCACACCCTAATGCGTTTAGATTCAAGATGGTGCTGCTATAAGATCAAAAAACAATAGCGAACATATTATGCCCCGTACACACGGTCGGAATTTCCGACGGAAAATGTCCTATCGGACCATGTTGTCGGAAAATCCGACCGTGTGTGGGCGCCATCGGACTTTCTCCGTCGGAAAAAATTTGAGATCCTGTTCTCAAATTTTCCGACAACAAAGTCCGATCGGACTTTTTCCAATCGTGTGTAGCGAATTCCTACGGACAAAGTGCCACGCATGCTCAGATCAAATTACAAGACCAAAGCTATTGGCTACTAGCCTCTACGTAGTTCCGTCGTACGCAACGAACGTCACCGCGTTCAGAATGATCGGATTTTCCGACAACTTTGTCTTACCGTGTGTATGCAACACCAGTGTCGGACAAAATCCGTCTGAAAAAATCCGACGGATTTTGTGGTCGGAATTTCCGACCGTGTGTATGGGGCATTACAGTGCACACATTCAAGAATGACATTTCCTGCAGGGCTAGTTAAAAACACCTGAACATATTTAAAAAATACAAGGGTTTGGTCACACTATATGGTTATATAGTGCTAAGCCCACTTACTGCGACAAAGTACCCGAATTAGTGGGTCCTACCCTAGTAATATAATGAAAGATCCTGCGATTTACTGTCCAGACAGACTTACTGTACACAGGATCTTCAGATCCAAATTTGAAGCTAAAGCTGATTTTTGCTGTCCTGAACCCATAATCATGTTTCTTAGCATAATTATGGCCTCCATCTGAAAACTCCTGATCTTTCAAATGAGCCTATTTGACGCAGTAGATTGGCAGATGTTGTAGAAGTTTAAAGCATATATAAATCCAAGTCTGATGGTTAAATAAATTATATCTTACCCTCCAAGAATAAAAGTGTATATCCTTATTTTTCTATGATGCTTTGAATGTCTATGATAGTACCTGGTGATCCTGCCAGCAAAATTCTTCTGTAGGGACTTGATATCACCCTGTGATAGGGTGGCAATTCCCTCCTGTATTGATTGACCATGGACCAGAAGATGCCTGAAACAGCAGAGGAGATGTACAAACTGAAGGAAAAGGTAAATTAAAAAAGTACTAAAAAGTATTAAAAAATGAAAAAAATATTATTGGGTATATCTTTTTCAAAACCAGGACTTGCCTATGAGTATGGGTTAAGAGGTAGAGTAGAAAAGATTGGGATTTAAAAGTGTAGAAGCGCCTGATTGTCATAAAGTGAACCGTAGCTGCCCAAATCACTTCTATAAATGGTCGAGTGTCCAACTTGTAATTTTCTAAAACTATCTAGCAGTTTATGCTGTTTAGAGCTCTGAACTCATGCTTGACAGGTCAATGTGGCCTTCACAAATTCAGCCAATTATTTTGCCAGCGAGACTCTGCAAGGCTCTCCAGTTTCCCATATTGGTCACTTCTCTCCTTATTTAAAAAGCAAGGCTTCCATAGCAACTTGCCAATATCTTCACAACTGATTTTTAACTATGTGTGACCTACTGGCATTTCAGTTTCAGGCAATTTTGTTCAATCATCTTCTCAGTTGCACTCCAGAACTGATGATTGGCCATAACAACTGTCAAGTAGGTAGTGCATTACACTAAAGGTATTAACTTATGTCCAGATCTTGACTTCATTGACACTGACAGACATGAGTGAATTAGATAATCTTGATTAAGTAAATAGAGTATTTAGCTTACGCATCATTTTACTATAAGCATGCAACAGTAAGGCTATTGTATTCATGAAGCATGCTTATAATTGTACATTTATCATCAGACGTTAGTGCACCTTTACAAAAGAGACCTGTAATAAGTAGTTACTCACCTCAAACTGGTTTCAGTTCTTAATGTGATAGAAATCTAAAATATATTGATTGTTTAGACTTAGTGACTGTACTAAGGAATACTGATTAATCAGCTTACTGCAACACACAATAAAATGTGGTCGCAAAGGACAAAAGGTGCAACTTCTGGTTTTCTGCTTCATACAACTGCACATATTATGACAGGGCTAAAGCCCCATACACACGGTCGGATTTTCCGATGGATTCTGTCCTATCGGACAATGTTGTCGGAAATTCCGACCGTGTGTAGGCACCATCGGACAGTTTCCATCGGATTGTCCGACGGACAAAGTCCTATCTCCTGCTGGATAGATTTTTTGACAACAAAGTCCGATCACACCAAATCCGATCGTGTGTAGCGAATTCCGACGGACAAAGTGCTACGCATGCTCAGATCACATTACAAGACCAAAGCTATTGGCTACTAGCCTCTACGTAGTCCCGTCGTAGGCAACAAACGTCACCACGTTCAGAATGATCGGATTTTCCGACCGTGTGTATGCAACACCAGTGTCGGACTAAATCCGTCGGACCAAATCAGATGGATTTGGTGGTTGGATTTTCCGACCGTGTGTATGGGGCTTTAGTCCTGAGCTACTAGCCAGGGCTCAAAGGTTACTCGCCACCCAACCCCTACCCTGCCCCTCCCCTAATTCCACCCCTAAACACACCCTGATAAATTATCTCATGAAATGACACTTAAATGTTTTATACAGAACTAAGTTATAAAAATAAACATTAACAACAACTTTATCAGTATTAATCTCAGTGTCTAAAAGGTCTAATTGCACCGATCAGCGCTGAGGAAAAATGAAGTCCCCCCCCCCCCAAAAAAAAAAAAATATATATATATATATATAATGTATATGACACAAGTCTAGGTACATAAAAAGCAGCCACTAAATAAAACAGAAATATACATGTAAGTAAAAAAAGTCCTTAGTCCATATAGACAAAGTTCCAATACTCAAAGCAGCGCTCCAATCGAATATATTAAGTATGACCAGCATTCACATGTAAAAACATATGAGAGATCTGTAGTAAAGTGATAGGTGATGAGACAGTTCAATTGATAGGTGAAGGATTCTAATTAATGATTGATAGGCATACACCATCCACCAGAGTCCACACCATGTGAAACACACTCCCCTAGGGGTTCCCGCTCACCGAAGGGATGTAATTCAAAAGCCTTGAACACACCAGATGTCTACCGTTTGGTCCGGTTATCTCAAACAGCTCATCGCCCAGGATGGTTAAGTCATGTAAAAAAAAAGGCTCCACATAGCGTGATACCGTTTTAACATTTTATTCAAGATGACCACCCCCTTAAAACCACACTTACACAACATAAATTGTAACAGGCATTTGGTTGAATAATCAAACTGTGTGTTATCACCGATCTGTATGGAATGCCGTCTGCCATTCACTGCATCCACTATGTTGAAAGTATCTGGCTGTTCCTTCCTGGTAGTGACACGAAGCCGTCACTTCCAGTCGCCGTAAGGTCATGCTCTACTTTATCAGTGCCTATCAGTGCAGCCTCACCTGTGCCCAACAATGCAGCCTACCTGTATACATCAATTCTGCTTCACCTGTGCCCAACAATGCAGTCTACCCATGCCCAACAATGCAGCCTACCTGTATACATCAATGCCACTTCACCTGTGCCCAACAATGCAGTATACCCATGCCCAACAATGTAGCACACCTGTTCCCCAACAATGCCGCCTACCTGTGCCCAAAAATGCAGCCTACCTGTGCCCAACAATGCAGCCTACCTGTGCCCAACAATGCTGCCTACCTGTGCCCAACAATGCTGCCTACCTATGCCCAACAATGTCACCTCACCTGTGTCCATCAATGCAGCCTCACCTGTGTCCATCAATGCAGCCTACCTGTGTCCATCAATGCAGCCCGCCTGTGTCCATCGATGCAGCCTACCTGTGATCATCATGCAGCCTGCCTGTGTCCATCAATGTAGTCTACCTGTGTCCATCATGCAGCCTTCCTGTGTCCATCATGCAGCCTGCCTGTGCCCACCCATGCAGCCTGCCTGTGAACATCAATGCAGTCTACCTGTTTCCATCATGCAGCCTACCTGTGTCCATCATGCAGCCTGCCTGTGTCCATCAATGCAGCCTGCCTGGGTCCATCAATGCAGCCTGCCTGTGTCCATCATGCAGCTTGCCTGTGTCCATCAATGCAGTCTACCAGTGCAGGGGAAGAAAGAGGAGAGCAGGCGGCTGGATTATCAGAGAGCGGGGACATCGCTGTAACAGCTTACATTTCAATTGCAGTGTGTTCCCCCCACTCGCCGTCACATACAGCCCTGCCTTCTGGTCCAGGGACTTTGATATATGTCACACGTCCCGGGATTGGATGGGTGATCTGTCTATCAAAGTACCAGGGCCAGGAGGCAGGGCTGTATGTGACAGCGAGTGCGAGGAACACTCGGCAATTGAAATGTAAGCTGTTACAGCGATGTCCCCGCTCTCTGATAATCTGGCCGCCTGCTCTCCTCTCTCTTCCCCTCTGTGATTACTGGGATAATGGCTCTCATTCAACCCTGCATGCCGGCGGTGCTCGCCTCCCCGCTCCCAGGCAGCCCATGCTCACCAGCCCTCATTTTCCACTCACAAAATGCGAGTAGGCGAGTGGAAAATTTGAGGGCTGTACTATGACATACAGTAGGTGCAGCCTAAACCAAATCGTACATTTTTTTTTTGCAATAGTCTTTGCAGCTGAACCTCCCATCTTAGGTTATTGGATATGTACACATGGAGGACCCTTTTATTTAATATACAAGATTTAATATACAAGATCACTTGTAAGAAAAGCCCTGAAGTCAATGGGAGTGTGACTGTCAGCCCTAACCCCATGGGAAGCAGGAAGTAGGCCTTTCATACAGATCAATTTTAATAAGGGTGTTACACTTCTTTTAGTTTAGTACAGGTGCCATCATCACTTAGAGCGTCCTTGTAAGTGTTATATATCATCTGCTAGACTTGTAGCAGTAAAAGCAAAATGGTATGCAGAATGATACACTGCAACACGTATGAATATACTGTAGCTGCTATGTAAGTGAAAACTCTTCCTGCAGGAAAGAGGTAAATCTGTTGCCTAATCCTATCCTTATGCCAGTTGGAGCAGGTACTGTAAATGAAGTTCTAATAAATTGAAATTATGTCACAAATCCTGCCAGTGAACATGGACCAATCTATCAATAAAAACAGTCTACAGGGTAGCCACCACTATCTGTGTTTGAGGTAAATGCCCAGGTGCTTAGCCACAAACAAATCCATACAAATCCAAAATAGGTATAGGGGCACTCTATATATGAACCCCTGGATTTGCTGGGGGTTACTGAGAAACTCAGGGTCTGAAATTGTCAGTTATCTGGCTGTCTGCCTTCAGAACTTGCTGAACCACTGAGGTAGAACAAGCAGACGGTCAAAAAAAGTAGGAACTTTTGGGGTTCTTACTGGTTTTTGGTCCGTAACTTTAAAAAAATCAAGTAGTCAACATGAAAGCAATACTTTTTCAGAAAGAAAAGTGAGCAATGGCAGCTTAATATTTCTCTTTGTAAAGGTTTCATATACATTTTTCATCCACATATTTCTGTGGCATTTCAGTTGATTGCAGCTATTGTAAATTTGTGAAGACAAATAAGAACTGTAGATTACCCAATGGCAAAAAATATACTCCATGCCATTTTGTGAATTGCGGCATGAAGGTATCATATACGTTTTAGCTTGTTAATGTGGCAGCTTCCATGTTGATAAGACAAAGAGGGAGTAGTGGAAAAGAATACATGATCATGTATATGCTATGAAAATTGGAAATCTGTATCTTCCCCTGGGCAGACATGTAGCCCAGGTTCACCGCTACCATTTCCATTTCCCACATGGCCATTTTATTGCTTTGGATCAGATACATCCCGACTTATGAGGGGGGATCAGGACAAGGCTCTGTTGCAATGTGAATTGAGATGAATTCACAGATTAAATGTCCCAGGGCTTATTGTGGCTGCAAGTTTTTAGCACTTTTTGGAGGGATATTCTTCTAAAATTAGGAAACATACAAAAATTGATTGACTGTAATTCATTTCTGCTGTGGGCATACGCTTATACATGCATATATTGTATTTTATATACTTTACAATAAATTCCAGTCTGTCTTTCCTCTGGTATTTGGTCAATGGGATGGCTTGTTTGGTGTTGCTTGGTATGGGTAGCCCCATAGCTGGACCGCTTTTATAATATCTGGGGGGATTTCTGGCCAGTCTCTGTGGATGGAGGTGTTTGTGATTTTTCACACAGTTTTTTCTATTGTTGTTTGGGTTCCTTGCTCCTGTTCAGTCCCCCCTTGCAGTTTATCCAGCCACCTCCAGACATCTGTAACACGATCATGTATTCCAAGATGGCCGCCCTGTGCTGCCGTCACACATATACGGTGACATAACTGCTGCCATCATTCCTTGGTGGCTGCAGCGCACATGCACAGTGGGGGATCCGCTAGATGGCACAAGTTTTGAATATCTTAGCTTTGTTTGACATCTGTCGACAGTCTAATGAGCGGGTTGCGATTCTATCATCACCTAAATTCTGCCGGCCCCTTCCTTTTGGTGCTCACCATATTAAAAGGACCCTTCCTCAGACAAGGCCACTATTGCTGTCTTTCCCAGGATAGCTGCTGCCAGCCATGCCTTGCAATGGTCCTTTTAACTTTGGTCATTAGAGTTTGTTTCATCTAGTTTATTTGGTTTATTATGTTCATATTTTTCTGTGGACAGTATATTGTAGTTTTGAATAAAGGGGTGGTCTTCCCTCCCCTTTTTTCTCGTTTTCATTATTTTCTCTTACTGTCTTCGATTTTATTTGTTTAGTGCATAGGATCTTTACATGCACCAGCACTTTCCTTCCCCTTTCTGACCATCACAAGAACACACAGACAGGCTTATTTTCACCATTTTCATAGGCTGATGGTTATGAATTTCTCAATAATGTTGTAACTGCTTAAGGCTAAGGCTTTGCTTGCAGGGGGTCTTATTAATGTTTTTTTTGTACATATTTTTATGTTCCTGTTTTCAACATTAAGGTCCAAGTTTTGCCCCTGATAAAAAGAAAGGCTTGAAATGTGTAGAGCATCTAGGAATGCGCAATGCTATAATAAAGACTATTGGACATACAATAGATTGATGATCAAGCATGTATGTGAGTATACTGTCATTAATGAGATTATTAGATTCTCCTGATATTTGTTCATCCTATGTTTTCTTTTATAGATTCTTTTAACTGGATTACAATAAAGATGTGTGAATGGGTCCTTCTTCCTCCTAAATGCTGCAGAGAGCAGCACTCTATAATGACATAATGAGTCCAGGGCAGATCTTTGATCTTTTTACATTGCTGGAAGTACACTGTATATCTTTGTAACAGTTTTTCCACACGATATATTGTATATGAGGACTTGGATCTCTTAGTAAGGGTGATCACGCATTTGGACCCACAAATCGATGGGGTAGAAGGGGTTAGGTTTCAAATGTTTAGCACAGGTTGGAAGGCTTTTTAATACCGTTAGTTCCTTCTCATCATAACCTTCATGGTTATACTTTGTCATTTTAAATGATTTCAAGGGTTAGAGGTTGTTGGCTTGACTGTGAATCTCTCAGGGGGGATTTTTTAATTTAATTTAAGTACAATTAAATTTATTTATTTTTTTCTAATATGGTAGTGTGGCTTATTAGTTAGGATTCTTCTGCTCTGTCCCTTGGTTCCCAAACGTTTTGGGATCCAGCCAGCACACCTTACAGCGCATTACACATTAGTGTTTGTTATATAATTATAATCCAATCTATGGTCATCTTTTTACAGGAGTGTGTGAGGTTACGCTTATCTAAATAAGTATTTATAGGAATTTATGGGATTGAAGGAAAATCTCTTGATTACTAGTGGTGGACAAGTATTCATAAATCCTCTCCAGCAGCGGTCTTGAGAATCAGAAGCTGACATTTGATGGACTAGCAAAGGGGTCATTTTGGACCCATTATTAGATCTTTCTCTCACTCTCTTTTTTTTTTTAACCATAAAGAATTTATTAAAGATTTTATCAAACAATACAGAAAATACAATTCTTAAGTATTCAGATATATAAAGGAGCCTGGTTCGGATTACAACATATAACATCAGAACTTTGGAGTAACGTATCTCACCAGGGCTCCTTGGATACATTTCAAATACAAATACAATTCCTGGTCTAGAAATGTTCCGTACATTCCTCGAGCGTCAGTGCTATGCCCAGCTAATGTGGGATATCTCAAGGAGCTACTCATCTACCAGGGCCGTTAGGGGTGTAGAGCCGCTACATTGCCACCTAATTAGTTTTCTGCTTGATTCGCAAGGCCTGTGAGAAGTGGTAAAGGGAGCCAACGACTGCGTGGAATGTGGAGAGAAGGGCCCTTATCCTTCTTGCATCTCCAGCATCGATCTGAGACCATTGGGGCAAATTTGTGGAGCAGCTCCGGTGTCTCATATAACCTTGTTTTAATTTTATATCCATTTTCCTGGGTGTTTACATTCAGGGAGCCCTTGTGGATATAAAGGTGAACCCGATCACAGCTAGCTTCCTCAATCTCTGTGTCCAGCTCCCTCTCCCAGAACGCATGTTCCGCATGCAATGAAGCATAAGGTTCTCCGAACATTGAGACAAACAGCGTCAAAATCATGTGATTCTGAGGAGAGGAGCTGGAACACAGCAACTCAGTCTGTGGGTTTTTTGTGAAGCCTTCCTTGTTCGCTGGGTCGTCTAGGTAATGTTTTAGTTGCAGGTAGGCCCAAAAAGGAAAGGATTTGGTCTCAGAAAGAGCTGTGAATTCCCCTAACCGGAGAAACCTGCCTCTAGAGAAAACATTTTGGCCTGTATTTCTATATTCGGCTGCTAAGAAGGTCTTGTCCATACCTGGGAGAAAGTCTGGGTTGCCCTTGATAGGGGTGATTGCGCATTTTTTAGCCGAAAGCGCATGAACCTTACAGGTCCTTTCACAGGCGTGAAGCGTCACCCCCATAAGAGGGTCAGAGTGTATGCTGGGAGGTATGTGTTTCTTGGTAAGCCAGGGCGTGGAGCGTAGCTCTATACCTGAAATCAGATGCTTCAGCAGTACCCATCCCTTGCATCTGGCATATATCTTCCAATCCACCACCCGGGTTAGGTGGACTGCCCAATAGTATCGCTGGAGGTCAGGAAGGCCTATGCCACCCCCCGATTTTAGAAGGACCAGCTTAGCCCATCCAATCCGTGCCGCCTTGTTTCCACAAAAAAAAAACCTACACATCTTCTTATGTGCTGCGAAAAAGGAAAGTGGCAGGCTAATCAGGATGGTCTGCTATTTGTACAATAGGCGGGGGAGAGCCGTCATTTTCAGAATTGAGGCCAGCCCAAACCAGGACACAGTGGGAACATCCCATCTGTTCAAGTCCTGTTGTATCGACTTCAGTTCTGGCAGAAATTTCTTTGTGTATAAGTCTGCAAGATTCCCGGGTAGTTGGATGCCCAGATATGTAATGGCCTCAGTCTTACAAAGGAAGGGGAAGTTCCTCTGACATAGGTGTACCAGCTTGGGAGGTAGGGAAATAGTAATGCAAAGGATTTGGCGCAATTCATTTTTAGGTTTGAGATACATTGGAACTGTTCTAGGACCTGTAATAGGGTGAGTATGGATGTCAATGGGGATGAAAGGAAGAGCAAGATGTCATCCGCAAAGGCAGTGATCCTGTATTCTCGCTGGTGGACTTCAATTCCTTTTATGTCTGGGTTTGCCGAGATGCAACGCAGGAGGGGTTCTAAGGTGAGAATGTATAGTATCGGTGAAAGAGGGCATCCCTGTCTGGTTCCGTTATGGATGGAGAAGGCGTCTGACAGGTGGCCATTGACCCGAACTCTTGCTGTGGGGTTGGCGTATAGCGATCCGATAAAAGCCCTCATACAGCTCCCAGGCCCAGTGCCTCTAAGGTTGCGTTCATGTAGTCCCAGGCCACCCGGTCAAATGCCTCTGCATCCATTGATAAGAAGAACCCTTCTCGTTGGGTAGAGGTAAGCCAGTGATGTAAGTTCAGAGCTTTAATGGTATTATCTCTGGCTTCCGTACCAGGGACAAAGCCAACTTGGTCGAGACTCACCCATGCTGGTACATGGTAAGTAAATCGGGTTGCAATAATCTTTGAGAATACTTGACATCAACATTCAGAAGGGAGATCGGTCGATAATTGGCTACATTCGGGGGTCCTTATTATTCTTGGGTATTACGGAGATATATGCTTCTAACAAGCTTCTAAACCTTGAGTGATAGAGGAGCTGAGAGCATTTTAGTAGTTATGTCTACGTGACAGTAAGAGGGTATAATCCCAATTGGGCCCACCCAGAAATAGTGAATAGGGCCCGCTCAGGAGTGCCCCCAAGCAGTTGGGCCAGGGACCTCAGAATGTACAATCATATCAATTTAACATAATGACTCAGCGCCTGATCCTCGGCAGAGGACATGCCCACTGCTGCGTGTACCAGACTGGCCCGCGGAGGTCCCAGCGCCCGGACACAGACGTTTTGGTACTGCGTCCAGGCCACTTAGACCCCAGTGCCCCAGCCTTTTCTTGGAGCAGTCAGCCAATAGACCCTGTGAAGCGGTAGGGTCAACTTAATCATTCTATAAACAGACGTATGAGTAAACTATTATAACTTCCCGTGAGATCAATTGACATAAACCCGTTACAGGACTTCCCACCCCTCCCCCTGTGGTTATAAACACCAGAGAGGGATAGGTGGTGGCCCCGATTCCACCATCCTCCAACGATCCCCACGGTTTCTCTCACTCTCTTTTATTGACTGGCAGGGGCTGCAGGGTTTAATGAAGTGAGATTTCTTGCACCCTGTGACTTCATTGCCATAATAAGGAATTATCATACTATCTTCTTAGGGCAGGATCTATAGCACTTATGAAGATGTATGTATTTCACTGCAGTCTGCCTTGATTTTCTTTTCTTCCAACTGTTCTTAGACTTAATGTCAGATTAAAAAAGGATTACCCATTTAGAAGCAAAGTAATTTTAGACTTAAAGACATTCTGCAAAACTCCATAGTTTGGAAACTACAGATCATTTTCTTATATTGCATTGAAGAGTAAAGCCCCATACACACGGTCGGACAATCCGCGGACCAGGTCGGTCGGATTTTGTCCGTCGTACTTTGTCCGATGTTGGTGTTGTGTACACACGGTCGGACTACGTTGTCGGAATATCCGGTCTGGAAGAACGTCGTGACGTAAGTCGTCGTCCACGAGATTACAAAAGGGAAGTTCAGCACCACGTCAGGCACCCGTTGGGCTCCTTCTGCTGATCCCGTGTTTATCGAGAGTTAGTGGAAGTTTGGTGACTTAAGATTCGCGCTTCTCAGTTTTCTGACTCAGATCGTTACTGCTCTTCAGTTTGTGCTTGTCGTGCGTATCTGTTTATTAGTGCGTGTAGTCAGTTCGCATTTGTTGGTCATTGCGGCCTATATCTTGATATAGGACGCTTTGATTTGCACTGCTTATTGTCTGCTCGTTGCTGGTATTCATTTCGTTCTTTCAGGCCTTGCGGTTTATCGGTGCTTTCTGTTTGTCCGTTCTGACCAGCCGACCTTTTGTGACCTTCTGAGCGATGTTTCCCGTGCGTACTCGTCGCCGAGTTCGTGCTGTACGCGGAATTGGTGTCGGGCTTTTAGCTTTGAGCCAAGACCCGTCCATGAACAGAGTGACGAGAAGTATGTGGACCAAGAATTGGTTGCTTCAGCGTGACCAATTCTCGCACATGCCTTTTCTTCGTGAGATCCGGGAGAATAATCCTGATGATTTCAGGAACTTTCTCAGGATGACGGACCCCGATTTTCACCGTCTTTTGGCTTTGCTGACCCCCTTTATCAGCCGGCAGGATACCTGCATGAGACAAGCCATTACTCCGGAGCAGAGGCTTGTTGCCACGTTGAGGTACTTGGCGACAGGGAGAAGTCTTCAGGATTTGAAGTTCTCTTCAGGTATCTCTCCCCAGGCCTGGGACTCATTATTCCAGAGACCTGTTCTGCCATCATCCAGGTCCTGCAGGAGGACTATATTAAGGTAACATTTCTACTTGACTATTCCCTTCTATGTATGCTCTGTTTGCTAATGTCTTCTATTTTTGACCTCCTTCCCTAATTACCATGATTGCAATATGTTCTAATATGCTGTGCCCCTTTTCTCCTTCATGCATTTTTCCCTTCACTTACCTCACCAGCATGCTCTTCTGCCCCAATAGACACCTATGGCCTAGTCACTTAATCAATGTCTTTTGTCTGCTGCATAGTATTGTTTGCCCCCAAACACCCCCTAAAATATGCACAAATGTTTGCTGTGTGGTTTACTTCATGTAGAGCCCCTTTAGAATTTTTTTTTTTTGGGGTGGGGGGGGGGGGGGTGGCAAACTCATTAGGAACCCCCTCCCCCAACTGCTCTGTCAGATGGTACCAATCCTTTATCTGCTGGCTTTCCCAAGGTCCATACACACTATATACCTACCTCTTTATAGTGGGCATCTTTAGGGATGAATTCAGCAAAGCATGTAGTGCAAGGGGCTGCCTCCATACATTCCATTTCCTAATTTTTTGTCTTCTTTCCCTCCTATTAGCTTTCTTGGTAATTTCAAAATGTCACAATGTGCCTGCCTTTTTTTTGGGGTGGGGGGGGGGGGGGGGTTGAAATGTTATTTTATCTTTCCTGGGGGGGGGGGGGGGGGGGAGGGGGGGGGGGGGGGGGGGGGGGGGGGGGGGGGGGGGGGGGGGGGGGGGGGGGGGGGGGGGGGGGGGGGGGGGGGCTGCCAATAGTGTTAAGTACAGAGGGTCTGGCCAAACTAGCACACATTATTGAACCATTTGCCAATCAATGAAGTGCAGAGGGTTACCTGTCCCCCCCCCCAAAACCCTAGTTATTGCCAATGGCCCATTAGAAGTGGGGGGATTGATGGGGGGTGAGTCATCTGTGAAGGGGAGCCTCTACTTTTCTGTGCAAATACTTTCCAGCCTCAAATTTTATACAATGCTCTTGTTCCAAGATGTTGATTGTCTAATCTGCTTGCAATGTTTAAGTGCAAAGTGACTAATTTTTTATGCTTGTTTCTCTCCACAGTTCCCTTCCACGCCACAGGAATGGCAGACTGTGGCCTCCCACTTTGCCAGCCGTTGGGACTTTCCTAACTGCGGAGGGGCAATTGATGGGAAACACGTCCGCATCGTCCCACCGCCCAACTCGGGGTCCTAATATTATAATTATAAAGGGTTTAATAGTGTAGTGATGTTGGCGGTGGTGTCGGCAACATACGAGTTTATGTATGTGGACGTGGGGATGAACGGCCGGATCTCGGATGGTGGTGCCATTACGCACACGGAGTTCTACTGGCATCTCCAAAGTGGCAGTCTGTGCTTGCCACCTCCAGAGGAGAATGCCGAAGGACTCCCCTTCGTCTTTGTCGCAGATGAAGCGTTTGCGTTGACTCCCCATGTGATGAGGCCGTTCCCGATGAGGACCCTCACCCCGGACCAGAGGGTCTTCAACTACAGGCTGTCCAGAGCCAGAAGAGTGGTGGAGAACACTTTTGGCATCCTGGCCAGCCGCTTCCGCCTGTTCCTGACGGCATTTAACTTGGCGGAATACAAACTGAACCACATAGTTCTTGCCTGTTGCATATTGCACAACTTCCTCCAAAAGACATAACAGGAACTATGTGGTGCCCGTTGGCCCAGATGTGGAGGGCCCTCCAAATGCGGACCTCACAGCCCTTCAAGTGGCACGTCCAGGCTTGCCCCCTCTAAATGCCCGCGTGGTCCGCGAGCAATATATGGAGTACTTTGTGGGTAGGGGGGCCATTGCTCTGCCTGACGATGTGTGAGAGGCATTTTTTAATAAATCTGATATTTTAACCAACCTCTGATTTCTTGTCATTTCAGTCTTCTTTTTAGCTTATTTAACTTTGACATTTTTTCCCTTTGCCTTCGACAGTGGGAATGCACTTTCTGGGCTAAAGGAGGTAACAGTCTCTTCTTCCCAAAAAGATTATTCTCATGTTGTGTGTTTGCTACCTAATCTTTGGTCTAGAGAAGGTTTGTCCTGCATAACTGACAGCCAAAATACTCCTTTTCATCACCAGGTCTGACATGTGTGTGTATTCTCAAAAATGCTGTGCTCCGTGTTTTCGTACAAAGCACTGTGGGTGTCATTTACATAAGTCAAATCCGCTATGCTCTACAAGTGCATTGAAAAAGTTCCCTGGGAAAGGAAATTGCAGTGCAAAGTGGATTTGCCTTTAGTAAATAACACCCATTGCCCCCCATATCCTTTACATTTTACATACATAATGCATTGTGTTTTTTAAATAAGGAAGCCACACATTTAGAAAAATCAAAAAGTTTACTTGGAAAACATCCACAAGTGTGTTTACAATCTTCACGCCAAAACTGACAACATCTTGGTTATTTACAACATTGTTTACAAACATTCCGCAATTGGTAAAACCAGGCATGGAGCTAACCAGAACCTATGAACTAGGAAAGTTCAACTTTGTAAAGTGAAGACAAGATCAGACATGACTATATGTTCAAAGTGTGTTTGATCTTGCCTTCATCACATGGGGGGGTCACCCCCGAAAAGTGGAAATTTCGAACATGCACACAATTTGGGACTGAAAATGGTCATTAGATGGTAAAACACATGCCTAGAAGCTTCAAAAGTGCCATTTTCCATCATGGGGATGAATGGACGTTTTTTGGGGGTGCAACCCCTTCAACACAACCACTTTCGTAGTTCGTAAAGTGTTTGCACCCCCAAAAAAACGTTGGCATTCATCCACCATGATGGGAGCTAGTACATGTGGACACAATGTGTGCATGTTCCAAATTTCACACAGTTTTTAAGTTGCAAATGTGTTCAGAAGCTGGCACAAATGTGTGTTAATTACTTGGTGCGTTTTCATATTTTTCCTAAAACATCAATGATGTTCTTCAATTTTTGTTGAACATCATTGATGTTTTGCTTTATGTAATCTAGATCTCTATTGCAGACCATTATCTCTCCGATGAGTACGTGGGCACTCTCTGTGGTAAAGTGCGATTTTTCTTCCACAACATCCACGTCACCTAAAAACCACAAACAAACAAAAATGGGGTGTTGGAAATGAGGCAGCCATACATGGATTAGCTTACCAGTAGCTGTGTTCTCCCACACTCACCTGTTGTGGTGACAATTTCTCCAAGTTCGATGATCTCTCCTTCCTCCTCCTCCTCCTCTGCTTCTGCTCTTTCCCCTTTTTTGGGAGGTGTTGGTTTGGGGGTTTCCTCAGACGGCCCAAGTTTTCGCTCCCCTATGAGAATGTACAAAAGGAAGATTTAGCAACACAATCTATTGAGGGCAGAAATAGGAAATGACAAACATTGGTTGAAAGTGACGGACACTATTTTAGTTTGGCCAGTTACAAATGCCAACTACATGAATGTAGTCACTTTGTAAAGGTGCTAAACTGACTAGCTTTTTGGTAGAAGTTTGTGTGATGGAGACACCCCTCTAGTATCCACTGGAGCACATGTGTGGAAAAGCCTAATAAAAAGGGGGTTTGGGTGTCCCAGCACTAGTGCTCTAGAGTCCAGATGGGTAAACAGCTACTGGGTGACCTCTCCTTTACATTGAATAAATTGGCTTTACATTCTTGATGACATTTCTAGTGAGAACAAACTTCCTTTCCCCCAAAAAAACACCAAACATCGTATTATAAGTGGCCGAACGATCGAGGTTGCGTACGATCGAATGGACACACACACACGACCATGACAGTGGCAGAAAGATCGAGGCTGAGTACGATCGAATGCACAGACGAACCTGAAAGTGGCCATTTTGGAATGTACAACTTTGTAAAAATCAAACCACAATGGAGCAGTATGCAAGCAAGAAATCAAACACAAAACACAACTACTTACTTTTTTGAAGAATTCGCTTGATCTTTCTGTACTGATCGGCCTCCCTCAGTTTCAGGTCTGACCAGCGTTTCCTCAGTTGCTCCTTGGATCGTTGTACCCCAAACTGATTGTACAGCCTCCTCACAACTTTAGACATGATCTTGGCCTTGTGGACATTGGGGTTGAGGTAAGGCCCATACTTCCCATCATAGTCGCTCCTCTTTAATATGTCCACCATCTCCAACATTTCTCCAAATGACATATTGGAGGCCTTGAATTTCAGGCTCCGGGATCGGGACGTTTCTGCCTCCGGACTTTCCTCGTCCTCCTCCTCGTTGGTGGGATATTTGGGGCGCACCTGCTGTGTCCACGCCATGTGCTCTCCCCACTGCGCCGTAAAGAGAAGGGGTGGGGAATAGACGAGAAAGATCGTCAGGGGGGGCGGAGTTTGACGCATGCGCACTGTATATAAAACGTCACACGCCTGTGTCGTAGCCACGATCTGGGAGACGAGGGGAGAGAAAACTCACACGAGACGATCGCTACAAACTAAGGTACAATTTGACGTTGGTACATAACTAGCCTAGACTGATTTGAACTTGAGGCTTCTTTATGGAGAAGATTAGGAGAGTTTAGCCTGACATAATTGAGAGGGTTTTGTGTGGTGTTGTGTCTTGCAGAGATTATGCAGGGATTCAACGACATGAGTTTTCTCCCCCTCTTCATTGCCAAATTCAGGGAATTTCCCGTTTTATGGCAGGGTAAACACCCACATTACACCAACAAACCAAAGAGGCACGCAGCCCTGGAGGAACTTGTGGAATTTGTCAAGCCAAGGTTCCCCACGGCAACTGTTGATGATCTAAGAAAGAAAATTGGCAGCCTGAGGAGTGCGTATATCAGGGAGCGGAAGAAGGTCGTGAAGTCTGAGGAAACTGCAACTTCAGCAGATGAGGTCTATGTGCCCAAGCTCTGGTACTATCAGAGTCTCCATTTTCTGAAAGACCAGACTGATGTCACGGAGCCAACCTCGACTCCTCCTTCCACGCTTCCTTGCGCGCAGCCCACCCCTGTTTAGGCTTCCGAGGAGCAACCTGGGCCTTCCAGTATGGAAGAGGTGGAGGAGCCCAGCTTGTTCCAGGTATAGTAGTTTTGTTACCATTTCTGGGAATAATGAATGATGTTCACTTAATTCAGGATCCCAATTGCTTAGTTCCTAACGTGTTTGACATATCAACTGACAGTAGTGTTGGAGACATTTGGGGCCAGAATCTAAACTGCAGGGCTGAGAATTGTATGGTTTTCTATTTGTAAACATTTTGCAACAGTCACTAGATGAAAATTGTGTGTGTTTGATGAACAAATAACTGAAACTACAGTGGTGTGAAAAAGTGTTTGCCCCTTCCTCATTTCCTGTTCCTTTGCATGTTTGTCACACTTAAGTGTTTCGGAACATCAAACCAATTTAAACAATAGTCAAGGACAACACAAGTAAACACAAAATGCAATTTGTAAATGAAGGTGTTTATTATTAAAGGTGAAAAAAAATCCAAACCATCATGGCCCTGTGTGAAAAAGTGATTGCCCCCTAAACCTAATAACTGGTTGGGCCACCCTTAGCAGCAACAACTGCAACCAAGCGTTTGCGATAACGTGCAATGAGGCTTTTACAGCGTCTGGAGGAATTTTGGCCCACTCATCTTTGCAGAATTGTCCTAATTCAGTTACATTAGAGGGTTTTCGAGCATGAACGGCCTTTTTAAGGTCATACCACAACATCTCAATAGGATTCAGGTCAGGACTTTGGCTAGGCCACTCCAAAGTCTTCATTTTGTTTTTCTTCAGCCATTCGGTGGTGGACTTGCTGGTGTGTTTAGGATCATTGTCCTGCTGCAGAACCCAAGTTCGTTTCAGCTTGAGTACACGAACAGATGGTCGGACATTCTCCTTCAGGATCTCTTGGTAGACAGCACAATTCATAGTTCCTTTTATCACGGCTAGTCTTCCAGGTCCTGAAGCAGCAAAACAGCCCCAGACCATCACACTACCACCACCATATTTTACTGTTGGTATAATGTTCTTTTTCTGAAATGCAGTGTTCCTTCTACGCCAGATATACTTGGACACACACCTTCCAAAGAGTTCCACTTTTGTCTCATCGGTCCACAGAATGTTGTCCCAAAAGTCTTGGGGATCATCAAGATGTGTTGTGGAGAAATTGAGACGAGCTTTGATGTTCTTTTTGCTCAGCAGTGGTTTTCTCCTTGGAACTCTGCCATGCAGGCCATTTTTGCCCAGTCTTTTCCTGATGGTGGAGGCATGAACGCTGACCTTAACTGAGGCAAGTGAGGCCTGCAGTTCCTTGGACGTTGTTGTGGGGTCTTTTGTGACCTCTTGAATGAGTCGTCGCTGCGCTCTGTGGGGTAATTTTGGGCGGCCAGCCACTCCTGGGAAGGTTCACCACTGTTCCATGTCTTCGCCATTTGTGGATAATGGCTCTCACTGTATGTCCCTTTTTCATACACAGGAAGACCTCAGCCAGGAGGTGGCTGTGGAAGGTGGCAGTCAGGAGGAGGCAGGGGGTAGTGGCAGCCAAGAGGGGGGTAGGCGTAGGAGCCTGACTGTCTCCCAAGTCTCCCCTCCGCCTTCCCTACAGAAGGGCGAAAAACATGGGGGAGGTGGGAGAGTCAGCGCTCCAGCTGATAAAAGATGCCTCAGCCTCCCTCTATGCCACACCCACCTACGAGGAGGCCTTTGCCTCCTTGGTTACAAGTAAATTTACGGGTATGGAGGCGGGGCAACGCAGCATGTGTGAGGAGGTCATCCTCAAAATACTAAATGAGGGGATGGCTGGGGAGATGACTCCCCTCACACATGTTTGCGAGAGTGACCTTGCTCCGCCTCCTCCTCCTCCTCCTTCTGCCACCCCACCAGCACCAGCACCACGGCGTGGAAGGAAGCGTACAAGGAAGACAAGAGAGTGACAACCTGGACTCAGTCTGGTCTGAGAGAAGATGGAGCCTCTCGTAGTACCAGAGCCTGGGGACCTAGATGGCATCTGCTGCAGTTCCGGATGTTTTGGACTTCAGGACCAGATTGCGCTCCCTTATTATTTAGATAGGTAGTCTTCATGCCCCCAATTGTTTAAGTCTGTAAAATGATGGTTGCCATGGGTGTCCAAGGCTTTGCAAATTCCCCAAGTTTCACCATGGCTGCGTTCCTCTTTGGTCTGTTGCTGAGACCTAAATAAAGGTTTTTTTGATTTGAAATAATCATTGACTATTGTGTTTTACTTTTCTACAATGACAGTTTTTCTTTGAGTAGGCAGGTACATTTCACTAATCCTAGAATTAACAAGGGGCACCAACAACCAACAAACTCCTAGTAAATGTAAGCAAGAAATACAAATGTTAATAATGTGGTTTTGCTAAGTTGAGACATACAACCCCCCTCCAAAAAAAAAAAAATCTCCTTCAAATATGTATTCCCCAAAAAAAAAAAAATCTGGGTAAAAAAATAAGAAAGATTGTATTACGATCTGAGTAAAAATAAACATGTAGTGTATAAATGCTGCAAAGTAATAAAGAAGTAAGTTTGTGAGAAGTGCGGGTGAATAGGAGCAGCTAAAAGATGTCATTCTTGTTGCATTGTAAAGAAAAAGAGAATGCGCTGCATTAAAGACATTTTAACATTGCAGCGTGACGAATGTGCTGTGTCGATTAGGAAACGTAGTTTTACCTGACCGAGCGCTTCCGTCACAGAATTTCTTCTGAGCATGCGTAGCACTTTGTCCGTCGGACAAGCGTACACACGCTCGGATTTGGTGTGATCGGACCGGGTTGACGGGAAATCTTTCCAGCAGGAGATAAGACTTTGTCCGACGGACAAACCGACGAACACTGTCCGATGGTGCATACACACGGTCTGATTTTTCAACAACCTTGTCCGATCGGACCAAATTGATGAAAAAGTCCGACCGTGTGTATGGGGCTTAAAAGCCCAAATTTGAAGCCACGTACACGAAGAGGCATAACTGTTAAATGTCCCTTATGATCCCCTGCCTAAAATGTGTGTAGGTACAAACAGGTTAGGTTCTAAAGCCCAAATCTCCCATCACGGGATATCAATGGACATGTTTCATGGGTTCCACCTTCTTTAGTTTGGAGGAAGGGGTTGCATCCCCAAAACGCATTCATTGATATCCCGTGATGGGAGATAGCACATGTTGACAAACTGTGTGTTTTGGGGCTTTAGCAAACTAAATGTAGGGAAAGACACACATTTTAGGCATGGGATCATGAGGGAAATCAGAATTTTGTGGCTCAATTTGTGTGCATCTTCAATTTTTGGCTTTGCGATTCTTAAAATAACATAAAGATTACAATTAAAACATTACTTAGGGCAGTGTTTCACAACTCTACTTCTCCAGATGCTATTTCAGGTCATGTTTTCTATATTTTTTGCTTTTGGCACAGGCGATGATGACATTTTCAAGGTTAGTAATTCACACAGTCATTTTTATCCTGTGGAAAATAAAGAAAACAGGACCTGGTGGTGCAACTAGAGAAGTGGAGTGGCTAAAACACTGACCTCAGACACTATAAAGCCTAGGTTCACATTGGAGCGATTTGTCATGCGATTTGATAGACAAAATCGCATAACAAGTCACAGCCTATTTGAGGCAATGGCACTGTTCCAATCGGTGCGACGCTGATTTAGCAGTGCCGCAACAATTTACAAAAGTAGTTCCTGCACTACTTTTTCCAATTTCAGGTGCAACTTTAATAGACATCTGCGCATGAAGCCACACAAATGTCTATCAAGTAGCACCTAAAATTGCACTGACCTTGCTACTTAGAAATCGCGCTACTTCAAGTGAAGTAGTGCGATTTCAAAGTAGCATTAATGTGAACCAGGGCTTAAAAGTAATAAAAACATGGGAAATCTTAAAGTTGCAAACAGGAGCCAACAAGTGGAAGAAAACTTCAGGCCAGATGAACTTAAAATTTGGTAAGCATGTGGACATAATCACGTATTCTTCTCTGTGCTGGGTCCAGGTGTCATATCCCACACCTCCAAACAAACATACTGGTTCAGCTGAACGCACTCACTTTCCTCTAAAAAGAAACAATATACCATTCATTAATCCCCCCAAGTCACATATGTTTCTAGCATCCGTTTTGCTGCATTAGTTGACCAACCTTGCACTGGTGACACTGGGTGTTTTTTTCTCCTTAAAAATGCATCGAAAAGGGAAGGTGATGTCATTTTACAGAGGGGAAACACTGGACAAGTGCCAACATTGAAAAACTCATGCAGTTGCCCCCCACTACTCTTGTCTCCTATGGGATAGGGGATATATGAGGCTCATTCTAGCAGGTGTGACTCTGTGTGACTGTGATCCCCGGGGCCTCTCCTCTACCCATGTCTACCCTGGCAAGGCTGCATTAATGGGCACTGATGAACCAGGCAGCAACCAGAAAGTGTTCTTTACCCCTTAAGATCCGCCCTAAGCCCAGGGCCTTTGGCCCACCTAGAATCACCCCTGTCAGTGGCTAAATGAGTGTGTTTGAAGTCGTCACTTACGATTTTGGGGGGAAGATGGCCTTGTTGTCTCCCCTGTCCCCTCTGGTGGCTTGTCTGTAGCCTCCTTTGCTTGTGCTTCCCTGTTGAAAGTAGAGTAAAAAAATAGTTTTGAACAAAAAAAACGGCAAAAAAAAAAAAATTTGAAATGTTCATATCTGCTTTATATTTAACTTCATGTTAAAAAAATAAATTCTGACAAAGATTATAGAAAACATTATTTAGAATTTTAAAAACCTACTTGGCGAAAGCACATATACAGACAGCTAATTTACACATATTATTTAGATGCAAATATTGCGCACAGGCCTGCTGCACCTAGAATTATACCATGCAGCGGCTTTACTTAGTAGGGTGCTAGATTGGTTTCACCATAGATCTCTCATTTCACCATAGATCTCTCAATCCGATTTAGTGCCTATACCACGGACTTCTCTCCCATGGCTTCTTCCTATTGATCAGCTATGTTCAACACAAGTAACGCATTTGATTTCATCTACAGTGGTGTGAAAAAGTGTTTGCCCCCTTCCTCATTTCCTGTTCCTTTGCATGTTTGTCACACTTAAGTGTTTCGGAACATCAAACCAATTTAAACAATAGTCAAGGACAACACAAGTAAACACAAAATGCAATTTGTAAATGAAGGTGTTTATTATTAAAGGTGAAAAAAAATCCAAACTATCATGGCCCTGTGTGAAAAAGTGATTGCCCCCCTTGTTAAAACATACTATAACTGTGGTTGTCCACACCTGAGTTCAATTTCTCTAGCCACTCCCAGGCCTGATTATTGCCACACCTGTTCACAATCAAGGCATCACTTAAATAGGAGCTGCTTGACACAGTAAGGTCCACCAGAAGATCCTTAAAAGCTACACATCATGCCGAGACCCAAAGAAATTCAGGAACAATTGAGAAAGAAAGTAATTAAGATCTATCAGTCTGGAAAGGGTTATAAAGCCATTTCCAAAGCTTTGGGAATCCAGCGAACCACAGTGAGAGCCATTATCCACAAATGGCGAAGACATGGAACAGTGGTGAACCTTCCCAGGAGTGGCCGGCCGCCCAAAATTACCCCAAGAGCGCAGCGACGACTCATCCAAGAGGTCACAAAAGACCCCACAACAACGTCCAAGGAACTGCAGGCCTCACTTGCCTTAGTTAAGGTCAGCGTTCATGCCTCCACCATCAGGAAAAGACTGGGCAAAAATGGCCTGCATGGCAGAGTTCCAAGGAGAAAACCACTGCTGAGCAAAAAGAACATCAAAGCTCGTCTCAATTTCTCCACAACACATCTTGATGATCCCCAAGACTTTTGGGACAACATTCTGTGGACCGATGAGACAAAAGTGGAACTCTTTGGAAGGTGTGTGTCCAAGTATATCTGGCGTAGAAGGAACACTGCATTTCAGAAAAAGAACATTATACCAACAGTAAAATATGGTGGTGGTAGTGTGATGGTCTGGGGCTGTTTTGCTGCTTCAGGACCTGGAAGACTTGCCGTGATAAAAGGAACTATGAATTCTGCTGTCTACCAAGAGATCCTGAAGGAGAATGTCCGACCATCTGTTCGTGTACTCAAGCTGAAACGAACTTGGGTTCTGCAGCAGGACAATGATCCTAAACACACCAGCAAGTCCACCACCGAATGGCTGAAGAAAAACAAAATGAAGACTTTGGAGTGGCCTAGCCAAAGTCCAGACCTGAATCCTATTGAGATGTTGTGGTATGACCTTAAAAAGGCCGTTCATGCTCGAAAACCCTCTAATGTAACTGAATTAGGACAATTCTGCAAAGATGAGTGGGCCAAAATTCCTCCAGGACGCTGTAAAAGCCTCATTGCATGTTATCGAAAACGCTTGGTTGCAGTTGTTGCTGCTAAGGGTGGCCCAACCAGTTATTAGGTTTAGGGGGCAATCACTTTTTCACACAGGGCCATGATGGTTTGGATTTTTTTTCACCTTAAATAATAAACACCTTCATTTACAAATTGCATTTTGTGTTTACTTGTGTTGTCCTTGACTATTGTTTAAATTGGTTTGATGTTCCGAAACACTTACGTGTGACAAATATAAGGGGGCTACTTATAATGATATACCATTTTGATAGGGGTTGAAATGAATATGCTTAACTTTCAGCTTTTGAACAAAACTGTTGTAAGTATATTCTGCAGAAAAACGGTTTTGACCAGTATGTTGACATCAGGACGCAGCTGTTATGTGGTTTCTAACTCTGTACTTCACCAGAGGATATGGAATGACTTAGGAGTTTCTTGTGGTCAAGTCAGCAGGTGTGTACAGATAACAGAACTAACTGTCATACTCTAACCTTTGCCTTATATTTCCTGTTGCAAACTAACCACCAGCACATGACTGACCTATGCCCCATATTCCATATTTCAACTGAAGACTGTCACGTGACAAGAAGTTGTTAATGTATGCATATGTGTATAAGTCTGATTGGTTCTTGGGAGAGCTGTCCCCTCCCTCTGCATTTCCCATAAAAGAGGAACGTATTGTCTATTAAACTTTGTAACCATCCTTCACGTACCATTGAGTGTATGTGTGATGTTTATCCACCGGTGAACTGGGACCTCCGCTCCTACCATCTCTGGCCTAGGCATTTAGAATACAAGAAGAAAGACGTGTACCTTACAACTGGTGTTCAGAAGTGGGATATCTTGTGACAGGTAAGTGATTTTGCCCTTTTTACCTTTTAAGGTGAATAGGTGTAAATGCTTACGCTGTCCAGATCATCGCCACGAATTTAGTTTAAAGAGGTTATTGTGCCTTCGCGGCGGACTAGGCTGGTCCCCCGGGAGGTTAGGTTGTTGTGCCTTCGCGGGGGACTAGGTCGGTCCCCCGGGAGGTTAAAAGGACACGCAGGTAGTTACGTAGGTTATTTGGGTATTTAAAGAGAGTCCGACTAGGTTGGTCTCACTATAAAAAAACTATTGTAAAAGAGATTATTATTTTAATCACCGGGAAGTAGCAGATTACGCCCGTGATAAAAGGTTTGGTTGAGCGGACGCCCATTAAGTTTTTTGAGAAACAAAAAGTGCACTATAAAATTGAACAAATGTATGGTTTTATAATGATCATTTAAAATAATTCTGTTTGTAAGATTTACAGTATAAGACCTATAGAAATAAGTATAAAGTTTTGTTTAAGATATATATATATATATGTATATGTGAGACTTCTTTTTCCACAGAACAGCGTAAGTACCTAAAAATTTTAAAGAATTGTATGTTGTATAAAGTATAAGAGTTTAATGACTTCGGAATACGAAGAACCTGATTGTAGCGACATAGCTCTATCTTGTCCACATTGTACTATAGGATTACTGTTTTTTAAAATAGAAAATAGGTGGGTTCTATTAACCAATAGACCAGGGGGCTATTCTTGTAGATTAGGGGTAAGAGGAATATATCCCGCCACAAAGAAAGGAACCATAAATCGAGTACTAAGGGTAAACCTTCACAGTCCCATTAGTCCATCTGATTTGACGGACCAAGCGGACTACCCAATTGTTCGACAACAAGTGATTACCCAAACGGGTTGTTATCACTTGTGCCCACATACTAGGCATACCCTGCCCACTTTGTTAGATGGGGAATTCTGCGGCCACCCCAGGATCAGACATAGGGATCCCATGCCCGTATGAATATATTAAAAACAATCTACCTGGACCACAGGTGGAACCTTTCTGGGCTCAAGTCCAGGAAAGATGCCACCAGTTAGGTATTCATGATCCGGGACCACAAGGTCCTTGTTCAGAGGAAGATTGGAAGAAAGTTAGCAAAATTTGTCAGACGCATAAGCATTCCTACCCCCCGTGTAAATCTAATGACCCTCAATACATGAAAGATTGTTATCACTCATGGAGCAAATGTTTAAAAGATTATGCAGTGGCCATCAAACCGCCAGCAGCCAAACCCCCTATAGGGATGCCTAGAGTATGTCCCTTCCCTCAGTTTAGTGTGTTACAACCTTTCATGGAAGAGTCTTCCCCAAGTTGTATTAAATGTTGATGGGCAGCGTGTCTGTTTCTTGATTGACACGGGCGCCTCATCAAGTTCAGTGAATAATGTAATTTTTGACACACCACAATGTACTGAGGGAAACTCTATTGGTATAAATGGGACCCCTGTTACCCATCCCATCACTCCACCATTACCTGTAACCACTCCCGAGGGGCAACATTTGTGCGATCAGTCTTTTGCTGTGTTGGCCTCCTGTCCTGTATCCCTTATGGGAAGGGACCTGTTGTCCAGTCTAAATATCACTATTAAATTTGACAAAGAAGGGTCACTAACTGCAAGTTCCCCTTTCTGTGACCTGACTGGTCCTAAACGACACACACATAAAGGATTCTTTATGTTACTGCCCGCCACTTTTAGAGACTCACAAGATCTGGGCAGAAAACAAAGGTAGCGTAGGATTTATCAACTGCACACCCTACACTCCCCAATTACGTCCAGATGCACAGCCACAATACCACAAGCAGTATCCCTTGCCCCCAGAGAAAACCAATGGAATTGCACCACAGATTGAAGAATACATACGCTTAGGCATTTTGAAACCAGTAATCAGCCCCTGGAACACGCCCATTTACCCCGTAAAAAAGACCAGTGGCGAATGGAGGCTAGTCCAAGATCTAAGGGCAGTTAATAAACAAGTACTACCCCTCCCGCCCTTGGTATCTGATATAACATTCATTTTTTCATGCATACCTGCAGATTCCCTATGCTACACAGTGATTGATTTGGCAAACGCATTTTTTAGCATTCCTATTGCCGAAGAGGCTCAGCCTATATTTGCCTTCTCATGGGCCGGCGCGGGCCAGTTAACTTGGTCGCGTTTACCGCAAGGGTATGTAGACAGCCCCGCCGCCTTCTCCATGGTACTCAACGAGACCGTCAAGTCTTGGACTTCCGAGCATGGGTCGGTACTAATACAGTATGTGGACGACTTGCTCTTGTGCAGTCGTTCTGCTGAAGATTGTGCGGTCGATTCAACATTACTGTTAGAACATCTGGCCGAAGCCGGCCACCTAGCCTCAAGGAAAAAAATACAGTGGTGTCTACCACAAGTAGAATACCTAGGATGTATTCTGGACAAGGGGACCAGGCTAGTGTCCCCCAAACGTGCCGCAGCCTTACAAGCTCTCAGTCCTCCAAAATACAAAGCAGCTTTGTTGTCATTTCTGGGCGCAATTGTATATTGCCGCCAGTGGATTCCTGACTGTTCTCATTATGATAGTATCCTACGAGAGGCTGCCGGGTCAAACGCCCCTAAATTGATAGACTGGACAGAAGACAGAAAAAAATGCTTTTGATGCTCTTATTAAGAGTTTGTCCACCGCCCCCGCCCTGGGATTGGTAGATTATGGTAAAGCCTTCCAGTTGTACTGTGTAGTTTCAGGAAAATCTTTTGCTGCAGTACTTGCACAATCTCATGGCTCAGGGTATCGCCCAGTGTCATATTTATCTAGAAAACTCCCTATCCAAGTCCAGGGCATGCCGTCCTGTCTTCAGAATGTCGCTGCCTGTGCCATGTCTGCACAGGATGCCAACAAAATAGTATTGGGACACAAAATGACACTGTACACCACTCATTCAGTTACCCACCTCATACAGAATATGAATACACAACACATGACTTCCCAAAGACTCAGTGGATACGAGATCACTTTGTTAAATACTGACAACTTGGTACTTAAATATGTTCCGAATAGCAATCCAGTTGTACGTTTACTACATTCCATGTTACGTTTACCACACGAACCTGATCACACACATAATTGTGTAGAAAAAGTGGAACAAGTCACTTCACCAAGACCTGATCTTTCTGACATTCCAATTATAAATGCCGAAAATGTTTTTGTAGATGGTAGTTGTTCCCGTCCCTCTGACTCTACATTTTTAACTGGCTATGCTGTAGTTCAGTTGCCACATACAGTGTTAGAAGCAAAACCATTGCCCCCTGTTTCTGCCCAAGTAGCAGAACTAGAAGCTCTGACCAGAGCCTGTATTCTGTTCACAAACAAGGAAGTCAACATTTATACAGACAGCAGATATGCATTTGGAGTGGTACATGATTTTGGTGTGATATGGGCCAATAGAGGATTTAAAACAGCAGACAACAAACAGATAGCTAATTCAGAGCAGATCCTTAATCTACTGCAAGCAATTCTGCTCCCTAAAAAGGTTGCCGTTATAAAAGTAAAAGCCCACTCATCAGACAATAGTATAGTATCAAAAGGAAATGCTTTCGCAGACAGAGAAGCAAAAAAGGCTGCTGCCAGTTCACCCAATTCACCAGCCCCTACCACAATCTTCTTTAAAGAGCACTTCTCATCCCCTGATTTCAAAACTGTTGTGACCCAAATGCAGTCAATGGCCACAGATACAGATGTCCATTTCTGGGCAAATGAAGGTTTGACCAAAGACTCTGAAGGTCTTTGGACAAAAGAGGGGAAGATCCTGGGTATACCTGAAGCTAATTGTATCCTAATTTTATCCTACCTCCATGGCCCAGGACACATAGGACCCGCCCCTCTTGTAAATATATATTCAAAATCTTTTTGCACAA
The DNA here is from genome assembly GCA_028564925.1 of Lithobates sylvaticus. Lineage (NCBI taxonomy): Eukaryota > Metazoa > Chordata > Amphibia > Anura > Ranidae > Lithobates > Lithobates sylvaticus. The sequence continues at coordinate 201,668,453 of CM053030.1, read as the reverse complement.
ATAATTTACAAAAACAAACTAAGCTTCTAACTAGAAGCTGCTTAACTTGTGCCCAGAACAATGTTCAAGGAAAAAGACATGGCCTACATGGCCATCTACCTCCACCCTTGGGACCATTAACAGATTTACAAATAGACTTCACACACCTACCAAAACAAAAGGGAAACTTGAGGTGCCTCTGCGTAATCGTTGACAAATGGTCAGCTTGGGTTGAGGCAATTCCCTGTACCGGAGAAACCGCAAATATAGCAGCGAGATGCTTGTTAAATTATTGGATCTGTAGGTTCGGGATACCCACAACCATATGGTCCGACAGAGGACCCGCATTTAGTTCCTCAGTGACCCAAGTTGTAGCCAAATCTCTGGGGATGCAATGGAAACTACATATTCCCTATCATCCCCAGAGTGCAGGAGTAGTAGAGAGAATGAACAGGAACATCAAAGACAAATTAAAAAAGGCTACAGGAGGTACTCTAAAAGGTTGGTTGGAACACTTACCTTCTGTCCTTTTTCAGATAAGAACCACCCCCCATTCTAGGACAGGATTGTCCCCTTTTGAAATTCTAATGGGAATCCCTGCAAATATAGAATTACCCCCATTAGACCCAAATTCTGACATTAACGTTTATTCCCAACAGGAAGTGTACGTGAAAAGTCTGGTAAGTATGCTTCATGAAATAAATGAACAAGTTTCTGTCACCTTTTTTCCTCTTTCAACAGAACCAACCCACCCCTTCATCCCAGGGGACAAAGTACTGATTAAGCAGCTGGCTCACAGGAAAAGAATTGGACCAATCTACTCCGGACCGTGGAAGGTGGAAAAGGTATCCAGGACCGCGGTACTGACGGACCTAGGCAACACCTGGATCCACGCCAGCCGACTGAAGAAGTGTCCCCAGCTCCCCTCAACTCCAGAGCCCCTAACAGTAACCGAGGATACACTCCCTTCAAGACAACAACAAAATCTACAAGATATTCAGGAAGGCATAGGACAAATCTCCCTGGAGGACGCGATGATTTTACCTGGAAACTAAACAGAATCTTTCCATCATCAGGACAAGTGAAGAAGAAGAAGAAGAATAGTGAATTTTGAGGACATTAGATATATATATATATAATGTTTTCAACATCAGCAACAGGGAAGACCTTATGCCTCTGGTGCTGTCTAATTTTGGTAGTATTCTTACCTACTTGGCTGATAGCTAACTGTATATACCACCCAGAGGATTTGGGACCACTAAAAGGGATATGTGGGATTCCCAAGTCAAATAACACTCCTATAGTAAGACATAGAAGAAGTGAACCCCCCCAAGAGTTTTCTGATAAAATGTTGTTGTTGAAATTTAAATATAGCTATGCCCAAAAATCAGGTTTTGAAAAGTGCTGGATATGCAGTAAACTACATCCCAGTACTGCCAGAGTTCCTTTAATGGCCATACCTTTAAATTTTACCTCACTCCTAAACGGCACACCCCTTATAGTCCTTACCGACGTTACCAGGAAGAGTCCTAACAAAACCCTCACTTTTCAAATCATAGGTAGAAGCCATTATCCAGACTGGTGTTTCAGGTTAGGGAATACCACCAAAGGAGCCGAAGTTTGTAAACAATCAAAGCTTAATATCTCAATGACAACATTAAATGATACATTCTATGTAACCCAAGATCTTACTCTTAATACCACCCTGTATCAATTTCTGAGTGTTAATACCACTTCTCCCATGGCTCAGCTTCTGGCTACTCTTACACTATCTGGTTTGTCAGACCAAATGTATAAGGTACTGCGTGCACGCCCTTTAGCACTAGGGAACAATATTTACATTTGTTGTGGGAAGCTCTGTCATCCCTGGATTCCTATCCAGCCCCAGGGATGGTGTTATCTAGCAGCCCTGGCCCCACTCATGGGTGTATTGGGAAACAATGAAGGTACTCACCTCCTTGAGGCCAGCATCCACCCCAGGTACCCCCTTAAACATCGCAATAAGAGAGAGATATTCCTGGAAAAAGATATGGCATGGGCATGGTTCCCCTCCTGGACAGGATGGGGAATAGATTTAATGAAGAGACTAAACAATTACACTGGAATCATTGATGAAATCTTGGAAAAGAATTCCGATGACATCACAAAATTAAACATAGAAATCAGGGCAATAAGAAAACAATTAGAACTACAAGATTTAGCTATAGAAAGCATGAGCGCAGCCCTTACCGGCCTTTGTGAAATTACTGAAGATTATGAATGCTGCACTTGGATTCATAATACCAGTATTGAAGTACCAGATTATTATGACATAGTTGCCCAACATCGCAAGGAGGTAAATAAACTCCAGGATGAGGCAAGGAATATTGGAAAAACGTGGGATCCTTTCTCCACAGGTTTTGGCCTAGGGGGACTAACCTCCTGGTTAAAAAATACTGCCATGACCATTGTTATGATATTGCTTTTTATTTTGTTCTTATATGCTTGTTATAAAATAGTTGGATGTATCTGTAAGAAGGGTGTAAAAACAAGTTCAGAGAGTTTTAAACTGACCTTTATCACCAAGGAACAGACTGTGTGGTATGAGAGTCAAGAACACGAAACCACAGAGTACCAGACTTGTGCTATAAAATAAGGAAAGGGATGATCATTTTGTTGAATCAGAATGATCAAAGAGAGGATTATAAGGGGGCTACTTATAATGATATACCATTTTGATAGGGGTTGAAATGAATATGCTTAACTTTCAGCTTTTGAACAAAACTGTTGTAAGTATATTCTGCAGAAAAACGGTTTTGACCAGTATATTGACATCAGGACGCAGCTGTTATGTGGTTTCTAACTCTGTACTTCACCAGAGGATATGGAATGACTTAGGAGTTTCTTGTGGTCAAGTCAGCAGGTGTGTACAGATAACAGAACTAACTGTCATACTCTAACCTTTGCCTTATATTTCCTGTTGCAAACTAACCACCAGCACATGACTGACCTATGCCCCATATTCCATATTTCAACTGAAGACTGTCACGTGACAAGAAGTTGTTAATGTATGCATATGTGTATAAGTCTGATTGGTTCTTGGGAGAGCTGTCCCCTCCCTCTGCATTTCCCATAAAAGAGGAACGTATTGTCTATTAAACTTTGTAACCATCCTTCACGTACCATTGAGTGTATGTGTGATGTTTATCCACCGGTGAACTGGGACCTCCGCTCCAACCATCTCTGGCCTAGGCATTTAGAATACAAGAAGAAAGACGTGTACCTTACAACAAACATGCAAAGGAACAGGAAATGAGGAAGGGGGCAAACACTTTTTCACACCACTGTATGTTATAAGTATGGGACAAATTTATCACAACATACAATATATCTTCATGCCCAGGGCCATTGACTCCAATATTGGGTAAACCAGGTTTTCCACCGGGAATGCCATAAAAAAGTTTTCTTTGCTGGTAACCACTACATCCTTTGCCTATTTGTCATTTATGCACGGATAGAGGCTTGAAAACCATGGGTGAGCTTAGTTCCCGCTCTCCCCGGAAGGCAGGTGAATGGCTTCAATACTTTCAGCTACATAATTTCTATAAAGGGCTGAATAATTTAAGTATCTGTAGGGACTTAACTCAGTTTGAGGAGATGTGCCTTCTGGCTCAAAATGTTCTCATACATTATCTAAAACGTACAGTATTTTATTATTGCACGCATTTCCAGATTGTCCGAGACTGGGAGCGAGAATTAGGTAAAAATCTGTCCCATGAAGACTTGCGATCAGTGGTGCGGCGTGTCAGTCTGACACACTGCCACACCAATCTCAGTAAAGAGCCTCTAACGGAGGCTCTTTACCACGTGGTCAACCGTGTCCAATCATGGCTGATCAGGATGTGAACAGGAAGATCGGCGGCTCTCATGACAGGGGGGATCTGCGCTGATTGTTTTTCAGTGCAGACCCCCACGGATGCCCACACTGGTATGCCACCCTAGACCACCAGGGATATGCCAATCAGTGCCCATTAACAATGCCTGCCAGTGCCATCAGTCATGCCTATCAGTGCAATCTATCAGTGCCAGCCATCAGTGTCCATCAGTGCCGCCTTTCAGTGCCTATCATTGCCCATCAGTGCCGCCTCTCAGTACACAGCAGTGCCGCCTATCAGTGCCACCCATAAGTACCCATCAGTGCAGCCTTTCAGTGCCCATCAGTGTCACCCACCAGTGCCACCTATGAGTGGCCATCAGTGCCGCCTATCAATGCCCATAAGTTCTGCATATCAGTGCCATCTATCAGTGCCGCATATCAATGCCCATCAGTGCCACCTATACGTGCCCATCATCAGTCCCACCTCATCAGTGCCATCTCATTGGTGCCACCTCATCGTGCCACCTTATCAGTGCCCATCAGTGCCTATCAGTGAAGGAGAAAACTTACTTATTTACAAAATTTTCTAAAAGAAACAAAGAAAAACATATTTTTTTTAAATTTTCAGTGTTTTTTTTTTTGTTTAGCAAAAAAAAAAAAAAAAAAAACGCAGAGGTGATCAAATACCACCAAAAGAATTCTCTATTTGTGGGAACAAAATGATAAAAAGTTTGGGTACAGTGTAGCATGACCGTGCAATTGTCATTTAAAAAGTGACAGCGCTGAAATTTGGCTTGGGCAGGAAGGGGCAAAAGTGCCTGGTATTGAAGTGGTTAAAATAACTTTGTCGTCTTATTCACAGGAACGTAACTATAAGATTATGAAGAGATGGTGTCGCTGTCTGGTCTTACTAAATAAAATGAATCCAGCTATGTCTGACCTATGCTGGGGATGCAGTGAATCGAGAGGCACATTATTACATCTATGGTGGTCTTGTTTGAAAATAAAACCATTTTGGTTGGCTATATTTAAACTCAGTCATGTGGTCACTGGTAAAAATTGGCAGGAGACTCCTGAGGTAGCGCTTCTCCCTTTAATTCCTGGGTAAATTAAATCAATTAAAAAGGGAATATTTAGTTTTGTTTTTGTTTTTTGATGGCAGGAAGAGCCTTAATTCCAACACATTGGAAATCCCAAATAACACCAACAATACAGGAATGGGTAGTAGAAATGAACCATATAATGCGGATGGAAGAGCTGGTATGTATACCAAATAACGGCGAATGTAACTTCTGGGAAGTCTGGGCCCCGTTGGTGGAGTTGCTGGAGTCTCCTCAGATGTTATCTTTTCTGTAATTGTTGGGATCCTGTCTGTTCGATGCTATATTTAATTTTCTTTTTTTTTCTCTTCCCCGTTCTTTTTTTTTTTTGTTTGTGGGTTGTTTGTTTTTGTTTGGTGTTGTTGTTTGTTTATGTCTTGTTTTTTTGGGGGTTGTTTTATGTGTGAATATATGTATACAAAAATTGGCATTGATAGCGAATATGTTAGCACGTTATATTTAGGCAATTTTCAGTTTTCTATTTTGTGAAAATACAAGTGAGAATGGGAAATATAAAATCTGGTTAATTTAAGGATATTTAGGCCATGGTCATTAAGCATAATTATTCCCTTTTCTTTCCTTTTTTTCCTCTGTATTGTTGTTGTACAATGCCATTCTTTTCAATAAAAATATATTAAATGGAAAAAATTGGAAAAAAAATAAAAAAAACAGACAGTCAAGTGCTCCTCAGCTTTCACAATAATAACAGGCAGCAGCACAGAATTGGGCAAAAACCAGAAACAAATTCAGTACAAAGCAGATAAAACTGCACTAGTAAGCCATACATTTAGAAAAAAATATTTTTTTATGAATGTATTGGAGGACAAGAAATTCTGGAGAGGAGCGGACAACAGTTTGCCAGTAATTTTCAAGTCTCAAGAGTTCCACATGAAAAAGACAGAGCTTGGATTACCAAGCATCAATTTAAGGAGAAATATAGTGACTTGAAAAAGTATTCATATCCCTTGAGATTTTCCACATTTTGTCATGTTACAACCAAAAATGTAAATGTATTTTATTAGGATTTTATGTGATAGACCAACACAAAGTGGCACATAAGTGTAAAGTGGTTGGAAAATGATAAATGGTTTTCAAAATGTTTTACAAATAAATATGTGAAAAGTGTGGCGTACATTTGTAATCAGCCCCCTTTACTCTGATACCCCTAACTAAAATCCAGTGGAACCAATTGACTTCAGAAGTAACCTAATTAGTAAATAGAGTCCACCTGTGTATAATTTTATCTCAGTATAAATGCAGCTGTTCTGTGGAGCCCTCAGAGGTTTGTTAACGAACCTTAGTTAACAAACAGCTTCACGAAGGCCAAGGAAGACACCAGACAGGTCAGGGATAAAGTTGTGGAGAAGTTTAAATCAGTGTTAGATTATAAAAAAAATCTCAGGCTTTGAACGCCTCACGGAGCACTGTTCAATCCATCATCTGGAAATAGAAAGAGTATGGCACAACTGCAAACCTACCAAAACATGGCCATCCACCTAAACTGACAGGCCGGGCAAGAAGAGCATTCACCAGAGAAGCAGCCAAGAGGCCCATGGTAACTCTAGAGGAGCTGCAGAGATCCACAGCTCAGGTGGAAGAATCTGTCCACAGGACAACTATAATGGATTTCTTGCCACTCTTCCATAAAGGCCAAATTTGTGGAGTGCATCCACAAGAAATCCATTATTGAAAGAAAGCCATAAGAAGTTTGGTTTGCAGTTTGCGAGAAGCCATGTGGGGGACACAGCAAACATGTGGAAGAAGGTGTTCTGGTCAGATGAGATCAAAATTGAACATTTTGGCCTAAAAGCAAAACGCAATGTTGTGTGGCAGAAAACTAACACTGCACATCACCCTGAACACACCATCCCCACCGTGAAACATGGTGGCTGCATCATGTTGTGGGAATGCTTTTCTTTAGCAGGGACAGGGAAGCTGGTCAGAGTTGATGGCAAAGTGGATAAAGCCAAGTACAGTGTAATCTTAGAAGAAAACCTGAAGACTTGTGGTTTACCTTCCAGCAGGACTACGACCCTAAACATACAGCCAGAACTACAATAGAATGGTTCAGATCAAAGCAAATTCATGTGTTAGAATGGCCCAGTCACACTCCAGACCTCAATCCAATTGAGAATATGTGGCAAGACTTGAAAATTGCTGTTTACAGATGCTCCCCATCCAATCTGACAGAGCTTGAGCTATTTTGCAAAGAAGAATGGGGAACAATTTCACTCTCTGGATGTGCAAAGCTGGTAGAGACATCCCAAATAGACATGCAGCTGTAATTGCAGCAAAAGGTGGTTCTACAAAGTATTGCCTCGGGGGGGGGGGCTGAATATTAATGCCCCCCACACTTTTCACATATTTATTTGTAAAAAAAAATTGAAAACCATTTATCATTTTCATTCCACATTACCAATATGTGCCACTTCTTGTTGGTCTATTACAAAAAAATCCCAATAAAATACATTTACGTTTTTGGTTGTAACATGACAAAATGTGGAAAATGTCAAGGGGTATGAATACTTTATCAAGGCACTCTAAATTTTAAAAGGCAGTTCAGATTTCAATGCCTCTAAGTAAAGATTAGTGTAAAACATGTTATATAAAAATATTCTTTGTGACAGTAGAAATAAATAATCTCAGGAACATATCAAATTGTTATAACATAACATTTTATAATAAAAAACTTTTAAAGATACAAAAGAAAACTGAAAAAAAAAGGTCTCTACCACAAGGATAGATTTTCAACACCTGAATCATTCTTATTACTGCTCTCACTGGAATAATGCTTCTGACAGTAGGTACAAACCATTCTAGACCGCCTTAACAAAGCCATTTTTTCCTGAAGATACTCAGAAGTAGTGTTTTGAAAATGTTTTAGAAAAACATTTATACCCTTGAGCTGATCAAATTATTTTTAAGCATTCCCTATGTTTCTCCTGAGGTTGGTGAAAACGTTGGCTTTGTTCCTGATCAAATAATAACTGTTCCCTGTCTAAATCTCTAGTTCTGCAGACTTCTCCTCCGGCTTCTCCTCCTCTCGGCTGTCTGCTTCCTTTCGGGTCTTCTTGGTATTGTTGGAGCAGGGTTGGCCTCTGTACTTGTGCTTTGTGTTATCAAAACATCACCTTGCACTGTGTTTTCTTCTTCGATCAGTGTTGTAGGAGGAAATGGTGCAACTACTTCATTGTCTGATGATTTTTCTGTTGCAATTGATAGTCTTCCCTATTGGGAAAAAAAATAAAATAATAATAATTAAAAAGAGAATTCGGTTTTAGTTATTGTTGGATTTCTGCCCCAACTTTTTAAAGTTGCTATCTACTCGCGTGGTGTTTTTTTCTGGTATGTAGGCAAGTTAGACTTACCTACTGCAGTGGGAAATCCAGTTATGCCAAATTGTTTGTTTACCATACAAACAATTCTGGGTGTACCTGCAGCTGTCCCACGTTACCTAATAAAAATGTCTATGCTATTGGTGGAAGTCACAATGATAGGATTATATAAACCCAGCATTACTCACCTTTACTTTGGCTGGAGGTATCAGATCCTTTCCCAATTCCCGAAACTGTCTTGATCAATGAATGGCATCAGTAGCTCCTCCTAGTTGGTGAATTTAACCAATTAGGCTAATTTTTTAGTTTTTTTTCTGCAAATAATGTTAAGTAACGAAAAAAAGTCATTAAAATCAACATCACAAAAAGAAAAAAAATCCCCCCCAAAAATAAATTTTTTTTTTTCCTTTTGAACAATATCTTTACATATCTTTCTGTATTATTAATGGAGATTTTCTTCTTTATGGTCCCCTTTATATCTTGATAAAAAATGTTAACGTTTTCCTCTGTCCTCAGGGCAATTCCATTTGCGTTGATAACGTTGGTAATCTTCTGCCACTGTTTTTTTTTCCATGCGGACTTTAGGGGCTTATCAATTTGTCAAACACAGGCACAAGATGCTCGATAATTGCTAGGTTTTCTGTATGTGTAAACTTGAAATTTCGGACATGTCCTCCTTTTTTCTGCTGTTACACTCCTGTCTCCTTTTCATAAATTTCTTGGTGTACCTCAATGCTCCCTTATCTTAACTGCTGTCACTGCACTCTTCCTCCAGTGTTTTGTATGTTTTGTCTTCAACTTCATCGTCAATTTCTGAATGCTCCCTTATCTTAACTGCTGTCACTGCACTCTTCCTCCAGTGTTTTGTATGTTTACTATTCTATTACATTCAAATATATTCAACTACCTTTTTACTGAGTGTTTTCTGTGCTTTCTTTCACCATTTTCTTCAAAAATCCTGAGGTGGTCTACAAAAGAAAAATGACAATGAGGAGAGAGAGGGGGGAGAGAGAGGGGGGAGTGAGAGAGGGAGAGAGGGGGGAGAGAGAGAGGGAGAGGGGGGAGAGGGGGGTAGAGAGGGGGAGAGAGGGGGGGAGAGAGGGAGAGGGGGGAGAGAGGGGGGAGAGAGGGGGAGAGAGGGGGAGAGAGGAGGGGGGGAGAGAGGGGGAGAGAGAGGGAGAGGGAGATAAAAAGGTTTACATTCACCACTGGAAGAAGACGACTCCTGTCGGTCACGTGCAAGACCCTGAAGATGGAAATAGAAATTGGTTATAATCCCAAAAAATTATTATTATTTTGTCAAAATACTTAACAACGTTAAATTCTGTACCTTAACTTTACTGTATGGCATCTCCAACTCCATACTTGCAGACTGCTGCATCTGTAATATAAAAACAAACAGTGGTTTACATGTATAGATCATAATTAATAGCATAGGTCAATACAGAGTATGCAGTGCATGGAGGGTGCAGCATTGAAGTGCATAAAGGGTGCATTCTTATGCATGCATACATATGCCAACCTTATGGAAGTGCATGCAGAGTTTGCTAGCGGTGGCGTGCATGGTGAATGCAGTATTGCTGCACATGGTGCATGCAGAGTTTGCTATCAGTGGCATGCGTGTAGTAGGCAGTGGTGGTGCGCAAGGTGAAAGTTTTATGCAGAGCTTGCAAGCAGAGAGCATACTGCGGTTGGCAGTGATGATGTACAAATGTTTAATGCAGAGCTTGCAAGCAGAAAGTATGATGGAGTAGGCAGTGGGGTGTACAAAGTGTGAGTTATATGCAGAGCTCGCAAGCAGAGAGCGTGCTTGTGAAGACTTACCATGCATTCCACCAAATTCACCATGTTTGGCTTCTCCTCCCGTCCTGTCTATCGCTCCATCTGGCCCGCCATAGCGGTGGAAGTTATACACCGCCCAGCTCCGCCCACAGGAAATTACCTTAACCGCCGACACATGCGATAAATTACGGCATGAAAAAAATGTGTTCATTACCGCACAATCACACAAACACCACATTTGTTACTTAATGCAAAATTCTTAGTGAATTGCACTTTCAGAATTGCCGCAAGTGTTATTTTACTGCATTTTATTGGCTGTAATTGAACTCTTAGTGAATTGACATGTGTGCCCAAAAGTAAAACCTCTTCTATGTTCTATCTAGTACAAGTGCATAAGCAGCCAGATTACAGTTATTTTCTGTTAACCGTGGGTATGCCTATGTATGCTGCATGCAGCAGTTTTGGTGCAATCCCTATTGAATGCAGTAAAGTAATGTCTTTGTAAAGACATCTTACATTTTGCTATCAGCACACAAAAAACTGTGGCTCAGCACTGACCCTAAATTTACTAGTCTAAAGATATGAATTTGGCCTTAACAAAAAGTATACCACAAATTAGGCACAGAATGGATTTGTTTAACTTTAGTATATTGTGAAAAATGAAAGTTACGTACATTATGTTTGTTTATTTACAATGACTTTACTATAGTATCTGCTTACTGAAGCATCATAAAATTATGGTACCAGAGTTTCATTTTTATTGCAAATTTGTGAATTTTTTAAAGCTTTGTTATATGTGAAACCCTAGTTTTATCAAATATAGAATCCTTCACTTGGCTACTAACATTTCTGCACCTGTGCAGTAACTAGGGACTAAGCCTCCCTCAATTTGGGAGAATGGGACCCTTTTGTACAAACTCCTTGCAGCTGCCAATAGGACCTTCAAATGGGATACTTCGTTCCTAGGTTTCACCTATTCCTTGGAATCTTTAATAAAGAGAATTCCATTAGTGGTTCACACTAGTGCACTTTCAGATGTAAGTTGTGCAAAATCCCATGGCAATGGAAATTGCATTGTTTTTAATGCTGACCGTTCATATCAATGTGACTGAGCACAGAGCGATTTTGGACAGTTTCTGTTGCTTTGGAGAAATTTCAATATAATTTTGGCCTCACAGACTTCCTTGGAAATGCACAGAAATTGCATGTGCGTGTGATTTTGATGCTATTTGGGGTTATGGGTTTTTTTTAACCCTCAACTCACCTCCCAGGGAAATCCTTGGTCTGTAGTGGTAGTACTAGTATTAGTAGAATGGACAGTCATAAAATGACGTAAAAAAAAAAAAAAAACACACCCATCAAATTACATAAATCACCAATAAAATACATGTACAAAATGACAGCATCAAAGCACTAATTAGAGCAATATCTCCAGCCGGCTCTACTGAGGAAGCCCAATCACAAGGAGCAAGGCACCTAGGAGGGAGGAGCTGAGACTGTGACATCATGCAGGAGTTGTACCGCATGTGGTAGTGAGTCGGCTGGAGATATTGCTCTGATTACCACTTTTATTCTGTAATTTTAAAAGTGTATTTTATTGCGGGGTGTTTTAAATAAAGTACAATACAGAGTACACTATGTTTGTGCCTTTCTGCCTTGTATGATATGTGAGCTGAGTCTGCGGGGAGCTTCGGCAAGTGGATGGGACAGATGCCCTGTGTTAACCAAAGAGGATACGAGAGATGTTGAGTGTGTTGGTAAATTGAGGTGAGCAGGCCCTTCACCTGGTGATGGATGTGCACTATGCATGAAGACTGAAGACACAGGGTGTTTTGCCAAATAATTTTCATCACAATTTTTCATTTATTACCTGGAAGTTGCAGGATATATGTTTAGCCTGTGTACACTGAATTATTTGAATATGTATAAGCAGTGCAAGGTCATTGCAGAAGGAAAGGGCCGCTGCAGATAAACGACTTACATCCACGTTTATTGTACAAGGCATCCATAAGCATAGCAATGACAGTCCCAACCTAGGACTGCCCAACTAAAGCGTTTCACCCAATATGGCATAGTCTTAGCGAGATCTCTATGACTTATTCCTATTGGTTGAAATAAGTCAGAGGGGCAGTCCTAAGGTGGGGACTGCCAATATCATACTTGTGGATGCCTTGTACGACAAACTTGGATGTTAGTGATTTAACTGATGAGTGGCAATGCCCTTTCTTCTCCTCTCTATACCCTTTTTGGCCACTTCTCTTCCAAGCTGAAGTCAATGCCAAGACAAAACATCCTCTTTCTGTGAGCCTAGGCTGCCAATCTGGGTGTCATCATGCATTTAAGGTATGTACTGTATATTGAAATATTTTAAAGTATGGAGCAGCAGGGGTGGGTGTGCAGGGACGAGTCCTTTTCTTTCTTTCTTTTTTTTAAGGATTGATGTTAAGTAAAACATTTTAAGAATTCTGACAAAAAAAAAACATCAAACATACTAGTCTAAATTAACTGCTACTCTTTTTTCTAATAATATAGAATCATAATACACAGTTTTCAACAGTTTGATGTTCACAGTTGCAACACATATTCAAGTCGCATGCCATTCTTCAATGTAGTAAGCAACACATTTGGCAGACAGGAGCATTGAATGCAGGTTGGCATGAAAGCCTCGGGCTAAGTTAGTCTTATTTACTTGTGCTGTCAAAGTAATGTCTTTATTCAAAACATGAGATCCTGTTGTCTTCCACGTGGCTTATGCCCAGCAGCAAGAGGAACAAAATTTTTGTTTATTGCTTAATGATGCTGGTGTTATTTGCTTGAAATGTGTTTGTAATCCCAACATATTTCCAAATAGGTTGTAAATTATATTTTAGGTATGCAAAAAAAAAGTAATGCATTAAAATCCACAGTGTCAGTTTTTAGCCATTTTTTAGTGGCACTTGATATACATGACATTTGTATGAGCTGGCCTCTCTTTGTGATGGTGATAACAATACTAGTCCTTAATTCAATTCTAATCAATTTCACAGTCACCTTCCTGTTTCTGCTAGTGGTATGAAACATAGACCACCAAGGGCAGAGACCACCCTTGCAAGGATAATAGAATAAGAGTAGATTGTGTAATAACAGATAGCACCAACACTCTCTAACATAATAGGGTCATCTCTTTTTAAAGAAGAGCAAAGGAGAAATTAGTCTGTGATGATGGTTTACTATAGTCCTCTTTCTATAGGCACTTTTTTTTCTTGTTCCCTTTTTCTTCTTGATAAAAGAATGGACTCAGCAACAGCCTGAGGGGCAGAGAGATGAATACAGAAATGCAGTATCAGCAGCCAGATTAGGCTGTCAGCCTCCAGAGCACTTCCCTGCACGAGGACTGATAAGAACGAAAAGGTGAATGAGAACACTTGTCACAGCAGATGGTGGACTTGATTTGAAGGAGCAAAAGGGAGAAAGCAGGGGAGGACAGATCTGTTTGTGATGTTACTATACAACTCAGAAAAACCTTGCCCTTGACCCAACGCACTGTTATACAGTTAGCAAAGTAAAGTGTAAGCACTTTATATATATATATATATATATATATATATATATATATATATATATATATATATATATATATATATAGTGTGATTCATTTTTGTTATTTTTTCTTGTCTCATTTATAATAATAAAAAAGCTTAAGAGTCTGAAAATGCAAAACGAAATCAAAGATGGTCTATAGTGATATACTGTAAACTAAAAAAAAAAGATGAACATTATACTGTCTCCACTGACCTCTATATACATAATGATCCATTGCCACTCGTAGAATCAGATTCCTGATATTTCCACTCAAATCTACTTTTCTTTTTTTTTTTAATAAGTGAAAGGGAATATATAGTGTTTAAAAAAATGTTTCTTTATTTTTGCATCTAGTACTAAAAGTTAGCATTTTAAAACATTATTTTTATTTTTAAAGCAGGTAAATCTAAAACATTGCATAGGAATATTTCATATTTACGATTTTAAACCAGCTGGAGGGCAGTTGTAGATTCTCTTCACTGACATGCTATAGGTGTGCTGGAGACTGAACATGCTACAGGAGACATTCAGAGATTGTGGGCATGGTACAAAGATGAGCAACAACTGCAGGCATAATACACAGGAAACAGCCAAAAGCTACATACAGTACATGGTGGAGGATACATTCAGAGACTGGGAACATGTCAAACTACTCAAGATCATTTTAATTATAGGCCCTTTACAAATCAATACTCCTACATTTGTATAAAATGTACTGGCACTATACTTGATTTTCCTCTTCAGCATGATCCATTATAAAAGATCAGAGATAAAACCCTAAAAAAAAAAAAAAAAAAAAAAAAGGGAATGGACAGAATGAAACAGGAGAAACAATTTAAAGTGGTAGTAAACTGCACCCTAAAAAAAAAGATACAATGGCATAATGTGCTAGTGTGCATCGCAGAGTAGCTGCTGTTGACGCAATTCACACAAAACTGTGCTTATTCATAATCGGTTCTGAATAAATACACTTTCGTTTGAAACGCGTTAACAGCAGCTAAGCTGTGTCCCGTATTTGATGTGCCATTCGTCTTTGAATATTTGATACAATAAATGGTTTATTCCAATCTTCAGTGGTGTGCGGCCATTCCTTCTGGTGATTACAGTGTTTGTAGTGGCAAGACACGGTGAGCAGCCACGTGAACATTACACAAGGCCATCAGCATCTCACCTGCAGCAGTGTTTCTTTTCATGTTTGATACCTGTTAGAAATTATGTGTCTGAACCGTGTTAAGTCTCGAGAGCTAACCGGTTTCTCAACAAAAAAAGTTGGTAAATATTTTAATAAATAGACAAAATACAATTGTGTTTGTTCTTTTTCTATAGTTGCCAGTTTCTGAATCCACAGAAGACTTAACTTAACTCTTCTGTAAGACACAAAAGTTGAATCCAACATAGTTTTCTTCATCAAAAGTACAGCACAAAATATGTCTTTCAAGTCACAATGTGCATCCATATCAGCAGCCAGAGAAAGGTGCAGAGCCTGGTATATGGACTTGTCTGAACGGCCTCAGAGTGACCTCCAGGATAGTGGTAAAGACAATATACAAAAACACACAATCAAGGCACTCCAGGGAGGTCCTACAAAAACAGTCTGTGGAATGGACTGTGTGGGGTAGATGCACTATCCAGAGCCCAGGATCCACAGGAGAAAAATCCAGTTAAAATCATGCTTTAATAAAAAAGGCAATTAAAGGTCCTACATGGTGCTATGCACACAGCTGCTAGTTGAAATGCCCAAACCAGTGATGCAAGGGATGTGCCAGAGGGGCTTTAGGAGTCCGTGGCAGAAGGCTGCAATGGAGCTGCAGGTCCATGACAGGAAACCGCCGGCGGCAGCACAGGGATCGGAGGATCGCTTGTCCCTGGGAGTAACCTCACCTGAACTTGGGAGACAGCTGCACACCATAGGATAGCAGGGCAGCAAGGTTTCTGGCTTTTGTGAAGAATAGATCCAGTGTATATACACCCCTGAGCATACCACTTGAGCGCAGGAGACCAGCTTTTGGATTAAAGTAAGTCCAGGGTCACAGGGAAATAATCTATGGACAATAAGGGACAGACAGCAACCTCACAATCACAGTGCAGAGAGGTGGACTACTCACACATATGGTTCTTGACGATTGTAGGTGCCCCACTTTACCATCCTCCAACCTAAAAAAATGTAAGTTATATTCCCACCCCCACCCCTACCCCAGAGTATGTGTTGAAAACTATTTTCAGTTTCTACCAAGTTTCTACCAAGAAAACACTGGCAACAAAAATAATGGCAACAAAAAAAAAAACATTTCCTTATACAAAGAAAAGTCTTTACATCAGCAGTTGTAGTTTTTTAAAGTTTTATCCAATTCCCAGGACAAATATTTGCCTCTGTAGATTGGATTTTGGGTGAGAAACTTGCAAATCATTAGTGGAGCAAACGTTTCAACTAGATAGACAGATAGACAGATAGATACTTGTATTTCTAAAGTGTATGACACCACCAAAATTGTATTTTATATATGTGAACTACAAATCAAATTGGTAACTAATTATTATGCAAATGTTCCTAATATTATAGCCATGCATGTGTGTGTGTATGCGTGTGGGGGGGGGGGGGGGGAGTAAATGGGAATGACAAACCAAAATTCTTTGCTCAAATATGTGCTTTATAGCTTTTTTTTTTTATTATTGTTTCTATGCGTTACATTTTATGTTAATATCAGTGTTTTTAAAAAAAAATAAAAAAAATACATGACAGGTATAATCAGATAGCCAGTCACTGCAAATAACCAGGTAACAACATTTTAATCACTCTAAGTATCACTCAGCTTTGTGTCAACATTGTAAACAGCAACGTTGATGCACAATAAAGTCCCCTGATGGTACTATTAGTTCAACCATGTTTACATCATTATTTAAAGCACTTTGAAATTTTGCACTACCACATTATCAAGCATACTAGGGTATACAAATCTATGTGATGCAGCACCTTGGAGAGCTCCTTCATTATAGTCAACATGCTAGTCAGTGATCTGGGAAGAATGGGAATTTACATGTTATTACAAAAAAAGCAAGTAAGGTAAAAACAAATGTGTATATTCAAGTATATTTAAATATATTTCAGTTCCAAAGGACTTCATTAAAAAAAAAAAAAAAAATAGGTTTTTATAGGTATACTACTGAGCTCATCCCGCGGTAAGTAATCTATTGCTATCATTTTAAAAGCCTTGTTTCTGTGTACCAAGGCTCTCCAGCCGAGACGCGTCTGCTTTCTTGTTTTCCTACATGTGCGAATAAATTATGGATTGGATTTGCTGGCTATTTTTCTATTTTGTTATTTCTGTGTATAGTTCATAAGTTCAAGAAATCAGACACATTTCCTCACTACATATGTTCGTTATGATGCATTGCAGCCCCATTCATTTTAATTCTTAAAGCGGTTCTGCACTCATTTCATTTAGTAAATCTCTTTGCCTTCCAAATCAGCAAAGAGTACTAAATGAAATGTTTTTTTTTTTTTTTTTTTTTTTACTTACCTTGTAATTGAAGACTTCCGGTCTTCTCCCTCTGCGGCGGCGGGCGGGGTCTTGCGTCGATCGTCGTCACGCCGCACTGTCTCCTGGGATCTGGTGTCATTGATCCCAGGAGTCAGTGCGGGCATCTTCCGAAATCTCGCGAGATTTCGGCCACATCTTCCGAAATCTCCCGAGATTTCGGCCGCATCTGCCGAAATCTCGTGAGATCTCGGCAGATGAGCCGTTACTGCGCACGCGCGAGTAACGGCAGTGCATGCTGGGCCATCTAAAGTCCCTGTGGGTGTTTCACATGCCCACAGGCAAGATGGCCCCCAGCACTAAAGAAGAAGACGAGGAACTTCATCGGACGAAAACCGGCGGCGATCGAGATGGAAGATGGAACAGGTGAGTCCCCTAATAAAGGTAAGCACACTTTATATTACATCCTAAAAAAAAAATTTTTTTTTCAGAGTGCAGAACCGCTTTAAAAAGCACCCCAATGTACCAACACAACACATGTGTATTGTAGTGCACCACAACACACAGATGTGAACCATGTTTTAGTGCATTGCGCAACATAGGCAGTCCATTAAAAATGAATGGACTGCTTAATGCAATGCACAGTAAGTGCGCATGGATTATCACAGCTAAGCGGTGTGTTCAGACCTGAAGACTAACAAGCCTAAACTGAGCCAGCAGTGAATGGCTTGCCAATAGCACTGAATTCCCAGTGCCATGACATCACCCACAGACTTTCATTGCCCCATTGTCAACGTTCCCAACTATCAGCTGTAACAGTTGCTCCCTGACACATGGTACCTGGATCTTAAAGATCACACGACCACACCAAATGATAAAATTTTTTATTTACAACAGAATATTTTACAAACCATTATGCAGCATGGGTATGAGTAGGGGGGAGGCAAGGTTTTGAACCTCAAAAAGGAAAAAGACACTCACTGGGGATGATATTTTGCTGCTCACCCCTGGGATGTAAAAACAAAAAAGGAAAAAGTCCCCCCAAAGAGGAATTGGTGGGGTTTTTAGGCAGCGTTTAGAAAATAAGTTCTCTGAGAGGTATTGTTGTATTCAAAATATGAATCTTTATTGGATTAGAGATGTCGCATGTGACATATGGGTAAAGATAAAAATAGGAGACATGGGTCCCAAATGGATAAAATGATACAGAAATTTTAAAACAGATTTACACTAACAGACAAAAAGCTTTTACATCAATGTAATTTTACATAACCAAATGTTGGAGGTAAAAGTGAACCTGACGCGTTTCGACCCGTTTTAGTGAGGGTCTTCCTCAAAGGTGATTTTGTCTGTTTGAGAAAGGAAAGGGTAAGAACAATGCATTGTAACAGTATTTCATTTGCATATATTGGTCTCCAATTAACCTTTCATATCACATAGCATAATGTCACATTGTGCTGTGGAATATTTACCTGGTGTGTAAAAAATCTTTTTCCCTATGAATTACTCCTTTATGTGTGGTGGGGTTCCCTCTAGGTCGGTGCGCTCCAGGTCCCAGGCGGCGTCCCGCTATGGCGCCCCCCAGCGGGCGCGCGGCAGGCACGGCGATCCAACAACGGGGCCTACGAGAGGTCACATCCAAAGAATAGGCTACCCACGGGTCCGTGTGTGGGCCAGACAGGTAGAGGGAGGGAGACGGAAGGGGGGGGGAAAGGAGGGGGGGGGAGGGGGAAGGAGGAATGGAGATGGGTTTCCTTGAGGTCCCCTGTTCTGCACACCTGTCATGAGATCCAAGATCATATACTTAGATATATATCATAGGGAATTGCCATATCGACTAAACGATGTCTAGTGCACTTGAAACAGTGATGGAGAGAAATGGAATTTCTAAGGTAAGGTTTTGAACCTCAGGTTTATCAGATCTTACTTCCATTTTAACTACCTGTGTTCTTTCTTTATGTAGCACCCTCTAGTAGTATCAGTACAGGGAAAATATAGTTTGGCTCTGGGCTAAACCTGAGTCATTGAATCTGGGTCAGGGTTACTAGTGGACAGGCCAGCATGACTCATACAGACAGCCCTCTGGTTCCTCCCCCGATATCTGGAAAGTTGAAGAACATTCTGGAACTAGTGGGCGGAAGTGAGGAGGGGCTGTTCTGCATATTTATAGGGCCTTAGTAAATCCCCAGGAGTGGGCCTTGCAGGGGACTGAGGAGCCCATTAATAAGAATGATGAATGCTGGGAGGGGGGGTCAGGTGGAAGATGGAGAAGCAGTGCTGAGGGAGGCTTTCGTGGCCTTGAGGTCCCCTTAGCAGGGGGTGGTTTACCTCGGGCTGGAGCTCGGGAGGCTGGCCTGGAAGGATCCCACCACTGGAGGCAGTTAGGGATTCAAGCCGAAGAGACAGCGGAGAGAGCAAGGGGAGACAGTGAGTACGGTGCAGTAACAGACAAGGGGAGAGACTGCCAGCTGTAGCAGTACTCTCTTGAAGACAGTGGTGTGCCAAGTCTTCATCTTCTTCTGGGGAGTTTCCATGTACATGTCAGCCAGGAGGGCTGGCAACAGGAAAGCAGCCAGGTGGGCTAGCAACTTCTGCAAGCAGTGGAACTGGGACCAGTGGCCACAGGGAAGCAGAAGGTGATGTGGTGTGCTGTTCACTCCTTATGTGCTACTTTAATAAGCAACTGAGAATAGACTGTTAGCTCCAACAGGAGTGAACCAGCAGAAGCTGTACAAAGAGGAATAAAGTTTGTGCAGGTGGAAGGAAGAAGAGGAGTCTGTAAATAGGAAATAAGTGTCCCTGAAGTATTATTGTCACACTGGGCATCTCCATAATCCCTTACCCCATCCAAGTTATCATCCCCTAATAAAACGACAAAAACAAGCCAAAGACTGATTTCTGTGTACAAATGAAAGAAGGAAATGCTGTGTGACTGGCTGTGCAACAGTCGGGAACCCTGACTTCAGCAACTCCTACGGGGGCAGTGCTACATAATTCCCTATCCATTAGATGAAATATCCAATCAGACTTCCAACAGAATTACCAGCTTAGAGGTTGTAATGAAAACTAAAAATTAAAATCTGCAATGCATACAGAGGCAAGGTCACCTAGTTGAGTGGTTTCAATTTTCTGCAATATTACTGTATTTCACATTAGAGCAAAATGTTCCTCTTCCCAAAGATCCAACAGTTAATAGATATCACAAAAAATACTTTTTGTTTTTTTTCACTATAACTACACAAAATTTGTGGAAATTGATACTTTAAATGCATGCATGCTAAGTGTCTAACATTTGTAGATTTGTATTTCCTCGAATGCAGTACTCTCCCCTGAAGATTCCATCAACTGTTTTCCTCCCCAGAAGGCTGGCACCAGCCTTGTTTAATCATCATTCAGGGTCAGCATCTAAATTTGGCCCGAGACTAAAATGTAGATCCAGGAATGATGCAATTATATAAATGTTTATGCCTGCACAGTTCTTGGCTTCATGTTCTTGATTGTATATAAATGCATTATCTCTTCTTAGTCATCCTACTGCTTCGCCTCACTTTTGTGATCAGCCAATATCAAAATCCTTTAAGTCTCACATAGATTAGCTCCCTCTGCTGCCTCTTACAATGAGACTGAGAGACCAGAACACAGCACTGAGCATGATGATCACTGAGGGAGGTAAAACTAACAAAGTGTTAATGCCTGTCTATGCATAGTCACTTGACAGGAGAAAAGGACTGTGTATTAATATAAAGTATAGCTTTTAAAAACATGTATACTGTTAGTAGAAGGTGATGATATTGATAGGCGACAGTGTCAAAGAAATGGCACCAACACCCCTGAAAATATATGTAGACAAGGGGAACTTTTTGGTGGGAGTTTAAAGGTGCCAGGCAAAGAAATGCTTACAATACTCCAAAATGTAAAAAAGTATAACAAAATTTATTACACAAAGGACAAATAAAAACATTTAAAAACATTGGCTGTACATATGGTACGCAGATACACATCTAAACAATCAATGGAAAGAATAGTCACTCAACAATAACATGGAGTGCCTTATCCTGACATGTTTTGCCTCGTAGGGCTTCCTCTGGGGACGTTTTTTGAAAGTTAGATGAGATACAGAATGGTGTGTCCCCAGGGGGCAGGTCCCTCACAGCTTTGGCTCAAAGGAAGTAGGTTAAATAATTATGCTGCCACTCAACCAGGAAGACTGGTGCCATCTAGGATCATAACATAACTGTTTTACAACTAAACTTAAAGTGGTTCTAAAGGCAAAAGTTTTTTTTATCTTAATGCATTCTATGTATTAAGATAAAAAAAAACTTCTGTGTGCAGCAGCCCCCCTAAGACTTACCTGAGCCCCATCTTGATCCAGCAATGTTGCACAAGAGACTCGGCTGTCCGGGACTCTGCCTCCTGATTGGCTGAGACACACAGCGGGCACCATTGGCTCCTGCTGCTGTCAACCAAAGTCAGTGAGCCAATGAGGAGAGAGAAGGTACGGGGCCGAGCCAATGCTCAGTATCTGGACACACGGAGCAGCGACTTGGCTCAGGTGTCCCCATAGTTAGCTGCTTGCTATGGGGGCACTAGGCAGGAGGGTGGGGCCAGGAGCACCGGCGAGGGACCCAAGAAGAGGAGGATCTGGGCTGCTCTGAGCCAAACCACTGCACACAGCAGGTAAGTATAACATGTTTGTTATTTTTGAACAAAAAAATACAAGACTTTAGTATCACTTTAAAGTGCTGCTAAACAGAGAAGTTTTAATTGCCATAATTAATTCACATAAATCATAAATACTGTACCATGCTACTGTATTTTTTTTGTGTTTGTACCTTGTTCCTGCAGTGCATTTGTGTGGACACATGATCTTTCCCTGTTCTTTGACATCTGCAGAGAAAGATTTTTGGAAGGATTCTTTTAGGCAGTGTTGACACCTGAGCGATTTTCTGCTTGAAGCTCGTATCTCTAAAACGCTCAACAAGCCAAATTCACATTCATTTCAATAGCCCCTGTTTTTTTCTGAGGGTTCTGTCGCCTGAAGCAAAATGCCTGTTGCCTAAAAAAAGCACACAAGCTTCTTTTTGGCAGTTTGGAGGCAGATTGGACCCATAGACTTCAATGGGAATGCCTGAAAATGTGCGACATGAGTGTTTTACAAGTATTTTGTTGCTCATTTTCTGCTCAAACAGCAGCTCTCAGCCCCTAATCTCCTCCAACTCTCCTCCCTCTAGTGCTTTCTATTGGCTAAACAAAAACACCTGAAGCTGTAAAACGCTTGTAATACGCTTCTGAAACTCTTCTAATACACTTCTTAAAATGCTCAAAAACTCTCAAAAAAAACGCCAGTAAATCGCTACGCTCAGATGTGAATGCAACATTACTCATCTGATGTATCTCTACAGTATGAGCCTGTGTCAGGCCAGCCTTGATTGGTGCTGTACCAGTCACATGACTAAAAAAATCGGTTTTAGAAGAGCAATTCTAACTGAGTTATAAATATAAAAATAACTGTTTTACATCTCCCAATAAATCTTTATTAAGTGCCAAATATGTATTGTTGTGCATTAATTTGGTGTAAGCATGGTCAAAGCTGATTAACACTATCTTTCATGTTGTTCAGACAGAATCTGCATCCAAGTCATGTTTTACTTTTTTACTTTACAGGTATTGGAGATCACATTAGATGTATTTAATACTGATTTATATTAAAACTAAGCTTTTTTGTTAGTTTCTTAGTGAATGTAATCAATCAGCATACTATATCCCACCCCCATAATGTTGAGGAATAGGTGGACATGGAGGGAGAGGGAAGGAGGGGAGTGTAATTTCCCACTGTGTATATGCCCATGTGTGTGGCTCTACAGTCATGTGGGCTGCACAGATATGGAAAGGACAAAATGAAGAGCTTAGAAGGAAACTGAATTTGAGCATGCTCCATAGAGGACACCAGCTGGTCTACACAATCTGAGCCTGCAGTGTGAACAATGCTTTGGTGGCTTTGTGAGTATGCACACTCTGTTATATAGCATGTAATGGGAGGTTTTCATAGTTTTGGTTTAATTACACTACTTTAAATGGTAAGAGACTGATAAAGCACTACATTAGATAGGATGCTGAAATCTAGTTGCTATGAGATACAGCCCCATGCTTTTATCGGTCCCATATAATAAACACCTGCGTGTCATTATTGTTAAGCCAGTATTATTATCATTATTAATAATATTATTATTATTATTACTACTATACAGGATTTATATAGTGCCAACAGTTTGTGCAGCACTTTACAAAATGGAGTGTTAAAAGTATAGTCAATTGATTTTCCCAGGTCCCAGGAATATGTCTACTATCAGTACAAAAAAATAACATTTCAAAGCAAATTCTTTCAGCTATTTTCTTTTGTTCTGTTTTCCTTGCAAATGAGAAAGTGAAGCTTTTGCAAATCCACAAATTATATTTCAAGTTGATTTAGGATAATTAGTTAAGTTATGGATGCATTATCTGATTACTATAATTACAGTCACAGCACAGCATGCTGATGACTTTTGGGATTCCGTACCACACTTTGAAAGTGCCCTAATTATATTTGAACATGGAAATACGAACAAGATGGCCTGTATTAGAATGGTCGCACGAAATGAAGGTTTCGAAGCCATTCAAATTGCTTTTTTTACGATGTGCTGCTGCAGTGATAGAAATAAATTACTCCATTCTCTCTATTCAACGTTTTAAACCTGCATGCAAGCTGTTGGGTGCTCTTTTTACAGATGACCTTATCCACTGCATGCTGTATGCCAATCACACATTAAAATGATGTCCCTTTGCTGTTGTTTTGTGTGCCACGGAGGAATTTGAGGGTTTCGCTTGCAGGAAAGCAAGTGCTCCTTAAACTGATAAGACTTTCCCGAACAGGTGAGTGACTTGTGTCGGAATGCACAGCCTGACCTCATTGTTTGCCACCCTTCTCCCTCCTGCCTTCCTTTTGTTCTTTCCAAATAAGGTTTTTAATAAACTGAAAGGTCTTTGGCTCCAGCCTGATGATAAAATGAAAGGAGCCAGTGAGGTATGGAACAACGTGGCAGCAATAGAAAAAAAAAAGGGAAGCTCATCAGAAAATAACAAAGGTGCAAGTTAAAGATAAGGCAGCTGTCAGAGATTAATCCTACCGGCCTGATTGTTTTCTTTAATACCAAGGCATGCAATAGCTAGTGATAAGTTTGCTGAGTAATTTGGTTTTTGGTGTGAAAATAAAATTCAGGTAGGCCTCATAATTGATTTATTTTTCTTTCAATTTCTAAACATAAAAAAAAGAATTGTGCTTTGACTATTTTTCCATTTTTTTTTTTCGCTCTCACTGGGACTATTGAAAAAAGTTTCACAGTCTTGAGAGATGAACAAAAGGACATTTGGTGCGCTAAACCACTTTCATTTCCATATTGCAAAGACGCATAGAAAAATCAATCAAGAGGTCATTTTTTTTTAATTAAAAAACTAAATGAAAACGCTTCTCTTTTTTTATAAAATCTTCTCCTGTTTCTTGGGGGAAAAAATGAAGTGACGTCTATTTATTCTGACAAAAAAAGTGCCCCCAAGATGCTCATCCACCAGTTAATTTTCCATCTTATCTTCCAGGCGAATAGGAAAAGTTTTCTTCTGTTTTCTGAAGATATTCATGAAATGTTGTAAAAACCTAGTGAGCATTGTTAAGTCAGATCCATACAAAGTGGCACTTTCTGTTACAGTGGATTAATGTGTTCTGTCTCCCATTGATAGGAATAAGTAAACACTGCGTCTTAGCAGCCACATTAATACATCTTAAAACACGACACTGGCAATAGATTTGACACTTCATATTTTGTTTTTTGCTTCTGGAACATGAGTCTCCCTGCGGGACATCCCTTGAAGAGATTTTCTTCACTTTCATTAGATTATTTGTCATTTACGTCAGACGTGCTAAAGAAGAAATACAAACTTTTAATTCGAGTTCAGATGACTTTTATTATTCTATTTGAGCTTTGTGTTAATTCTGCCAAGGTAATGATTTTCCTGTTTTAAAATGTAAAGGATCAGGAAATAATTGGAGAATTGTTTATTGTGTAAGAAAGGAAAGCGTTGCTTGGCACTTTGAACTATTGTTTGCTTCTGGTGTAAGTACAATTTAAAGGGAATCCTTCATTTTGCTTTAGGAGTCTCTTTTTTTTTTTTTTAATCATATGTTTATAATGAAAAAAATATCCCTCTATTACTTACTTATTTTTGTTGATAAATATGAAATATGGCACAATATTATTTCTTATTTACATATCAAGCCCACAGGTGGAGGTCCAGACCTTTTGTTTACAAAGTTCAATAGCTCTAATTTACACCAAAAAATAAATTAAGCAATTAATTTGCTTCTATTTTCCATTAATATAAGGAATTAGCTGATTGCAGAGGTGGAGAGCAGAAGTATCCACCTTGTCCAATTAGAGAACACTTTGTATTCATTAAAAACAAACAAAAGATCACAGCTATCACTGTATGTGTCACAGACTACTATAGTGATTTTAACCGCTTCAGCCCCGGAAAATTTTACCCTTTTCCTGACCAAAGACCTTTTTGCGATTCACCACTGCGTCGCTTTAACTGACAATTGCACGGTTATGCGACGTTGAACCCAAACAAAATGTAATTCCTTTTTTTCCCACAAAGAGCTTTCTTTTGGTGGTATTTGATCACCTCTGCGGTTTTTATTTTTTGGACTATAAACATAAAATTTGTGACAATTTTGAAAAAAAAGCAATATTTTTTTACTTTTTGCTATAATAAATACCCCCCAAAAATATATAAAAAAGCACATTTGTTCCTCAGTTTAGGCTGATATGTATTCTTCTACATATTTTTGGTAAAAAAAAATCGCAATAAGAGTAAATTGATTGGTTTGCACAAAAGTTATAGCGTCTACAAAATAGGGGATAGTTTTGTATTCATTTTTTTTTATTAGTAATGGCGCCAATCTGCGATTTTTATCATGACTGTGACATTATGGCGGACACATTGGACACTTATTTTGGGACCATTGTCATTTATACAGCGATCAGTGCTATAAAAATGCACTGATTACTGTGTAAATGACACTGGCAGGGAAGGAGTTAAACACAAGGGGGATGATGCAGTAGTTAAGTGTGTCATAGGGAGTGATTCTAACTGTGGGAGGGATGGGCTTCCACTTACATGACAGCAATCACTGTTCCCGATGACAGGGAGCAGTGATCTCTGTCATGTCACAAGGCAGAACGGGGAAATGCCTTGTTTACATAGGAACTTCCCCGTTCTATGGCTCCGTGACACGGTCACCGGGACACCAGCGGACATCGAGTCTGCGGGTCCCGCGGTCACGCTGTATGCGGCGGGCACATGCGCCAGCTAGGACACACGCCGGCTAGGACACGCGCCCGCTAGCCCCACCAATTAAAGGGGACGTACAGGTACACCCATTTGCCCACCTCTGCCATTGTGCCGACGTATATCGGCGTGCAGCAGTCGGCAAGTGTTTAAGTATCCCCAGTGGCCGTTTGGATATCAGATATGGATCCTTACATCTAACATTACAGGATCAATGTAAGTTTGCAAAAAAGACAATTCCTGGTTCTGCTTTAAGACTTGTACTGAACCCTTGAAGGATATTCAAGATCACGTTATATAATAAAACCTATAATTTATGAATAATGTATTATAGATAAATATATCATACGGCAGGAATAATACATAATAAACCTATACATCTGAAAAGCGCTATATATCTCATCAGTACAAATTATCTGCCGATTTGATAAAAAGTGGTGTATCTAGAAGTTATTGGACCCCAGGGCAAACTTCAAACATTCTGCCCCCTCTCCCCCCCAACTTTAACAACCTCCCATCTCACAGTATCAACAAAGAGGTTAAAACCCCCGCTCCTCCCTGTGCTCCTCAGTTGTGAAAAAGTATTGACCTACACCAGTGCATGAGAGTGAAAGACCTCAAATCTTTATACAAAACCAACATACCAAAAGAGAGGGTGGGAAATAGGCCTGTCGTCTGGAAGCTTTCCCAAAAAAACACTTTTACCGGTAAGTGTAACTGGTAATTTTATCAATTGTTCTTCCAGGACGGCACCCTGAGAAGAGCAAGTTGCTCAGGCCTACCTTAGGGCGGGACAACAGCTTGTAGGACCTTCCTACCAAATGAAAGATCCTGAGGTGACAGCAACTCCACCCTGTAGTGTCTCAGGAAGGTGCTCTGGCTTGTCCACGTAGCTGCTCTGCATATCTGCCCCCCCGATGCTCCAGCCCTTTCTGCCGAAGAGGTCGCCAGAGACAGAGGGGAATGTGTCTTAAGATTAGTTGAAACTGCCCTACCAGCCTGCTCATGGTCTGCCTGATCCATCTTGCTATGGCTGCCTTAGACGCTTGCTGACCCTTCTTCTGGCTGAAAAAAACGAATAAGTGACTGGACTTTCTAAACTCCTTCACTCTATTCAAATAAGCCAACAGACATCGTCTGACATCTAAACAATGAAAGGAACTTTCTCTCTCATTCTGAGGATTGGTACAAAATGAAGGAAGGACAATCTCTTGAGTCCTGTGGAACCTTGAGGCTACCTTTGGGAGGTACAGGGGATCCTGCCTGAGTACAACAATGTCCTCAAATAATAGAAAAAAGCGCTCTTTTATTGACAGAGCCTTGATGTCGCCTATCCTCCTGGCCTTTGTAATCGCCAGCAGGAAGGCTGTCTTAAGGGTGAGTAACTTAAGAGGGATATGAACCAATGGCTCAAACTGTGCCCTGGTTAGGGCTTCCAAGACTAGCTTTAGGTCCCAAGGCGGAAATTTGCTCATTTGCACCAGGGACAACCTATCTCTAGCTGACAAAATCCTATTAATCAGGGGGTCAAGAATATGGAGAAGGCTGCGACCTGGACCTTGAGGGTCTTAGTTGCTAGCCCCTGATCCGCGCCATCCTGGAGAAAGTCCAGAATCACAGGGATCTCTTGTTGGGAAGTCCCATTCGCCTGGCACCAGCGCGAGAAGACTCCCCAGACTTTGGCCTAAATACACCTGGTAACCGGCTTCCTACTCAAAAGAAGGGTGTTGATTACTCTCTCAGAACACCCCTTTTTTGCAGGCTCTCCCTTTCAAGAGCCAAGCCATCAGCCCGAAGAAGCCGGGATCTGGGTGGCAGACTGGGTCCTGAAGGAGAAGGTCCTGCCGCTCCGGGAGGCGCTGAGAGGGAGATACTGACAAATTTCCCAGGGAAGGGAACCAGGTCCTCTTGGGCCACCATGGGGCAATCAGAGTCAGTCTGCCCTCTGAGAGACTCAGCTTCTGCACTATTCTTGAAATCAGAACTAAGGGGGGAAAGGTGTATGCCAAACGGAAGTCCCAAACTTGGGCCAACGCGTCTACCCCCTCTGAATCCCTCTCTCTGGAAAGTCAGAAGAGTCTCTTCACTTTTCTGTTCCCTCTGCGGGCAAAGAGATCGATCTCTGGGCTCCCGAAGTGCCGGCATATGAGGGAGAACACTTTGGAGTTCCCACTCCCCCTGGTGAATCGGCTGCCGACTGAAGTAGTCCGCTTTGACATTGTATGCCCCCTTTATATGCACTGCTGAGATGGAGGTGACTCTCTGCTCTGCCCACTCCTGGAGTTCCAGAGCCAGGGTCAGAAGAGTGCGAGATCTGGTGCCTCCCTGATGATTCAGGAAGGCCACCGCGGTTGCATTGTCGAAAAGGATCTGGGCCTCCTTGCCCCTGATTCTTTTCTCGAAGGCCTTTAAAGCCTCTCTGACCGCCAAGAGTTCCCAGAAGTTGGAGGAAGCACTTCTCTGACTCTGGTTCCAGGCACCTTGGGCTCGGAGTTCCTCAAGGTGGGCACCCCAGGCACTTGCATCCATTGTTACCCTGAGGGGTTGGAGTTGGGCACAAAGGTTGCCCTCCCGCAACCTCTGAGGATTGAGACACCACTGCAGAGACTTCTTCACCCCTCCTGGAATGGAAACCCTGTTGTCTAGAGATCCTCTTTTCCCATCCCAGGAGGATAGGAGGAATTTCTGGAGAGTCCTGGAATGAAGCTGAGCACATGGGACTGCTGGGATACAGAATGTCATCAACCAGAGAACTCTCATAACCTTTCTGTAAGAGACCTCTTCTATTTCTAGAAGGGATGCTACTGCTGCAATGAGGCCCTCTACCTTCCCCTGGGGCAAAACAAGTGTCAGAAAAGGGTACTCACCGAGGCCAAGATGCAGAGAGCGGTTCACTCTTGCCACTAATGCCTCATTTCCACTGAGAGGATCAGTTTGGGTCGGTACAGTTTGGAAGGGTTAGAATGGTCCGGCCTATTCAGGTGAGCATTTCCACTGCAAGTCGGACTACCAGGGGCCATATAGGGTTTAGAAAAAAATGCCTAGCATGGCGTCACACTGCTTGGCAGATGTTTTTCTGTCTGCCAATCAGTGGAAGGTATCGTAGCTCCGCCCTAACTGTACCATACTATTTTCTATGGCCCCACATCTGAAGCAGGACCCTGAATGGTGCGGTATGGTTCGGTTGTATGGGCCGCTTTCATAATGGAAACACTCAAAATAGCATACCGTACCGAACCATACCGAACCGATCCGCTCAGTGGAAATAAGGCATAAGCGCACTTCACCTCCTGGAGATGGTACAGAGGGTGAAACTCACAAAGAGGCACAAGCTACCAGCAGGACGGGCAGATCTTGCCTGAAGGTCAGCGAGGAACTTGATAGCCGTAAAAGGGCTGGCAGGTGTTGGACCCAGCGGGTAGGCAGGGGAACAGAGTCCAGGACAGGCTGGGGGACCAGCACCAGAGACAAGTCCGTAGGCAGACCGGGAGCCAAGATACAGAGTCTAAAGGAGATTCAAGAGCAGGCCGAGGGTCAAACACAGGAGACAGCAGACAATCCGGGTCACAGGCTGAGGGTCAAAGCACTGGAGACAGGAGACAATCCGCGTCACAGGCTGAGGGTCAAGGCACAGGAGACTGAAGGCAAATCCAGGCACAGGCTGAGGGTCAAACACCAGAGGTAAGCAGAGTCCATTAAACAAGCCAGAAGTCAGGTCCATGGGAGAATCAGAGTAGGTCAAGGCAATCCGGGGCACAACAGGCAATCAATAAGCAGGAAACAGGAACAACATGACAGGGAAGCTGGGAGATAAACCAGCAATATGTTTGAACAGTCAGGCAGCTTTTATAGGCCAGCAGGGGATTCACGTTATGTGTGCACTAGTGTGCATGCATGCGCACTGTTTAGCTGAGCCATGAACGTGCGTGCGCCGAAGCGCCGCTCCACCGCACATTCACGCAGGGAAATGGCAAAACTCACAAGGTTGATTCTGGCTTCTTCCCTGACAGTGCCCCCCCCCCCCAAGGGGCGGCCTCTGGATGCCCAAACTGGACATTAACTCCGGGTGTTCCTGGTTAAAGGCTTTGATCAATCGTGGAGCATGTAGATTACCAGAGGGTTTTCAAGAGTCATCTTCGGGGGATACCCCTTCCATTTTATCAAATACTGGAGTCGTCTACCCATCTTTCTGCAGTTTAGTATGGATTCCACCTTAAATTCATTCTCTCCATTAACCTCGACTGGAGGAGGAGGAGGTTCCTCTCTTCCTGGGGACCACTGGTTTCAGCAGAGATACATGGAATACTGGATGTATCCTGTAGGAGCTAGGTAACGGTAGCTCGAAGGCCACAGGATTCACCATTCTTTTAATCTTGAATGGCCCTATAAATCTAGGGACCAATTTTCGTGAGGGGCAAGGCAACCTGAGTTTGGTGGCGGATTGCCAAACCTTCTCACCTATTTTGAAGACCGGGTTCCCTCTCCTTCCTTTGTTATGACAAGTACTTCCTGTAACTGTCCTGAGCCTTTTGCATAGTCTCCTGAATCTTCTGGAAGTTTGATTGAATACAGGTTATTCGATCTTGAACAGCAGGGACGGAGGTCTCGGGGACGGAGTTAGGGAGAAAAGAGGGATAAATTCCAAAATTTTACCAAAAGGATGTTTGGTTGGTAGCTGTATGTTTGGAATTGTTGTAAGCAAATTCTGCATAGGGCAGAAAGAAAGACCAATCATCCTGGGAGCCGGAACAAAAGCAATGGAGATACTGTTCCAGGGTTTGGTTTGTCCTCTCAGTCTGTCCATTGCTCTGGGGATTATATGCGGAAGAGAGACAAACCTTAATTTCCAATGTCTTGCAGAGCTCCTTCAAAAACTTGGAGGTAAATTGAATGCCTCTATCTGGGACGATACTATCAGGTACCCCATGGAGCCTTACTATCTCTTTAATAAAGATGTTAGTTGTATCCAGAGCAGAGGGAGTGCCTATCATGGGTAGAAAGTGTGCCATCTTTGAGAGATGGTCGACAACGACCAGAATGGTGGTGAATGGTGGTGAATCCTTCTGAGGGTGGCAAATCGACAATAAAGTCCATAGAAACTTCTGCCCATGGCCGTTCTGGAATAGGCAAGGGCCTCAGTAGCCCCCAAGACTTGGCATTAGATCCCTTACTTACTGCGCTGGCAAGAGATGCAAGAGATGCATGAGGAGACATAATGTTTACAGTCCCGTCTCCAACCAGGCCACCAAAAGGAATGGGAGACTAATGCCCCATACACACGGTCGGAAATTCCGACCACAAAATCCGTCGTAAAAAAATTTTTCCAACGGATTTTGTCCAACACTGTTGTTGCATACACACGGTCGGACAAAGTTGTCGGAAAATCCGATCATTCTGAACGTGGTGACGTTCGTTGCGTACGACGAAACTACGTAGAGGCTAGTAGCCAATAGCTTTGGTCTTGTCATTTGTACAATCTGAGCATGCGTGGCACTTTGTCCGTCGGAATTCGCTACACACGATCGCAAAAAGTCCGATCGGACTTTGTTGTCGGAAAATTTGAGAGCAGGATCTCAATTTTTTTCCGACGGAAAAAGTCTGATGGCGCCCACACACATTTTTCGTCAGAAATTCCGACCGTGTGTACGGGGCATTACTCTGAGGTCTTTTGCGTTCCGAAATGACCGGCCATTTTAAGCCTGAAACGACCCCTAGACCGAAAAGTGTTCATTCCATCCGGTGAATGGGGACACAGAAGGGGGTGTTGCGCACCTCAAATTTTTTGGAGCACTTTGCACTTTATGGATTGGAGCACTTTATTCACTTTTATATGGACATTCACTTATGAATTATATTCTATGGTTATTTCAGTTATTGTGTAGTAATGCGAGTGCTGTAATATATATATATTTTTTTGTATTGTCAAGTGAATAGCACCTTGTGTACAGCAGCTGCAAGATATAATATTTATTTTTTGAAAAAAAAAATTTCACAATTGCTTTAATCCTATATTTAGAATATATTTTGTTCACAGCTTCTGTCTGCAAACTCAACAGCACCTTTTCCCCAACCATTGGGTTCAATAATAATAAACTGTATTTCATTATTTTTCAATACTAGGAACTCGTTTTTCCATGTAGATGTCATATGAAACAAGGTAGCATATCTAGAATGCTAATAATGTAATGGAGAGGAAGCATAAAGGTAGTTTGTCATTTGGCCAAAGTTCAGTAAAGTTTAGAATGCATAATTGGCCAAAGTGCCAAAGTTCAGTAAAGGAACAAAACAAGTAAGCAGGTAAAAAGGTCCCTCCAGGAACCTAAAATGGATTTAGGAAGCACATGTAATAAAATGTGTGATTATAGGCCACAAGGAATAGGTCAATAGCCAAAGAATATATTATCTATTTGTATGACACATCTCATAATTGGTTAGAATTTATAATGAATTATCTTTTTGGACTACAGATGCATACGAATTTTAGGAGAATTTAAAAAAGAGGAAACGCACAATGTAAAATATTCCATCAGTTGGATTTAGATCTTTGGAGAATGTGCCCCCCAACATTCTGTCCTGTGGATGCACACTTTTAGCAAAGTTGACTTTTTTTTTTTAGCAGATCTCTGTAGTATGCCAACTTATTTTTTTTTTGCCCCTGTTTACAAATATTTTCGAATTCCGCTTGAAATGGATTGAAATTACACTGCATTTGAAATTATTTCAACCGCATTTGAAACTATTTCAACCGGATTCGAAAATATTTTGCGAAGCACGTATCTCGGGGTTACTTGGCAAATTTGGAGAGGTTGTAGTGCTAGTTTTACTGTGTTTGCAAAGTGGCCCCGAGATAGTCGGGTCACACAAATTTTGGACATATCCCCCATATCTGGGGGTCACTTGCTGCTAGGAAACCCCATAACTTGTGTCAGGTGACATGGCAAGTGGACAATCCACAACTTGGTCACGTGGCAGGTCTCGTGGCACTTGTGGTCGGTCACGTGCACTCGTGGCAGGTGTCTTGGCGCTTGTGGCAGGTGTTGTGGCAAGTGGACAATGACATACAGCATATGTACTTGCCTTGCGAACGACATCCGTGACAGCCATTTCACATCCTTTTTTTTTATGTGACAGATGTATATAAGTAAATAACCATCTTCCAAAATGTATAATTCAAATAGAAAAGATTAGAACAGAATAAAAAAAATATATAATTTAATAGCAGATCTCCTGTAGACTATTAACAGCCATTTCACTTCTTTTTTTTTTGCAGATCTTCTGCAGACTGTTAGAATCAATTTCATTTTTTTTTTTCAAATTCGGGTCGCAAAATATTTTCGAATCCGCTTGAAATAGTATCAACATGATTTGAAATCATTTCAACTGCATTTGAAATTATTTCAACTGCATTTGAAATTATTTCAACTGCATTTGAAATGATTTCAACTGCATTTGAAATTTTTTCAACTGCATTTGAAATTTTTTCAACTGCATTTGAAATTTTTTCAACTGCATTTGAAATTTTTTCAACTGCATTTGAAATTTTTTCAACTGCATTTGAAATTATTTCAACTGCATTTGAAATTATTTCAACTGCATTTGAAATTATTTCAACTGCATTTGAAATTATTTCAACTGCATTTGAAATTATTTCAACTGCATTTGAAATTATTTCAACTGCATTTGAAATTATTTCAACCGAATTCGAAAATATTTTGCGACCCGACTTTGGGTCCACGTATCTCGGGGTTACTTGGTGATAGAAATAGTTTCTAATGCAGATGAAATATTTTCAAATCTGGTTGAAATAGTTTCTAATGCAGTTGAAATAGTTTCTAATGCAGATGAAATATTTTCAAATCTGGTTGAAATAGTTTCTAATGCAGTTGAAATAGTTTCTAATGCAGTTGAAATAATTTCAACCAGATTTGAAAATATTTCAACTGCATTTGAAAATATTTCAACTGCATTTGAAATTATTTCAACCGAATTCGAAAATATTTTTGCGACCCGACTTTGGGTCCACGTATCTCGGGGTTACTTGGTGATAGAAACACAAATTTTTTCAACTGCATTTGAAATTTTTACAACTGCATTTGAAATTTTTTCAACTGCATTTGAAATTTTTTCAACTGCATTTGAAATTATTTCAACTGCATTTGAAATTATTTCAACTGCATTTGAAATTTTTTCAACTGCATTTGAAATTTTTTCAACTGCATTTGAATTTTTTTCAACTGCATTTGAAAATTTTTTCAACTGCATTTGAAATTTTTTCAACTGCATTTGAAATGATTTCAACTGCATTTGAAATTATTTCAACTGCATTTGAAATTATTTCAACTGCATTTGAAATTATTTCAACTGCATTTGAAATTATTTCAACCGAATTCGAAAATATTTTGCGACCCGACTTTGGGTCCACGTATCTCGGGGTTACTTGGTGATAGAAATAGTTTCTAATGCAGATGAAATATTTTCAAATCTGGTTGAAATAGTTTCTAATGCAGTTGAAATAGTTTCTAATGCAGATGAAATATTTTCAAATCTGGTTGAAATAGTTTCTAATGCAGTTGAAATAGTTTCTAATGCAGTTGAAATAATTTCAACCAGATTTGAAAATATTTCAACTGCATTTGAAATTATTTCAACCGAATTCGAAAATATTTTGCGACCCGACTTTGGGTCCACGTATCTCGGGGTTACTTGGTGATAGAAATAGTTTCTAATGCAGATGAAATATTTTCAAATCTGGTTGAAATAGTTTCTAATGCAGTTGAAATAATTTCAACCAGATTTGAAATATTTCAACTGCATTTGAAATTATTTCAACCGAATTCGAAAATATTTTGCGACCCGACTTTGGGTCCACGTATCTCGGGGTTACTTGGTGATAGAAACAAATTTGGTATGCAAACACAGTAGACCTAGCACTATAACATATCCAAATTTGGTGTTTCTATCACCAAGTAACCCGAGATACGTGGACCCAAAGTCGGGTCGCAAAATATTTTCGAATTCGAAAATCGGTCGAAAACTAAACGAAATCCGAAAACGAATTTAACAAATGTAACGAATCTAACTAAACGAAATTAATTAATTAACGAATTAAAACGAAACGAAACGAAACGAATTTTTTCCTTTTGCACATGTCTACTCATAATTGGTTAGAATTTATAATGAATTATCTCTTTGGACTACAGATGCATACGAATTTTAGGAGAATTTAAAAAAGAGGAAACGCACAATGTAAAATATTCCATCAGTTGGATTTAGATCTTTGGAGAATGTGCCCCCCAACATTCTGTCCTGTGGATGCACACTAAAAATGAAAGTTGACTTATGTATGAACCCCTTTACAAACTAATTCTGGTTGTACACAAGGAAGTGAAGCAGCTGAAGCAATGATAGTTTTGGGTGTTAACAAGCTGTTCTGGGTTTCATGTTCCTAGTTAGTTGGATGAAAATGTTGACTTTTTTTTAAAGAAACAGGAAGTAGAAATCTCATTCAGCCTTGAACATCATTTGGACAATTGACAGCTAGTTAGTCAATGCCTGAAGTGCCGTTACCACTGGCAGATTTCAGCAGACGGCTCTGTGACTGATCATCTGCCTCTTTTAAGCATTCTCTGTGTACCTGCCAACAATACCTCATTGCCGTGTGTTCTGTACAGCTGTCGTTTTTGACCTGTGATGGTTGGTAAAGAAAGTGATATGCTGTATAAATGCCAATGTCCCCATACTTCCATACTTTATATAGTGATTTGTCAATTAATTCAACTAAAATGTAGCCAAAAGATATACAGCCACCTTTCAGTATGATTACCCAAAAGCATGGAATAATTTATCACACAGATCTATTCTCAGACAAAGCATGACTCCTTTGAAAGGTATTTTTCATGTATGGTATGGTTTTATTAAAAACTATGCTCAATATAAAAAATTATTAGATGGTATGAGAAAAACAAAACAAAAAACATACAAATGCATAATCGTTAATGGGTTTATATCCAATACAATTAAAATAACTGGTATAATTCATAAAAATGTATATCCATACACTTAATATAGACGATTATTATATAAACAATTAATATAAAAAATTATACATACTGACAGATCAGTTGAATCATAGGGACATGGCATATAATAGCTTTATGCATTTTGTGTATTGATCCACTCTTCAGGAGCATGCACGTGAGTTCAATAAAAAATATACCGTAATAGAAGGAGTTGCTGGATGGTCTGATCCTACCACTCACACCACCTCAGCTCCCGGTGGAGATGCTCTCTTTTGGGGGTCCCCGATCTAAAGTGCCACACTTTTATTATATAGTCAACCTTGTAAGTATGGTACAGAGTAGGTTTTTATACTTGGTTTTATTTTTTATGATTTTATTTTTTTCCTTGGGTAGGATCAGACCATACAGCAACTCCTTCTATTATATTTTTTATGGAACTCACGTGCATGCTCCTGAAGAGTGGATCAAGCCACAAAATGCATAGAGCTATTATATGCCGTGTCCCTATGATTCAATTGATATCTGTCAGTATGTATAATTTTTGATATTAATCGTTTAGAATCATGTGGCAACCCGTCCATATTGTATGTATAGATATAAATTTTTATGAATTGTACGAGTTATTTTAATTGTATTGGATATACACTCATTCGTGATTATGCACTTAATTCATTGTTAATTTATATAATAAACTGAATTCTTTACGCCTACGTGCTTCATTCAAAGTCCCAATCCCTTTTCCCCTCCTTTTTGACATATAGATAGGGATGGAGGCAATTGACCTTACCAGGTCACAGCCTCATATAAAGTCCCACTGGTTCTCCTCTTTCTTATAGCAGTCTGGTAAAAACAGATATTCGGGGTACAAAACAAGCTAAAGATTATCTAAGAGTTCAGACAACCATATACAACTAAATCTAAATCTCTAATTCCGTAGTGCACATATGGACTGGTAGAAGAAATGAATAACAATCAAAAACAATTAGGAGCAGTGCCATGTGTTTTTGAAGTATTTGAAAATTAGGGATTCATATAGAGGCACAGAGTGATCAAAATTAAACATAAGATAGTCATTCCTTAGCCTGATCTGTGGATATCAACACAGGCTCTTAAACCTCATTGCTGAGACATTAGTAATCAGGCCCGGACTGGGACAAAAAATAGGCCCGGGCATTTTAGACTGAGCAGCCAATTTTTCCATGGACGAAGGGGGGGGGGGGGTGATGTCGGTCCTCTACGCTGTAATGTCCAGGAGCACTGATATAAATATAAAGGGGACTACACTGTAATGATTACTCACCAAAGCCCCCCTCTTGCATCGGAGTCCACAGAACACCCCTTAAATTAGTTTTATATAAGCACTGGAAGGCAGGAGAGAGGGTGAGCTTACTCACCCCAGGATGAGGCTCAGGAGCAGGCTGCCTGCAGCTTTTAAATCTTCCTTCCTTCACATCTCCCCGGGGATGTTTGGGCGGGGCAGATGCAGGGGGTGTGGGCGGGGCGGGGCAGGGGGGGGGGATGCTTTTTGGGGGGTGGGGGGGGGGGTGGGGGGGGGGGGGGTGGGGGGGGGGGGGGGGGGGGGGGGGGGGGGGGGGGGGGGGGGGGGGGGGGGGGGGGGGTGGGCGGGGGGGGGGGGGGGGGGGGGGGGGGGGGGGGGGGGGGGGGGGGGGGGGGGGGGGGGGGGGGGGGGGGGGGGGGGGGGGGGGGGGGGCGGGGGGGGGTGGGGGGGTGGGGGGGGCAGACACAGGGGGTGTGGGTGGGGCAGACAGAGTAGAGGGGCGGGAAGAGGAGGAACAGTGGAACTGTCAGCGTTGGCTGAGCTGTGTGTGAGAGTGACACACAGCTCAGCCGCTCAGCCAATCAGCCGTTATTGTAGTTGTGTCAGAGCCCGGAGATGACACAGGCATGGCCACATGGCGGTGGGTGAGCGGCGGCCGCGGCCTGTGCTCACCCTTTCCAGGCTGCTGGCGCAGCTTCCCTTCCGCTGTGCGGCCTGATCATCAACAGGCCAGGGAGCAGGCAGCCCCGACCCACTGGGCAAATGCCCGATCTGCCCTATGGCCAGTCCGGGCCTGTTAGTAATCTACGCTTACACAAGCATCAAATTTAGAGAAACTTGTGGACAGGAGTGAGAAACACTTTTCTAAGGAATGTACTCAAAACTAAAGTTTCTTACACTTACAGGGAATAGAGAAGACATGTGAAATTGTGTAATGGATAAAACAAATGTGACTTTGCAGTCATTCAATAGTAATCACAGGCTACACTAATACATTACATAATGATGTGTCTGGCTATCTATGGTTTTTAAAAAGTGAATATTTGCCTACCTTCCAACTTGCCAGACATAAAAACACGGCACAGGGCAATATAAGCTCTGTGTAAATCATGCATAAAAGGCAGCCATGGTTTTGTGAACGTATGCTTATATCAAACAAATAATAACCTTCTTATGATTATGAACAGAAAAAAAAAGCAATAGTAAAAATCATTTTTTTTTTTTGGGGGGGGGGGGGGTTGATGCTTGCAATTGCATTTTCATCACAGATAATCCTCCAAAGGGCATAAAACAAAATGTTCACACTGGCTATGCTGGGTTATGTCATAAATTATTAGAAGTGTCTACAGTTTGTGCAGATAGGGTCTGACTCAGCAATTCTAAAATGTTAAATAAGAAAGCGGAATTGAACCTTTTCAAACAACCAAAACATCCAATCTTTCATTTTTGACCTGGCAGGGAATTATTTATGTTCTCCATATTTAATACAATTCTATTCTTTAACCTGTGGTTCTAGGAAGAGATAGAGAATTTATGTACTGCTAGTAATCCCTGTGGAATGAACTTGTTTTTGGTATTCCATATTCAGTTCTTAAAGGTCAGTCCAGGCCAAATTAATGTATATCTCTCAGGAACTACAGTGGAAATATTTTCCCACTAGGATTCCTGGAGTTAACCAAAAGTCTATGAGAGTGAGACCAATAGTAATGGCAGAGGGATAGACCATGAAACTCATATGTAGAGACCTGACCAACAGATTCTCTAACACAAATAACACCCCATTCACACAATAAAGTTCAACCCATCAGTAAAAGATTTAGTCCACAAGTACCTCAACACAACAGTAACCTACATTTTCAGCTGTCAATAGGCTTTAGGGCACAGGTGTCCAACTGGCGACACTCCAGCTGTTGTAGAACTACAAGTCCTATGAGGCATTGGAAGGCTGATAGTTACAAACATTACTCCCATAGGCAGAGGCATTATGGGACTTGTAGTTCCGCAACAGCTGGAGGGCCACCAGTTTGACACTGTTGCTTTAGGGGGTGATCAGACATTGTTGCCATTGCAGGCCTATCAGGTGAAAACCATAGCATTTGGGACAGCTTTCACTCAGTTCCCCAGACAGCCACTATCAGGCAGAGTCATAGGCTACCTTTAGACAAGAGATTGTAAACAGCCAGACTGGGCACCTGTCATTTCATATCTAAATATGAGATGAGAATTGTCTAATCCAATTGTTTACATTATACCATGCTTGGTAAATACCGATAAACTGGAGTACATCCATGTAGACAAGAAATTACTGCAAAAAAACTGCAGGAGATCAGCAGTGCTCAAATGCAGCGGAGGATCAAAAAATGATGAAAACATTATAATAAACAGTGCTTTAAATCTACTTATATCCATCTTCTTTTTCAGTTTTGTTCATCCTTGCAGTCTTTGCATTTTAACTGGTCATTGCAGGCACTGTATTTTTTATCTGACTCCCATTGATGACATTTTACATAGTTAGGTTTAAAAAAGTCCATTTAGTTCAACCCATGTTGAGGGGAAGCAGCCTGGTATGGTTCGGGGGGGGGGGGGGGGGTCGGGCTCGCTCGTTGAGCTGGTCTGCACTGTGGTTATGTTTTACAGTTGAGTTGCAGCTTCCAGCCAAGTTTTTTTAAGCCTTTATATCTATTACGTTTAGTTATACCCTCTCTTGGGTATATCCCAGCAGTTTCTTTTCCCATTTTTCTCCCAGTATGTCACAGTACATGTTGGCATTCATGGTTTCCTCAATGAATTGAAGCTTCCCAGAGCCGGCAGCACTCATGAAGATCCAGACCATGACACTCCCACCACCATGCTTGACTGTAGGCAAGTCACACCTGTCTTTGTACTCCTCACCTGGTTGTTGCCAGACACACACACGCTTGACACCATCTGAACCAAATACGTTTATCTTGGTCTCATCAGACCACAGGACATTGTTACAGTAATCCATGTCCTTAGTCTGCTTGTCTTCAGCAAACTGTTTGCGGGCTTTTGTGTGCATAATCTTTAGAAGAGGCTTCCTTCTGGGACGACTGCCATGCAGACCAATTTGAGGCAGTGTTCGGAGTATGGTCTGAGCACTCACAGGCTGACCCCCCACCCCTTCAACCTCTGCAGCAATGCTGGCAGCACTCATACATCTATTTCCCAAAGACAACCTCTGGATATGACGCTGAGCACATGCACTCAATTTCTTTGGTCGACCATGGCGAGGCCTGTTCTGAGTGGAACCTGTCCTTTTAAACTGCTGTATCGTCTTGGCCACTGTGCTGCAACTCAGTTTCAGGGTCTTGGCAATCTCCTTATAGCCTAGGCCATCTTTATGATAAGCAACAATTCTTTTTTTCAGATCCTCAGAGAGTTCTTTGTCATGAGGTGCCAAATTGAACTTCCAGTGACCAGTATGAGAGAGTGAGAGAGATAACACCAAATTTAACACACCTGCTCCCCATTCACACCTGAGACCTTGTAACACTAACAAGTCACATGACACCGATGAGGGAAAATGGCTAATTGGGCCCAATTTGGATATTTTCACTTAGGGGTGTACTCACTTTTGTTGCCAGCAGTTTAGACATTAATGGTGTGTTGAGTTATTTTGAGGGGACAGAAAATTGACACTGTTATACAAGCTGTACACTCAATACTTTACATTGTAGCATAGTGTAATTTCTTCAGTGTTGTCACATGAAAAGATATAATAAAATATTTACAAAAATGTGAGGGGTGTGTACTTACTTTTGTGAGATACTGTATGTACAAAGACAAAACTAGCGGGAACAGAACTAACATTAGATGTTCTTTTAGCAGGAGATGAAAGCAAAGAAAATATACTACAGTCCATGTGAGCAAACACACAAAGTAAAGATTACTTGTGTTATTTTGTATTGCATTGTGATTTTAGAAAGATCAGAAGAAGAATAAAGCCTTGAAGGCATTGTAAACCTTTCTACCTGTACCTTGTGTTTTTCACCAGCATACCATGTACCGTACATTGATCATGTAGTTTCATGTCAGTCTGTAGTGTGAGACCTGACACTTCCTGTGAAGAAACTTTATATCTCACAATCCCTGGGTCTTTCAGTCTAGTGCTGGTGTAGGTGGTGTACAATAATTATCTGAAACACACAAACAGGCAGAGCATTTACAGACACAAGCTCACCATGCAGCTGGAAGCTGTTTTTTATCACATTAGCACTCCCACATCTTGTGACAGAGAGTAGATGGCATGTATTGGACACTGTGTGACCCAGAACAGGAACTTGTTGGCAAATAGGGACAAGCCCTCTGAAGCAATACATGGAAATAGGGTAATCAATCAGTCATGACACTACAAACTGCAGCCACAATATGTGAGCCCATCAATATAGGGTAAAGCAAACAAACAACAAATGGAATATAACTACACCTATACCTAGGTTAAAACGTACAGTACAGTGCTTACCTCCGCAGGAGCCGCTTGATATGATGGTTTCTCTGTTCTACCACAACTCTTTGATCTGCTTAGTCCCCCACTGACACACCTGTTTATAAGCTAGAGGCTGCTCACCAGGGTTGCCAACCTCCTGCAGCATTTTTTACTGACAAAACATGGAAATTTTACTGGCGTGAATATTGGAAAAGTATAAACATGATATGGAATCACTGACAATACCTATAACAAAGTAATTTGCTTGATTTACACTTAAAAAGTCCAAACAACATGAAATTATCAGCCCTGATATTTACTGGCAGTTGTAAAAAAATCACATGTTTTTACAAACTGTCAGTAAATTTACTGGTGGTTGGCAACCCTGCTGCTCACACCTGTGTAACTTAAGTGTTAGTATGCTACTGCTCTATAATAGTACACAGAAAATAGGCCAGAAGCAACTTTATGGTAGATTAAATTAATTATGATAAGTCAAGTTAAACAATGCATGAATCAGTAAACAAGCAACTGAACACATTTAAACAGGCCAGCCGAAATAGGATATACACCAACTTATAATATGGCATTTAACTAAATTAAACAAAATGTTAACTGGTATGGACAGTGGGAAATATAATGATCTTAACTAACCCAAATAAATTCCCTTGAGTTCACTCTACACATACAGCCCTAATAGTGGGTGGGTATATGCATTTCTGAAAAAAGGGTACCCCTGGAGGTGGCTATAAAGTACCTGGTGACTAATTAGCAGTATTATCCAGCTTTTGTTAGACATGTGCGCCGTCAATAAATTTGTTTTGTTCCGTTCCGGTTCGTAGTAGAATAAATTCGTTACGAATTGTCGTTAGGTTTGTTAAATTTTCGTACCAATTACGAACATTCGTTATAATGAATTCAAAGGCAAAAATATACCATCTCAATATGGCAGTCAATGTTGATGATGCTAGTTTGGTTTTTATACGAAATTCCGTTGAAGAATTTCCGATCCGAAATACGAATTTTTGTTAGATGCGTTCACTATTTGCTCCAAATTTCTTTACTACGGAAACATGTGACTGTTGGTTGACCAATCAGAGGTTTTCTTCTGATGCTGAGGCCTACAGGGCAGGCCCGATCATGTGACTTCCCTTTGTGGGTTAGTTAGTGTAGTGGAGCAGATCACACAATTATTTGTCTGTGCATCTGAACGCATATCTTTGCAATCCTTTGTTTTTCGTTGTTCATTTTAGTTTATATCAGTTGTAGTATGCGAGTGTATCATCTGTTGGTGTTTAGTTTCTGGTTTTATTCGTTTTTTGGTTGGTTTTGAGAGATTTTTTATTTCTTGATTCATTTAGGTAATATTTTGTTATTTTCTGTTGGTATAATATTTTTTTTGTACATTTGGTGATTTTGGTGTTAGTTTGCTGCGATCAAATACATTTTTTTTTTTGTCTATATTTTTCTAACTTTTAAAGGAAAAATGAGCAGCAAACAAGGCCAAAAAAGCAGTAAAAGTGCTGCTGGGAGAGGGAGAGCTATGAGCTGTGTACATGAGCAGCAGGTGGGACGTTCTGTCTCTGCGCCCTCTGAGCTCAGCTCACCTCCCATAAAGCTGAGGCGAATGGGAGTGAAGACTGCTGGTGGTAAAGAGCCTGGCAAACAGCAGACATTTGCACGTCGCCAGCTGTTCCAGGATTTACCTCCTAGAACCAGCAGCACTAGACATGTGCACAACAAAAAAATGTGTTTATTTTCGTTTCGTTTTTTTCGTTTCCATTGATTCGTAAATTCGTACGTCGTCGGTGTTCGTATTCGTAACGATTCGTAAATTCGTAAGTCGTCGGTGTTCGTATTCGTAACGATTCATACATTCGTAAGTCGTCGGTGTTCGTATTCGTAACGATTCGTATTTTCGTTAGAGTTATTTTTTCGTTGATTCGTTCTTTCGTTAGTTTAATTTTCGTTTATTAGTTTATTCGAAATTCGGACGCATTCGTATTTATTCGTACATTCGTAACATTCGTAACATTCGTAGATTCGTAATCGGAGCATAAATCATAATTTTAAGTAATGTTATCTATTATTACATTTTAAGAGACACGGAAAATTACGAATCGGAAAAAAAAGTTACGAATGTACGAATTTTTTCGTTCAATCCATTCGAAGCACGTTAAGCAGCGCCAATGTAAGAGACACGAAAAATTCTGAATTAAAAAAAAAAAAGTTACGAATGTACGAATTTTTTCGTTTAATCTATTCGAAGCACGTTAAGCAGCACCATTGTAAGAGACGCGAAAAATGACGAATCGAAAAAAAAAAAAGTTCTGAATGTACGAATTTTTTCTTCAAACTATTCGAAGCACGTTAAGCAGCACCATTGTAAGGGACACGGAAAATTACCAATTCAACAAAAAAATAAAAGTTACGAATGTACGAATTTTTTCGTTCATTTTCATTTTCGTTGTTCCTGTATTCGTTTTTCGGATTTTCTTCATTCATACATTCGTTGTTTCTAATTCGTTTTTTTCGGATTTTCGTTATTTTCGGATTCGTTCGATTCGAACGATTCGTTAAAATTTTTAGCGAATCGTTCGTTCATTCATACGAAAACGAATGAACGAAAATAACGAAAAAAAAATAAAAAAAATGAAAACGAATTGCACATGTCTAAGCAGCACAGTTCATAGCAAAAGTGGCGCTACCAC
Source organism: Lithobates sylvaticus (assembly GCA_028564925.1). Lineage (NCBI taxonomy): Eukaryota > Metazoa > Chordata > Amphibia > Anura > Ranidae > Lithobates > Lithobates sylvaticus. Next base: position 201,623,527 of record CM053030.1, on the reverse strand, counting down.
CTCTTCCACTGCTGCTGGTAGCATGGTGCCCATTGGTACCTTTTATGGAAGAGGGGAGGCCAAAGGGATTCCCAGTGCACATACATTTGTGCAGCCAAAGCTGAAGATCCTGGCCATGCAGCAGGAAACATGTCAGGAGTCCGAGGCTCATGATGATGTCACCACCACCACCACCATTGCTGCCAGTGCCATCACCATCAGCACTACAGGGAGCTTGGCAGTGATCAGCAAGGAGACAGAGTTTACTGCTTCTAATGATCACTGTTCCCCTGGCAACGTGGAAGAGGTGGAAACAGGCTTTCCTGACATTGTTGTAGACAAATTTGATTTCCAACCCTCTACCTATGTTGGCCCCACCGACAGCCCAGAATGTATCTCCCCTCAGTCCCCACTACTTTTTCCTCCTCCGTGTAGCAACATCATCTCCTCTTCACAGGCTCCACTCCTGCCTGGAGGGAGGGGGTTGTGATGTTGCAAACTTTGTTTACTTAACCTAGTGTGTCAGAGGGGGTGAAGTCATTGAGGAGGTCAAGGCAAAGAACAGAGAACCCATCCTATCCTGTGGCTCCTGCAGGGGCAGCACTACATGGCATGCTGCTATTCATTAAGGCCCCTTTCACACTGGGGCGGTTTTCAGGCGGTACAGCGCTAAAAAATAGCGCCTGTATACCGCCTGAAAAAAAACGGCCCCATTCACTCCAGTGTGAAAGCCGGCGGGCTTTCACACTGGAGCGGTGCGCTAGCAGGACCGCAACAAAAGTCCTGCTAGCAGCATCTTTGGAGCGGTGAAGGAGCGGTGTATTTACCGCTCCTATACCGCTCCTTCCCATTGAAATCAATGGGAAACCGCGGGGATACCGCCCGCAAAGCGCCGCTGCAGCGGCGCTTTACGGAGGTTTTTAACCCTTTTGCGGCCGCTAGCGGGGGTTAAAACCACCCCGCTAGCGGCCGCATACCGCGGGTAAAACGATGCTAAAGCAGCGCTAAATATAGCGCTGCTTTACCGTCGCCGCCCCGCACCGCCCCAGTGTGAAAGGGGCCTAAGAGGTTAATGAAAGTGCATTTTGTACTGAGCACAATGTCCATTTCTGACAAATCCTGCAACACACCTCTGAACTGAATACAGTGTTTTTTTCTTTAATATAAAGCTCTTTTTGTAGCACAAATTTTGTTTCCTAAGCCTTTCATCTGCCACTGCCAATCCTATATCTCACATTTATACCCATTTAAATCTTTAGTTACTACCTGAAGGATTTTCATACTTGTAGTCAGCCATACACAGTCTAGCATATGGTACTGGATTATTCTCCATCATGATGCAGAGGTACTTTAGAAACTTTAAATTACTTTCAGAAAAAAAGTTTTCTCTATTCCGTTGAATCTTACTGCATAAGTGATGCTTATTCTGCATTTCTAGACCTTAAATAACATATGGACACAGCCTATTACAATTTTAGTCCAGTTCCATTAAAACGTCAACACAGTGAATCTGTCAATTTCTAAGAATCCACACAGGCAGCATAGGAAGTATAGCGTGTAATAGTACCTATCCTGTTAAACATGTACCCTAGTCTAAGAAGTAATGGCTCACTGTATACAAGGGCAGAGGTTATATCCAAAATTGTTAAAACTGAAATCTTAGCCACAGGGAAAATAAATGTTCAGGTTATATTTCTGGGTACAGCATGGAAATGAACACCAACATGGCCAATCATTTTTAGGGGAACATGCAATCTACTGATTTGATTTATTGCCTGCTCCTCAATAACATCAACCAACATGGACTTTTATACTAATTAATGCTGTCTAGCCTTGGACATAACCAGTACCAGGGATATTTGAGCTGCACAGTGAAAAACAGCAACACCAACATTTATCTACATGTCTCTCATGTAGCTGTGAGATTCTACTCCCATAGCCAACCACAATCTAATGTTTATGACTAGCATAGACTCAATCCCCAAACAGTGACAGGGCATTCCACTTGTGTTTAAATAGAGGTTATGTGACACATCATGTGATGCTTGAGTGTCCATATCCACAGGCACTTCCCCGCTCCAGTGTCTAAAGCAGCAGAAGATAGAGAAAGAGCCTTCACTGAAACGTGACACAGAATCAGCAGCAAAAGGATTCAAGACAGTTCCTATTGTCCACTAGGGATGGGCCGGTGTTCGATTCAAACCCATGTTCGAATCGAACATCGGGCGTTCGACTGCTCGTCGAGCCCAGAACTATTTGGGCCGTTCGCATCAAATTCGTGTGATGCGAGCGGCCCACAATGCACTGCACCAGTCGCAGTGCATTGCTGGCTGATGATTGGCCAAGCATGCACTGTGACCCCCGCATGCTTGGCCAATCATAGAGCCAGCGGCGAGGAGAGCAATAATTGGCCACAGGCAGGATGCCTGTGGCCAATTATAGCTCTGGGGGTTTAGTACACGTCCCACACTATATAAGGCCGCCGCGCCGGTGGCCTCATGTAGTGTGTTCCAGCGTGTCAGTGACATTATCTGCTGTGATCCATTCTGCAGTGCTGCTGAGTTTGACATCTGTGCTGTGATTATTCTGCTGAGTGCTGCTGACTGATGACATTATCTGCTGTGATTCTGGGGATTAGTGTGTGCGTGCTGTTAGTACAGCATTACAGTATCACATTAAACCACCTTTACCCTTCTGGCCTGTTGTGTCATCTAAGGCAGCCATTTGCGGCTAATGAATTGCCGGTTCCCGTAACACAGAGAACAGTCATTCATTGAAAGTCATTGATAAAAAAAAAGTCATTGATAAAAAACAAAAAACAAAAAAAAAAAAAAAAGCGTGGGGGTCCCCCCAAATTCAATTACCAGGCCCTTCAGTTCTGCTATGGATATTAAGGGGAACCCCGGCCAAAAAAAAATGGCGTGGGGTCCTCCTCAAAATCCATACCAGACCCTGCAGGTCTGGGATGGATTTTAAGGGGAACCCCGGCCCAAAAAAATGGCGTGGGGTCCCCCTCAAAATCCATACCAGACCCTTATCCGAGCACGCAACCTGGCAGGCCGCAGGAAAAGAGGGGGGATGAGAGCACCCCCCCCTCCCTCCTGAACCGTACCAGGCCACATGCCCTCAACATTGGGAGGGTGCTTTGGGGGTCTGTGACCCCTCAAAGCACCTTGTCCCCATGTTGATGAGGACAAGGGCCTCTTCCCCACAACTCTGGCCATTGGTTGTGGGGGTCTGCAGGCGGGGGGCTTATCGGAATCTGGAAGTCCCCTTTAACAAGGGGACCCCCAGATCCCGCTTCCCCCTGTGTGAAATGGAAAGTACCCCTACCATTTCACCAAAAAAGTGACAAAAATTGTAAAAATGACAGGAGACGGTCTTTGACAATTCCTTTATTAAAATCTTCTTTCATCTTCTTTCATCTTCTTTCTTCTGGTCTTCTTCCTTCTTCCTTTCTTCATCCTTCGGTTTCTTCATCTTCTCCTTCCGGCATCTTCTTCCATCTTCTTCTTCCTCCGATCCGCTTCTTCTTGCTCTGGTCTTCTCGTCCGGCATCTTCTTCCACGGCGTCAACGTCTCTTCTTGGGCCGCTCCACGCAATGGGAGGCTCCCGCTGTGTGAGGCTTCGCTGCATCTGACAGGTCTTTTATAATGGAGGGCGGGGCCACCTGGTGACCCCGCCCCCTCTGACGCACGGGGACATCATGGGGACTTCCCTATGGCTTTCCCCATGACGTCAGAGGGGGTCACCAGGTCTGGGATGGATTTTTAAGGGGAACCCCGGCCAAAAAATAAATAAAAAAATGGCGTGGGGTCCCCCTCAAAATCCATACCAGACTCTCATCCGAGCACGCAACCTGGCAGGCCGCAGGAAAAGAGGGGGGACGAGAGCGGCCCCCCCTCCCTCCTGAACCATACCAGGCCACATGCCCTCAACATTGGGAGGGTGCTTTGGGGGTCTGTGACACCTCAAAGCACCTTGTCCCCATGTTGATGAGGACAAGGGCAATGGGAGGCTCCTGCTGTGTGAGGCTTCGCTGCGTCTGACAGGTCTTTTATAAAGGAGGGCGGGGCCACTTGGTGACCCCGCCCACACTGATGCACGGGGACGCCATGGGGACTTCTCTATGGCTTTCCCCATGACGTCAGAGGGGGCGGGGTCACCAGGTGGCCCCGCCCTCCATTATAAAAGACCTGTCAGACGCAGCGAAGCCTCACACAGCGGGAGCATCCCATTGCGCTGAGCGGCCCAAGAAGAGACGCCGACGCCATGGAAGAAAATGTCGGACGAGAAGACCAGAGCAAGAAGAAGCGGATCGGAGGAAGAAGAAGATGGAAGAAGAAGATGGAAGAAGATGCCGGAAGGAGAAGATGAAGAAACCGAAGGATGAAGAAAGGAAGAAGGGAGAAGACCAGAAGATGAAAGAACATTTTAATAAAGGAATTGTCAAAGACCGTCTCCTGTCATTTTTACTATTTTTGTCACTTTTTTGGTGAAATGGTAGGGGTACTTTTGTACCCCCTTACCATTTCACACAGGGGGGGCCGGGATCTGGGGGTCCCATTGTTAAAGGGGGCTTCCAGATTCCGATAAGCCCCCCGCCCGCAGACCAGGATCTGAGTGTTCTGGTAGATCATAAGCTTAACCACTACTACCAATACAGGGCACTTGTACACCTTCCTGCCCAGACCAATTTTCAGCTTTCAGCGCTGTCGCACTTTGAATGACAATTGTGCGGTCATGCTACACTGTACCCAAACTACATTTTTATCATTTTGTTCCCACACATAGAGCTTTCTTTTGGTGGTATTTGCATTTGTATTCAGCCCCCTTTACTCTGATATCCCTAACTAAATACTAGTGGAACCAATTGCTTTCAGAAGTCACCTAATTGGTAAATAGAGTCCACCTGTGTGGAATTTAATCTCAGCGTAGGGCCTTGTATGGATTTTGGGGGGGACCCCACACTCTATTTTTTACCCCTTTTTAAGGAGTTTCCCTTAAAAACTATACCAGACCCAAAGGGCCTGGATTTTAGGGGGAGCCTACGCTTTTTTTTTTCTTCTTAATTCTGTCATAGGGTTCCCCTTAACCACCATACATTGTATTATATACTCTGTACTGCACTATATACCCTGCACTGTATTAAATATACTACACGGACTGCACTATATACTCTGAAATGTATTATATATACTACGCAGACTGCACTATATACTCTGACCTGTATTATATATACCAGTGTTTCTCAACTCCAGTCCTCAAGGCGCCCCAACAGGTCATGTTTTCAGGATTTCCCTCAGATGAAACAGCTGTGGTAATTACTAAGGCAGTGAAACTGATCAACTCACCTGTGCAAAATAATGGAAAGCCTGAAAACATAACCTGTTGGGGCGCGTTGAGGACTGGAGTTGAGAAACACTGATATATACTATGCAGACTGCACTATATACTCTGAACTGTATTATATATACTACGCAGACTGCCCTATATACTCTCCACTGTATTATATATAAGTAGCGGTACCCCCAGTAGGGGCTGCTAAGTATGGTGGCCCACCTGTCACCCTGCCTGGCCCGGCATTCACTTCTCAGACACTCCACGACAGAAAAACAATCCATGTGCTTGTTTTTATGTTTTATTGAGGGATTTGAACTTGGATGGAGTATAGGAAGTATGGGATGCCCAATGGAATTTTGCAGAACTTGCTGAGACAACTATATACACTCAGGTATGTGCACTCCATTTCTCCTCCTGCACATCGCTTCATTTCTAATGTTCACTCCTCTTTCTTCCTGCACATCGCTTCCTCTCTAATGTTCATTCCTCTCTCCTCCTGCACATCGCTTCCTCTCTAATGTTCAGGCACAGCTAGCACAAAGTGGATAGGCTTGACACTGGCTCCGCCAGGCCTTAGAAATTGCTCTTTGTAGGCAGGGACCCTATAGTGTAGCAAAATAGAAAATCTCTGGTTCTAGCTGCCCTACATGCGGCTACTGAACCCAGTAAGCCATCTTCAGGCCCTGCCAGCCCTCCTGGCTGCAGCTGCCCTTCTCCACTGCCCATGACACCACAGTCCATACCTCTGGTTCTGCACCCATTACAGACTGGATCCTTCCAGTCCTCTCAGGCGTGCCTCTGAACTGTATTATATATACTACACAGACTGCACTATATACTCTGAACTGTATTATATATATTACATGGACTGCACTATATACTCTCCATTGTATTATATATACTACACTAACTGCGCTATATACTCTGAACTGTATTATATATATACTACACTGACTGACTGCACACTATAGTAACTACCTGCTTAATCTCAATTCATTCATTATATACGGGCTCCGTGTTAGCAGCAGCCTTATATAGTGTGGGGTGTGGACTTACCCCCTGAACCATGATTGGCCAAAAGCACACTGCCTTTGGCCAATCATGGCTCTCACAGCACATCGTGCTGTGATTGGCCAAAGCATGCACGTCAAGGTGCATGCTTTGGCCAATCAGCAGTCATCAATGCACTGCAATCTCACAGTGCAATATGGGGTGCTCCGCCATGGGCGAACTTGTGGCCCATATGTTCGTTTGTTCTATGAACAGATGAACAGTTGATGTTCGAGTCCAATTTACGTTTGATTCAAACATCGGGCCCATCGCTACCTGCAGGTAAGCTTTATTATAAACGTACCTGTAGATAAAAGTAACAAAGCAGAGTTTACTACCACTTTAACCTATACGGAGGATAAAGAACATCAATGTCCATCTGTCTTGTGTATTGTGCACTTGGGTAAAACAGAAGCCTGTTACTGCTACCCCCAAGAGTAAATCTCTTTCCATGTCAACGTTTTTTTGTACCAGAACTGTCTTTCATATGAAACAGACAACTTTGAGACCTCTCATATTTTGTAATTTATCAATATGCAGGTGTTATGTGTATACAAATGTGTGTACAAATATGTGTATAAGTGCCAGCTTTCCAGTATGAGTCTATTACAACTTTTGCTTTGCTAAAATAATAATACTCTTTTTACTGTACATGTAGAAGAGCTCAGTGTTTCCGATACATTAACAGTGGAACAAGCTATATTCACATCGTACTATTTCTTTCAATCTGTCTATACACTACCAACTATACAATGACATTTACACCAATAGATTAATTGCATGTTATGAAAATACTGATATGCATACTGTATGATTCTATTGCACATTCATACAATAACAGTCACGGTAGAAGCGTTTACACAATGACAACATAAATAGCATCTTACTACAATGCATTTTCACTTTGTCTCCTTCTTTGTCTCTCCAGCTGCAAACAAAAGTGTATCCTACTATAATAGGCATATTTTGTATTGCATATACATTATCTCACAAAAGTGAGTACACCCTTCACATTTTTGTAAATATTTTATTATATATTTTTCATGTGACAACACTGAAGAAATTACACTTTGCTACAATGTACAGTAGTGAGTGTACATCTTGTATAACAGTGTAAATTTGTTGTCCCCTCAAAATAACAACACACAGCCATTGATACAAAAAAGAAGGTTGCGAAACCTTCTTTTTTGTATTTTTGACTTGTCTATCACATGTGGTATTGCTGCTTTTTCACTAGTTGATGTCCAGCGCAGTTTTTTGTTACATATAACACAGCCATTAATTTCTAAACTGCTGGCAACAAAAGTGAGCACACCCCTATGTGAAAATGTCCAAATTGGGCCCAATTAGCCATTTTCCCTCCCCGATATCATGTGACTCGTTAGTGTTACAAGGTCTCAAGTGTGAATGTGGAGCAGGTGTGTTAGATTTGGTGTTATCGCTCTCACTCTCTCATACTGGTTACTGGAAATTCAACATGGCACCTTATGGCAAAGAACTCTCTGAGGATCTGAAAAAAAGAATTGTTGCTCTACATAAAGATGGCCTAGGCTATAAGAAGATTGCCAAGACCCTGAAACTGAGCTGCAGCATAGTGGCCAAGACGATACAGCAGTTTAAAAGGACAGGTTCCACTCAGAACAGGCCTCGCCATGGTCGACCAAAGAAATTGAGTGCACATGCTCAGCATCATATCCAGAGGTTGTCTTTGGGAAATAGACATACGAGTGCTGCCAGCATTGCTGCAGAGGTTGAAGGGGTGGGGGGGGGGTCAGTCTGCCAGTGCTCAGATCATATGTGCATCAAATTGGTCTGCACCACTGTCGTCCCAGAAGGAAGCCTCTACTAAAGATGAAGCGTGTGTGGTGACAACCAGGTGAGGAGTACAAAGACAAGTGTGTCTTGCCTACAGTTAAGCATGGTAATGGGAGTGTCATGGTCTGGGGCTGCATGAGTGCTGCTGGCACTGGGAAGCTACAGTTCATTGAGGGAAACATGAATGCCAACTAGTACTGTGACATACTGAAGCAGAGCATGATCCCCTCCCTTCGGAGACTGGGCTGCAGGGCAGTATTCCAACATGATAACGACCCCAAACATACCTCTAAGACGACCACTGCCTTGCTAAAGAAGTTGAGGGTAAAGGTGATGGACTGGCCAAGCATGTCTCTGGACCTAAACCCTATTGAGCATCTGTGGGGCATCCTCAAATGGAAGGTGGAAAAGCGTAAGGTCTCTAACATTCACCAGCTCCGTGATGTCATCATGGAGGAGTGGAAGAGGACTCCAGTGGACCTGTAAAGCTCTGGTGAGCTTTATGCCCAAGAGGATTAAGGCAGTGCCGGAAAATAATGTCAGCCACACAAAATATTGACACTTTTGGCCCAATTTGGACAGTTTCACTTAGGGGTGTTCTCACTTTTGTTGCCAGTGGTTTAGACATCAATGGCTGTGTGTTGAGTTATTTTGAGGGGACAACAAATACTTACTTTACATTGTAGCAAAGTGTCATTTCTTCAGTGTTGTCACATGAAAAGATAAATAAAATATTTACAAAAATGTGAGGGGTGTACTCACTTTTGTGAGATACTGTATATTACCATGTCGCCCATATATGCACATACATATTTGAATGTGTTATTTATTTATTTTACCTCATCATATAACACTTTTTTTTAAACAAAATATGCACAATCCTGCACATAGGCATCTGCCTCTAAGGATAGTAACACTCCCATAAGTGTTGGTTTCCCAGCAGAATTTCTCCTGAATGAAGTGATGTTTGCAGCATGGGTGCCAGAAAAGGTGAGTATGCACTCGGGTGACTTTAATACCAACACTTTTAGGAGATACTTACACAGAAATCCAGATAATGACTTCAAAATCTTTTACTCGTGGCTGCACATACAGTATCTCTCAATAGTGAGTACACCCCTCACATGTTTGTAATTATTGTATTATATGTTTTCATATGACAACACTGAAGAAATTACACTTTGCTACAATGTAAAGTAGTGAGTGTACAGCATGATAATGACCCCAAGCCAACAACCACTGCCTTGAAAGAGGACGGACTCCAGTGGCAACCTGTGAAGCTCTGGTGAACTCCATGCCCAAGAGGGTTAAGGCAGTGCAAGAAAATAATGGTGGCCACACAAAATATTGACACTTTAAGCCCAATTTGGACATTTTCACTTAGGGGGTGTACTCACTTTTGTTGCCGGCAGTTTAGACATTAATGGCCGGCAAAAAGTGTTCTTTCAAGTGTCCTTTCAAGTGTCACATGAAAAAATATAATTTAATATTTACAAAAATGTGAGGGTTGTACTCACTTTTGTGAGATACTGTATATAATTTGTCTTAATTCAGCTCTAAAAGCTGGAAATTAGAAAAATTACCCAAAAACTGCAAAGTGTACATTCCCTAAATTTGTCTGTAATGTTTACATTGTGATGTTCTCTCCCCAATTGTAGATAATGGCTATGCCACTCCTTGGCTATAGTACTAAATAAGTGGTGATCATTCCATGGCTGTAGTTGTAGCTGCCTTCATAATTGTGTTGATGCTAACATGGCACTCATTACCTGGAGATATTGATGTTCATATGGTGTTTATTACCTGGCTGTAGCATAGATCACTCCATGACTCTTTTAGTGGTTGCTTCTTGGCTTTTATGGAATGATCGCTTTCTGGTTGTACTTATAATGTTCTCTTCCTGTGGTCATGGTCTCTCCCTGACTGTAGAGATGAACAGTCTCAAAGTCTAATGTTGAATTTTACATGGTTCTAGATTTGGGGGTCCCTGGCAGTCGTCGCTACAAAGCTTGGAATCTAATGGTTATCTGTCTCTAGCTATAGTAGTGGTCCGACCCTCTTTTTTGTACTGTTCAGTTTTTCTGCATCTAATGGTATTTCCTGCGTGTAGCTGTGATCCATCCTTTTTTCCTAGTGGCCATCAGTTGCTTGCTGTTACTATGATCCCTCTCAAATTTTAGTCATTTCTTTGCTGTAGTGGCAGTCAGTCCTTGGGGCTCTAGCAGTGCCATCACCCTGGTCAAGCGGTACTTATGACTATGCCCAGTGCTGATACTGGTGTTTACCGGTGTTGCTTTTAGTACACTATCTGTTCTCCTTTTTCTCCTTTGTGGTCCTGTATACCAGCTCCCCTAGAATGTTTAAAAAAAATATGGCTTCAGAAGCATTTCCTGGAAGCATGCCATTTCTTGTAGCCAGGAGCTGCACAATATAAGTCAACATGGTAAAGAAGAGGAGAGGATAAATAGATTTTGGTGACCTAATGTTAACCTGATAATTCTCCATCCTTAATACATTGGTATTAAGGCTTATATATATATATAAACAACATATATTTCCAGAACAGACAAGGTTGGGTGGAGTGGTGACAGGTACAACAGTGTGTGGAGGAGATGTGTTTGACAGAGTTGTGAGAGGGAGGGAGTTTGGTGCTTTGACATAGTAGTGATAGAAAAAGGGGGAAGATGGTATTGTATCATGTTGAGAATGGGGGTGATGGGGGGCATTTTTCAGAATGGTGATAGTGTGGAGGGGAGGGGGGGTTGTCAATGTTGAAAGCAGTGTCAGTAACAGTATGTTGAGAGTAAGTAGGGGGTTTGGCAGAGTTGTGAGAGAGAAAGCGGGTGTGGATGAGTGGTCAACATACTGGTGATAGAAAAGGGATTTGGGGGGGGGGGGGGGGCAGTCTGTAGAGTCATGCTACTGGTGGGAAGTAGTGAGAGACAGCTGGGTGAATTAACATGGATTGTTTGATGATTTGCATTATTTAATTTACAGGACATGCCCACAACTTTGAAGATGTTTTTTTTTTTATTGTGAAGCAAACAACAAATAGGACGAAATGACAGAAAAAGTCAATGTGCATAACTATTCACCCCCCTAAAGTCAATACTTTGTAGAGCCACCTTTTGTGGCTATCACAGCTCCAAGTCGCTTTGGATAAGTCTCTATGAGCTTGCCACATCTTACCACTGGGATTTTTGCCCATTCCTCCTTGCAAAACTGCTCCAGCTCATTCAAGTTGGATGGTTTGCGCTTGTGAACAGCAATCTTTAAGTCTGACCACCGATTTTCTATTGGATTGAGGTCTGGGCTTTGACTAAGCCATTCCAACACATTTACATGTTTACCCTTAAACCACTCAAGTGTTGCTTTAGCAGTATGTTTGGGGTCATTGTCCTGCTGGAAGGTGAACCTCCGTCCCAGCCTCAAATCACACACAGAGTGGTACGGTTTTGCCCAAGAATATCCCTGTATTTAGCACCATCCATCTTTCCCTCAACCCTAAACAGTTTCCCAGCCTCGACTGCTGAAAAACATCCCCACAGCATGATGCTGCCACCACCATGTTTCAATGTGGGGATGGTGTTCTTTGGGTGATGTGATGTGTTGGGTTTGCGCCTGACATAGCGTTTTCTTTGATGGCCAAAAAGTAAAATTTTAGTCTAATCAGACCAGAGCACCTTCCTCCATACATTTTGGCTTTCTTCTGGACACTCTGCCATAAAGCCCAACTCTAGGGAGCGTGTGACTTATTGTCTTCCTATGTACAGATACTCCAGTCTCTGCTGTGGAACTCTGCAGCTCCTCCACGGTTACCTTAGGTCTCTGTGCTGCCTCTCTGATTAATGCCCTCCTTGCCCGGTCCTTGAGTTTTGGTGTGTGGCCTTCTCTTGGCAGGTTTGCTGTCGTGCCATGTTCTTTCCATTTGGTTATGATAGATTTGATGGTGCTCCTAGGGATCATCAAAGATTTGGATATTTTTTTTAACCTAACCCTGACTTGTACTTCTCAACAACATTGTTCCTTACTTGTTTGGAGAGTTCCTTGGTCTTCATGGCAGTGTTTGGTTAGTGGTGCCTCTTGCTTAGGTGTTGCAGCCTCTGGGGCCTTTCAAAAAGGTGTGTATATGTAACAACAGATCATGTGACACTTATATTGCACACAGGTGGACATCATTTCACTAATTATGTGACTTCTGAAGGTAATTGGTTGCAACAGAGATTTTCATAAGAAAGGGGGTGAATACATACGCACATGCCAATTATCATTTTTTTATTTCTGAAAAATAGTTTTATGTATATATTTTTCTAATTTTACTTCACCAACTTAAGCCCCATACACACGCGCGGATTATCCGAGGACCAGGTCCGTCGGATCATGTCCGTCGTACTTTGTCCGATGTTGGTTTTGCGTACACACGGTCGGACAAAGTTGTCGGAAAATCCGTCGGAAAATACGTAGAGGCTAGTAGCCAATAGCTTTGGTCTTGTAATGTGATCTGAGCATGCGTAGCACTTTGTCCGTCGGAATTCGCTACACACGATCGGATTTGGTGTGATCGGACTTTGTTGTCAAAAAATCTATCCAGCAGGAGATAGGACTTTGTCCGTCGGACAATCCGATGGAAACTGTCCGATGGTGCCTACACACGGTCGGAATTTCCGACAACATTGTCTGATAGGACAGAATCCATCGGAAAATCCGACCGTGTGTATGGGGCTTTAGACTATTGTGTTCTGATCCATCACATGTAATTCAGATTAAAAAAACATTGAAGTAAGGCTGTAATGTAACAAAATAGGTAAAAATCCAAAGGGGGTAAATACTTTTGCAAGGCACTGTATACCCCAGTGAAGTTAACAGCCTCAGATGATGCACAGGGACTCCTTACATACGTTTTAAATCTATATCTGCTGTCTTCATCTTTATATACTGATTAGAAACTGCACATCGTGTTCAGAGATTTTCTCTTCATGGTTAGCACTGCAGTGAAGACTGGGCATAAAGCCAAGACAGCTGATTGGAGGAAAGGCACACACCCCCTCCCCTCATAGGTAGAGACTTTCAGCTCTGTTTGTTGAATAGTTCAGCTCTGTGCTAATCTATTTATAGCAACCTCCCCAACACAAAACTCCGGCTGCTTATGTCATATGTGACGGAGGACTTGTCAGGAGTTATCAGGCTGATAACAGAAGAACGGAGCAGGAGCCAACTATGGGACATAGTGTTTTGAAGAGAGATAACAAAACACTGCAGATATACCGTATATACTCGACTATAGGCCGTCCCGAGTATAAGCCGAGACCCCTAATTCACCACAAAAAAAATGGGAAACCTGCATTGACCCGTGTATAAGCCGAGGGTACAAAATGCAGCAGCTACTGTAAGTGGAAAAGAGGGCCAGCAATGCCCATCTGCAGCTGCCCTGCCTCCTCCTCGTCCTCGTCCGTGATAGGAGGAACGCTGTTTTCCCAGCAGTCAGTGCGCAGTGTTCCGCCTATCACGGACGCCCTCTCATCCTCGTCCATGAGATGAGAATGACAGGGCATCCGTGATAGGCGGAACACTGCACTGCTGGGAAAATTAGTGTCCGCCTATCACGGACAGGCGGGAGGAGGCGGCGCGGCTTTTTAAAACTGCCGTCTGTCTGCATGACAAGCTGTTCATGTAGGCAGACGGCAGTGACTCGAATATAAGCCGAGGGTAGACTTTCAGCCCTAAAAAATGGGCTGAAAATCTCGGCTTATATTCGAGTATATACGGTATGTGCCCAGCTCAAACTTTCATGAATCGGGTTTGCATCCACTTTAAGAGCCAGGGGGTGCTTGGCAGAGCTGTAAGAGCATTGTGATGAGGAAACAGATGTAGCTGTGGTGAGAGAAAAATGGTGTAAAGTGCATAAAGTATACTGTAATAAAACACAAGTATAAAATGAATGGGCTTCCTAATAGCTCAAATATTAAAATTATAAATAAATATAAACAAATTTAATCAGCGCACAAGTGACTCTTCCAAAGAAGAAGTATGCAAGTACCTACAAATAAGAAAGGTGATGGCCACTCCGTGCCATAATATGTGTGGTGGTGTTTTTTGTGTCTCCTGTCCCACATGGACCTTTCTTTCTTTGGTATTGTTCAAGATCATGTGTATATATATATATATATATATATATATATATATATATATATATATATATATATATATATACCTAGATTTCATCACTTTCTTTTTTTGGGATGCCATCACTTTCTTTTTTTTTTCCTCAAGACCTAGAATTCTTTAAGGGTACAAAAGTTGAGGATGGCTTAATTAGACTTTCACTAAGGGTTTGTTACAAGTGCCCACTGAATGTCACAGCGAGTAAATTTTGGTCATGAAGCAAAGCATTTTGGGGCATGGCATAATTAATGTGAGAAAGGCTTGACGTATAGTTCGCTGTGAGAGAAAGCAAACTGGAGCCATCCATCCATGTGGAATATCTTATCATCTAAAATGCTGATTTAGACCTCTTATAAAGTGGGGTCCAAATAGTGGGGTCCAAATATCTGGTAAGTAGCTTTGTAATCACATGATGTTGTGCACACTGGATATATGAGGATTTTTTTTACTCGCGGTGGACAGGGCCAGATTAAGAACATCGTGGGCCTGGTGCTGAGGATTTTGGTGGGGCCTTTTATAAACAATAAATAAATAAAAATGCAAACTATTTTTTGTTAGAACAAATTAAATTAAAGAGAGAGAGGGAGGATGAGAGAGAGAGAGAAAGGGGATTAAAGAGGGGTGAGGGGTAAGGGAGGGAGGATGAGAGAGAAAGGGGGGATGAGAGAAAGATGCACATGAGCATGTGTGGGAATTACATCAACGCAGCCCGGCCAAGGCAAGTGACCGAAGGCACAGAACCCAGAAGGAAAACCGGGTGAAGATGGAAGTGCCCGGGCCTCGCCGGATTGATCACAGCACAGCACTGGAGGGCTCAGTCTGACCATTTAAGTGTACCCTAATGTGCTAATATGCTGTGCATACTTCTACATTATGGCATAACCTACCTCAGGGCCTCTAAAAAGTTGTAATGTTAGAAAAGTTTACTACCGCTTTAATATCACAGGAGCCTCTCATGGGGCCCCCTACTGACCCTGTGGCCCTTGGGCAGTGCCTAAGTGCATAGTTGTCAACATTTCAAAAATATTTTCAGGGACGCTGTTTTTACAAGTGCTATATTTAGAGTAGCTGACATCCGCTATGTTCATCTATACATCACAATAGTAATTACAAAATCAAATGAGTACTAATAATGGGCAGAACAAATATGAGGACTGTGAGATTTCCTTTAGTTGAACAAACAAAAGTGTGCCCATTCTAGAGCTGGTAACATTGAGGATATTCAGTATAATTTTAAAGAACAGTTGTTGTGGGTAAGAGGCACAGGGGAGGAGTATGGATGGTATAAAAGTGGGAAGTATGTGCAGATGAGGGAGAGGAATGTGGAGGGTCTAACAGTGGGCACTGTGTACATGAGAGGAGTGCAGAGGGTATGGCAGAAGGCACTATGTACAGGAGAGGAGTGTGAAGGGTATGACAGTGGGCAGTATGCACAGGAGTGTGGAGGGAGGGTATGACGGTGGGCACTATGTATAGGAGAGGAGTATGGAGGGTATGACAGTGAGTAGTATGTACAGGAGAGGAGTGTGGAGGGTATGACAGTGGGCAGTATGTATAGGAGAGAAGTGTGGAGGGTATGACAGTGGGCACTATGTATAGGAGAGGAGTATGGAGGGTATGACAGTGAGTAGTATGTACAGGAGAGGAGTGTGGAGGGTATGACAGTGGGCACTATGTATAGGAGAGGAGTGTGGAGGGTATGACAGTGAGTAGTATGTACAGGAGAGGAGTGTTGGAGGTATGACAGTGGGCACTATGTATAGGAGAGGAGTGTGGAGGGTACGACAGTGGGCACTATGTACAGGAGAGGTGTATGACAGTGGGCGCTATGTACAGGAGAGGAGTGTGTAGGATATGACAGCGGGCACTATGTATAGGACAGAAGTGTGGAGGGTATGACAGTGAGCAGTATGTACAGGAGAGAAGTGTAGAGAGTATGACAATGGGCACTATGTATAGGAGAGAAGTGTGAAGAGTATGATAGTGGGCACTATGTATATGAGAGGAGGATGAAGTAATCTGGGAAGGAAAAATGTAAAGGTTTGTGGAAGGATGTTTAGGGACTGTGTAGTGGTTAAGCGGGCCATACATGGATTGAAATTACACCAATTAAGCAGAGACCAGCCATAGTCGATCTATGTATGGGCTAGCTGGTTTTACACAAGTCAACCTAATAACCGACTTGAGTACATCCAGCCTGTCAGGTTTTCCCCAAAACAATCAGTGCTGCCAGCTATAGTTAGCAACACTAATCATTGTATTCACTGGCAGAACACAATAACACTGCGGGAGTGATTGCCCCATTCACAGGTCTGCAGGTGAGAGGGTGTGTGGGACAGGCTGGGGAGAGATACTAGTCAGTGGCTGGGAAGGCACTGGTTAGTATCAGAGCCAGATACACACAGGTTACATATGCCACGATCGTTAGAGTGAGAACAATAATTCTAGCCTTAGACCTCCTCTGTAACTCCAAAAATTGAAAGCATCGCTTAGTACACAACAAAAATGTTTTTATGAATGAAACAGTTTCTTTCCAAAAAAAAGTTTGAAAAATTGCCGCGCAAATATCGTGTAACATAAAAAGTTGCAAAGACCACCATTTTATTCCATAGTGTGTCTGCTAAAACAATATATAATGCTTGAGGGTTCTGAGCAATTTTCTAGCATAAAAAAATGATGATTTTTACATGTAGGAGAGAAGTCTCAGAATGGGCCTGGGTGGCAAGGGGTTAATTATCATAAGTAATATAAAAATTATTATAAGCACTATGAGTTTATCCTCTCTGCTGCAGAGTGTTCCAGCTTGTATTTAAACTGGCCGCTCTGTATGTAGCTTCTGACAGGCTGCGCAAGCAGCCCTGTATTTCCGGAACCATAGATGATAGCAGTCCCATATTTTAACCAGTGCTGGAGTAGGTCTTTAGCTACCTACCCCCCAAATGTGGGGTCTCTGTGACTCCTGATCGCCGAGCTACAACCCTCGAAGTCGATCTTTTTTTTTATATTTTTTTTTATTTTTATTTTTATTTTTTTTTTTTTGGGCAAATGGGCCTATCTTGAGAAAGGGGCCTGGAGCTGCTGCAGCTCCAATAGCCCCTATGTTAATCCGGCCCTGGCGGTGGATTTTATGAATTGGTTTAACACTAGACTTTATCATTGATTTTTGTGCACTTTTAGATTATTTATTTCACTTATTAATTTTGTTTGACAGCACAACACCACTTTGAATTGGATTTTCTTTATATTTATGTGTAGCAGGGACGTGCAGTGAGGTCACTGGCTGGTGAGGCACTGGCTAGTATCAGAGCCGGATACACACAGGTTACATAAGGCGCGAACATTAGAGCGAGAGCAATAATTCTAGTTCTAGACCTCCTCTGTAACGCTATACCGCAAATACCGTGTAGCATAAAAAGTTACAACGACCGCCATTTTATTCCCTAGGGTGTCTGCTAAAACAATATATATATAATGTTTGGGGGTTCTGAGTAATTTTCTAGCAAAAAATATTATGATTTTTACATGTAGGAGAGAAGTGTCAGAATTGGCCTGGGTGATTAATTACCATAAGTAAGTAATATACAAATAATTATTATATATAAATTTTAAGGTAATTTACTATATTTTCAAAAACTGTACTCAAGCATGTGGCTTAATGGACAAATTACTAAAGTTTGAAGTTATAAATTCAAACCAGTAATTTCACAGTAAATAGATTTTCTTATAACATATAGCATAATATGTTATTTAGCTTGATTAAAACAGTACATTTTCAACAGCAGCAGATCGTCCCTCTTAACGGTGTGAGAAAAACATAAGTTTATGGTTAAATCTTATACTACATTTCTTGTAGTTAAGAAGGCTGGGCTGCAAGGGAGCATGTGTCTTTTAGACACATGTCCCCTTATATGACACTGCAGTGAGAGGACAGCCTCCACTGCAGCAATTTTATTGGACAGCTTGTTCCAATGGTGCTTTACCATTGGTCCAAGGCTCCAAGCTGTCCATTAAGCTCAGTCTTTCTGACAAGAAGTGAGAGGCACTGTGAGCTCATCCTCTCAGTCTGCTGAAAACAAGAGTGTGCCAGCTTGTATTTAAACTGTCTGCTCTGTACGTAGTTTCTGACAGGCTGCGCAAGGAGCCCTGTATCTTCAGAAACCATAGATGATAGGGTCTCTGTGACCCCAGATTGCTGAGCTATGACCCTCCAAAGCTCGCTCCCTCACCTGCCTCCCCTGACTGCACATCCCTGATTTGTAGATATTAGTGAGTGTGGCGGTCAGTAATTTTACACTGATTTTTTTATGGGGTTTGATGTATTTATTTATTTTCTTTACTTTATGCAAGTATGGATGTTTTTGGTAGTAAGCAAGTTAAAGCCCATTAGTTGGCAGAAAGGAGACCTTAGTAAGTCTGGCCATACATTATACGTTTTTTCTCTGGTTGAACAAAAAAATTAGCTGATTCCCTCATCAACACATTCAATGTAATTGGTTGAATGCTTCCACCCGAGCCTTTGTATTTTGACAGCAGGGAGCCCTACCTACCGTTATAATACAGTGATCAGTGTTGCTGGCTATAACCTGTGTCACTTATCGAGCGTGGGAAAGCTTTTGTGCAACCAGCCTGCCCATACATGGAGCTGAACAAGCTGAATCTCGATCCATGTATTAAGCCAAGAAAAGTCTATACATGGATCAAAATGTTATTCACTTAACCTGTCAGTGGTCATAAAGTTATGTCTGATCAGTGTATAGCACTCTGTGTTGTAATCTATTCCTGTAACTGTAAATAGTGTGTTTAGGCAGCATTATTGTTTAGTAAAGACACATTAATATACTACTTGGTCTTTTCCATGGCCTTACTGTGCAAATTAGACAAAGAATAAGAATTAGTGTAAAAGATAGCCCGGCTCCAAAGATTCTAATGCCAACTTTTCTGAAATAAATTTACTGTATATATGAATAGGCATGCCCCACATAACACTCTGAACAGGTCTGACATTCCCAACCAACAGTGCACTGTAGGATGGAGTACAGAATGAGTACATCTGCCCTATACCTAGAATTTTGGGTGGGTTAATCGGGGGGAGTGTTTCTCAACACTAAAAACAAGATGTGACACCAGTGGGTACCTCCTATGCAGCTAGTAAATTGTTTTGTATTTTTGGCAATATGACAGTGCCACATGACAAAATTTTGACAGTGCCAGATTGAAGCATAATGGTTTGCTTATAGTTTAATGTTATGAGCTTAAAGACTCCCTATGATTTCCTTGGACCGCCTGGCTTTCACATCGCTAAGCGCTTAATTTGTCAGCAGCATTAAAATACTGTCCCAGTTATAACAAGAATAATAAAGCAACTCTGAAATAAAGGCTATACCATGGCAGCCATATGGCTCAATATGTAACACACATAATTCATTTAACAAATAACCAATATCAACATAGTTTGCAGCATTTTGTTCTTTATAAAAAAATAAATGAAAAAAATCATTGTAATCATTGTTTAACTGTTGAAAAAAAACGCATGTGACATCCATGTGTGGCGTATACAAATAATGACGTTTTGTCACATGAAATTTGTGTTCTATATAAAAAACAAAGATTTGTCATGTATTTAGATGAAATTATTAATTAAATTGAAATTTCCCTGAGGTAATTCCCTCATTCTATTTTTGTGAGTGAATGACGAGTTTCTCTATGAGACATCTCTTAGCATATTGATTAATGACAATTTGCCTACGGTCTGTTCTGTGAACAAACAAAATCCATTATTTAACCAGTCTTTTTCAGTCACGATAGGTTTATGTAAAATTTGCTACTGGCATTTTGTTCCAATGTTGATCTAATATTATGCCATATTTGGTCTTATTAATGTAATAATATGAGTAGGGACCCTGCCTTAAGCTAGAGTGTACTTGGTTGGCCATACATGTTAATATTTCCCTCATTCAGCTCAGTTCAGCTGTTCACTTGAGAACTGTCCACCAAACTCCTTCAACAACGGTGACTTGAAAAGTTTACTTTTGTCAACTGCCAGGCGCTGCTGACAGAGCCACCCACAGCTTGAATTTCAGATTATTCAGTGTGAATGAGCTTAAATTCAAGCTGTGTATGGCCAGCTTATTTTTTGCATTTGCATCTAGGCCAGGGTTTCTCAACCAGGATTCCTAATGCCGCGTACAAACGAAGGGATTATCCCGCGGGATTGTTCAAAAAATCCGGCGGACTAAAGTTTTAAGTTTTGTTTTAAAATTGTCCGCTGGACCTGGCAGTCCAGCGGACCATCCCGCCGTTAGTAGGCTAGTCCGCGGACTTTTGAAATGAACGGACTTGCCGCACATCGGAAAGTCCGTTCATTTAGAACGTGACTTCAGGTACGTAGCTAGCGTAGGCAGTAAATGCCGCAGCGCTAGCTCCGTCACCTGGCATGGATTTAAAGGGAATCCCAACGCCGAAAAAACGGCGTGGGGGTCCCCCCAAATCCATCTCAGACCCTTATCCGAGCACGCAGCCCGGCGGCCAGGAAATGGGGTGGGGACGAGTGAGTCCCCCCCCCCTCCTGAGCCGTACCAGGCCGCGTGCCCTCAACAGGGGGGGTGCCCTGGGGAAAGGGGGGCCGTGCAGCCCCCCACCCCAAAGCACCTTGTCCCCATGTTGATGAGGACAAGGGCCTCTTCCCGACAACCCTGGCCATTGGTTGTCGGGGTCTGCGGGACGGGGGGCTTATCGGAATCTGGGAGCCCCCTTTAATAAGGGGGCCCCCAGATCCCGGACCCCCCACCCTATGTGAATGAGTATGGGGTACGATGTACCCCTACCCATTCACCTAAGGTGTAAAATGTAAAAAAAAAACACACTTTTGAAAAAAATATTTTATTGCACTGCTCCGGGGGTCTTCTTCCGTCTTGGGGGTCTTCTCGCCAGACTCCTCCGCTTTTTTACCTAGCTCTTTTACCTAGCGGAGGAGCCCGGCTACCTTCTTCGTCGTTGCCGCCGTCGTCTGGGGGTCTTCGATCCGCCTTCGGGGGTCTTCCGGGGTCTTCCGGTGGTCTCTTCTGTTCTTGCCGCTGTCGTCGCTTTCTGCGCCGCCTTCTTCTTCTTCTTCCGCCTTGTTCTTCTTCTTCTTCTTCTTCCGATGTTGACACAACGCTCTCTCTGGCCGGAATGCCAGAGCCGCGCTGTGCTGGACTTATATAGGGACAAGGGGACAGGGTCACATGCTCATGTCACATGGTGACCCCCGCCCCCTATGATGTCACAGTCCCAGCATCCTCCGGAGAAGAAGAAGAACGGCCCCCCTTTCCCCAGGGCACCCCCCATGTTGAGGGCACGCGGCCTCGTACGGCTCAGGAGGGGGGCGCTCGCTCGTCCCCACCCCTTTCCTGGCCTGCCGGGCTGCGTGCTCGGATAAGGGTCTGAGATGGATTTGGGGGGGACCCCCACGCCGTTTTTTCGGTGTGGGGAGTCCCTTTAAATCCATGCCAGGTGACGGAGCTAGCGCGCCGGCATTTACTGCCTACGCTAGCTACGTACCTGAAGTTACGTTCTAAATGAACGGACTGCTCCGTGTGTGGGCAAGTCCGTTCATTTTCAAAAGTCCCGCAGACTTTTTCCCGCGGATTGTCCGCCGGAGAAGTCCGGGCGTGTGTGGGCAAGTCACACGCTCGGAAAGTCCGGCGAAGCCCCGCTGGAAAGTCCGGCGGATTGTCCGCCGAACTAGGTCCGGCGGGAAAAGTCCCTTCGTGTGTACGCGGCATAAGGGTTCCTTCAGAGGTTTCTAGGGGTTCCTTGAGCAGTGCACCTTGTCCCCATGTTGAGCAGGACAAGGGCCTCTTCCCGACAACCCTGGCCATTGGTTGCCGGGGTCTGCGGACGGGGGGCTTATTGGAATCCGGAGCCCCCTTTAATAAGGGGGACCCCAGATCCCGGACCCCCACCCTATGTGAATGAGTATGGGGTACGATGTACCCCTACCCATTCACCTAAGGAAAAAAGTGTAAATAAAAAAAAAGACACAATTTTTTTAAATATTTTATTGCACAGCTCTGGGGGTCTTCTTCCGTCTTGGGGGGTCTTCTCGCCGGACTCCTCCGCTATCTTCTGCTCTTTTACCTAGCTCTTTCACTAGCGGAGGAGCTCGGCTTTCTTCTTCGTCGCCGCTGTCGTCTGGGGGTCTTGTTCCGACTTCGGGGGTCTTCGGTGGTCTCTTCTCTTTTTGCCAGTGGCCGGGGCTTCTGTTGCCGTCGTCACTGTCGCCGCCGCCGCCTTCTGCTTCTGCTTGTTGTTCTTCTTTCTTCATCCGATGTTGACACAACGCTCTCTCTGGCCGTAATGGCTCAGACATGCTGTGATGTGACTTATATAGGGACAAGGGGCGGGTCACATGCTCATGTCACATGGTGACCCCCGCCCCCATATGATGTCACAGTCCCGGGATCTGGGGGCCCCCTTATTAAAGGGGGCTTCCGGATTCCGATAAGCCCTCCGCCCGCATACCCTGACAACCAACGGCCAGGGTTGTCGGGAAGCGGCCCTTGTCCTCATCAACATGGGGACAAGGTGCTTTGGGGTGGGGGGGCCCAGGGCACCCCCCATGTTGAGGGCACGCGGCCTGGTATGGCTCAGGAGGGGGGGCGCTTGCTCGTCCCCACCCCCTTTCCTGACCGGCTGGGCTGCATGCTCGGATAAGGGTCTGAGATGGATTTGGGTCCACCATGCCGCTTTTTCGGGCGTAGGGATTCCCCTTTAAATCCATGCCAGGTGACGGGGCTAGCGCGGCGGCATTCACTGCCTTCGCTATCCCCGTCTACCTGGAGTCACGTTCTAAATGAACGGACTTTCCTCCGTGTGCGAGGCAAGTCCGTTCATTTCAAAAGTCCTGCGGACTAGCACCAGTGTTGGTCATCTTACTTTAAAAAAGTAATTAGTTACAAATTACTTCTCCCAAAAAGTAATTGCGTTAGTAACTCAGTTACTACATTGGAAAAGTAATTAGTTACGCAGCAAAGTAACTGACTTTTTTTTTTATATTCTATACATGTAACTAAGGGGCGGGTCTAGTATTACTGTAACCAAGGGGCACATTTATTATTATTGTTATATATCGTGTAACCAAGGGGCTGCTCTATTAGTACTCTAACCAAGGGGCAGATCTGTTATAGCGTGTAAGCAAGGGGCGGGTCTATTATTATTATATCGTGTAAGGGGCGGATGGCTACAGAAGAGGGCGAATGTTAAATTAATGGGCAGAGCTCGATATATAACAATAATAATAAATGCGCCCCTTGGTTACAGTAATACTAGACCCGCCCCTTACTTACACGATAGACGCCCCTTGCAGAGTAGCACGAGCATCAGGAGCGTGCGGCATCGCCTCGTACAATTACATGTTAACTGCACCTGCGCGGTGTAGAGTTCACTCAGAGCTGTTTAGGTTCGGCAATTTTCGGAAGCTCCGTAGTCCTTCGTACTGCGCAAGCCCTGCGCCTGAGCAGTACAGGGGGTCCTTATCCGGCGGGGGAACTTTTTCGGCAGGACACCGGAATTACACCACTGCCATCCAGTGGTGGTAGATGTAATTGGGGTAACTAAGCCAAAGTAATGGGAACTGAGTTACGATGAGGGGAAAAGTAATCAGTTAGATTACTCGTTACCCTCGTTACCCTCTAAAGTAACTGCGTTAGGTAACTCAGTTCATTTTAACCCAGTTACTTACATCACTGACTAGCACACAGACGGCGGGATTGTCCGCCGCACTGCCGAATCCAGCGGTCAATTTTAAGTCTGAACTTAAAACTTAGTCCGCCGGACTTTTAGGAAGGAAAAAGTCCGCCGGAGCCCACACACGGGCGGATCGTCCGGCGGACTCTAGTCCGGCGAACAATCCCGCGGGAAAGTCCACTCGTGTGTACGCAGCCTTAGGAGCATTCTTCCCACCGACCATCACATTAGTTGTAGATATGTGTAGCGGGGACATCTTTGTCTATTAACATGGTTATGTATATACAACGTAAAGTCTATGGACATTGCTATGGTTCAGTGTTTGGAGCCATCTAGTGACCAAATCTGGTAATGCACTGATATGGTTATTACTAGAATAAAATACTTTTACAGGAAGTACTGTTGTTTTGATAAGAAGTTTGAGTCTGTGTGACCTACCCATGAACACTCTCCTATACAGTGCATGCTGGGTAGGGTATAAAAAGGACTGCAGCGGCCATATTTGGTCTCTTGGGACCACGCTGCCTGTCTGTGCGGATTGGTGAGGAGGTTTCCGGGAGACAGCTGCAGACAATCACCGTGGATTGCAAACCTGCTTGTTTGCGAGGTGATTTGACGGAGCCTGAGAGCCGGTGACCAGATTGACAAGGCCCAGAGATGCTTGTCGGAGTATCGGAGGCTTGGATCCAGTCAGCGGAGTGACACAGAGCATCTGACCCAGCTGTTTCAGAAGCAAGTTGCAGTTACCAGATCAAAGTCATCATCCAGAACTCCGATCCAGTTGGTGAGAGGGTTACGGCCCACCGTTTGTTGATTGTTACACGCTGTTAGACTCACTCACAGCTCCCGCTGGAACCGGTAGTTCCACGGAAGAGTAGCAGAGCAACTGACATTAAGCAAGCTTGAGGCCGACTTCACGTTAGTGCCCAAGCATTGTATATAAGTTAATAAAGGGTAAAAAACTGCGCTAATCACACATGCATAGAAAAGGACTCTAAATATAGCTGCAATAATAATGGGATAAACACAAATATAATATAAAGAAAAAAATTGCGCTCATAGAGTCCATATGAAGATAGGAAATGTAAACCAATCCAAAAAGCAGCTTCTTTTAGTGAAGATGATATCCCTCAGTAGAAATATTTTTCAGCAGTATTGAACCTTGCTCCTATGAATAAGCATGCTTACCAGATGTAAGCCAAAAAATTGCATATGGCTTTAACCCAGCCTGGGTTGATGATCCAAGTTGTTTTAGAAGAAAGCACAGCAAGAACTGTAGTGTAGTAATCGTCTCATCCCAAATGTGGTGCTCACAGGATATGGTTACGCATTACCGAAAAAACAAAAAATATACCATAGCATAATACTGCTACACTTTGCAGGCAATGTGTCACAAAAAGACTGAATGAATAGATTGAGTGCCAGATTTTAAAAGACACCCGTGACAAAAAATTAATATGAATGTGCACCACCACCTTTTAGAGGGCCTCCTTACCAGATGCCAGAGAAAATAAACACACAAATAAATCAGAAGGTCCTTTCCAAAAGATCTCCAACTTAATTCAAAGCAGTGAAGTGTATCCGTGTGATCTATAAGAACTTATCTTATAAAGTGCCTCCTTACCAAAAAGAAAACACAAACCAGCAAGCATGCACTCTCATCAGTTAGGCTGTCTCCTTACCACAGTCCTAGATTGGGGAAGCATATACTGCGGTCAGAGAGCAAGGAATCCTCCACAGCCTGGAGTATGCCGGTTGTAGACAAGGAGCTGTCTTCATGTGTTCATCTCTAGATGTCTACAACCGGCATACTCCAGGCTTGGTTAAAGCCATATGCAATTTTTTGGCTTACATCTGGTAAGCATGCTTATTCATAAGAGCAAGGTTCAATACTGCTGAAAAATATTTCTACTGAGGGATATCATCTTCACTAAAAGAAGCTGCTTTTTGGATTGGTTTACATTTCCTATCTTCATATGGACTCTATGAGCGCGATTTTTTTTCGTTGTATATAAGTTCTCGAAGTTATACCCAGAGCACCCTAAGCTAACTTTTTCCTACCTTTTGGATTACAAATATTTGAGGAACCACTTTAAGCTAGCGAAGAAAGAAGACAAAGGAGAAAACACTTACACAAGTAGCGGGAGCTCCCAGGTTTAGATAAAAAGAATATATATTTCTTACTGTATTTGTCTGTTGATTTATATTGTACTGACGTCCTACGTTGGGACGACAGTACAATCTCTGTAACCACCTGTTTTATATACTCGCAGTAAAAGCATTCATGGTTAAGTATTCAGTTGTGTGGCGTACTGTTTTTCCGACCAGGTGGAGCCAGAGGATCCTGAGGGTAATATACAGGGACTTTATATTGTTTATAATGTACTGTATTGCATTGCACCACAGCTGAGTCAAGTTAGTGGGGTTGCTCAGAAGAGTACAGGCCCAATACAAACCAGCAGCTCCTTCGGCAGTCGGTGCTACACGTGGGGGCTCGCAGTCCGGGATTTACAGTTACCTCGCAGGGCCTTGGAACAGAGGGTGAAGCATTTTTGAACTGCGCCATAAAAGATCAGCGTCATTTTGGAGAGACTTTCACTGAGGTGCGTAAGCGTGGTAGGAGCCTGTACTGAAAAGCCCGCAAAATTACACAGGAGCCAGCGCCCAGTGGAAGGAGTCTATACTGATATTTTCCCGCACGAGGCACCGCGTGAGAGTGTGTTACGGAAGGAGAAGAGGTGTGGTTGACTTCTCGGGAGTGGAGAAAGAGATACCGTTACCTTCTCGGAGGAATGCACCGCTTCCCGAATATGCAGCAAACACCTGGACCCAGGATGCCCACAACAAGGGGTCCAGCAAGTGTACAGATGCCCGGTACCATGATCACAGACACGGGCATTCATCTGCTGCCACAGGGGCAGTTCATCTTGTGCACCATCGGAGATGTCGAGGCCCTTGGAGTATTGTGCGGAAAGTGTGATGGGTTGGTCACAAACCCTCGGCCGTTTGCAAGGTGCCGAAGGTTCGGCGAATACGTTTTTAAAGTTGAGCAGCCCACCGTGCAACCCCAGGCCTTTTGGTATGACTGGGCCACGTGTATATCAACTAAGGAGTCCATCGTGTATGCCCGGCATCGTCCTTTGGGGCTCGGATTGCCAGAGGGGATCCTGCCCCCTCTGAAGTTCCAGAGACTGTTGCTCAATAGAAGGAGCAACTCGGTGCCCCTCCCGCCGCAGAGGCATGCCTGCCTCCTGCTCCCCTAGGCTGGATATCTGGGGAAAGTGTTCAAGCACCGACAACGGGGAACTGCGAATGCTACTGCGGAAAGTTATCGGCCTGCTGGAGATTCGTCGCCTGGTTCTCAAACTGAATCTGGCTCCGACCAGGGAGACGATTGGTACTTCGAACCAAAGCTGCCGTGAGTAAAAGTTTAAACTTTTCAAAAAGCTCTTTAGCTTAAACCATGCTGTTGCCTGTTTCATAGAACTGCCCGATCATCACGGGGTCCCTTTAGGCCCCTGAGACTTTAGCAAGCGGGTGGCAACAGAGTATGGACTTGAGTTCCCGCGAGGGGTCCCAGGCCTGGGAGCGTCTGCTGTCACGCAACATGGTTCTTCTGACTAGCCCCATAGACCGCTTGGTCTGGGGCAAAGGATCCATCTGTTCCCGAGTCTCGGAACTGGCTGGTCCGAGGCGCAGTGACTAAGGGAGGATTCAAGGTGTCCGGGTGTGCTCTCAACTTGGAGGGGCATCGCAGCTCGTGTAAGCAACCGGGGTAGGACTCTTTGGAGGAGGGCCAACAAGCTGGCATCCCAAGAAGTGCCTGGTTGCTGGGTTGTTAAGGACATTAACGAATCCACAGTTTCGCAGTACTGCCAAGGAGACAGAAAACGTTTCAGGTACTGAGAAAAGGTTCCTAATTCATTCTCGGCTGAGACTTTATTCATGATCAGAGACTTTGCAAGTTCCGGATCAAAGTGCGTACTGTTATAATCTCTGGTTAGAGATTGCTCAGCTTTGAAGAGCCCAGCTGCGAGAGGCTACTCTCTGGGCTTTGCATTAGAGACCTGCTAAGGGTCAGCAGTTCAAGGTGCCTGAGTTTCTTCACCCTTGCCCTCTGTTCCCATACGAGACTGTGTTTGTTGGATGTTACCCTGCAAATAAAAACCTTTCTAAAGGACTTTTATGGTGTCAGCATCCAAAGTGTTTGGGTACTAACCCTTGGAACCCCCCCTAGACATGGAAGAACAAGCCAAGCGGAGGTAACCCCAAAGTCAAGGCCGCCCCATTGAGGGTTATGGCCGCTACATATGGTAATTTTCTGCAGGGGTTCCCTGAGACAGGAAAGTTATTTCAAGGGTTCCTCTGTGTTGAAAATGTTAAGAAAGGCTGATCTAGGCTGTGGCCACCTTGAGCTATGTTTATGTTATGTGGGATTATTAGGTTTCTACTAAGCCGAAGAGCATAGTTTGCTTCTGCTAGCTTCTGGAGAATGTAGACAGAGTGATGAGATGCAGTACATCGATTTATGAATATTTATTTTGCCCTGACCCATCACTGAGAAGTTTATACCAGCTGGGGAACACAATAGATATTTGGTCAGACCTAGAATGGCCCTTGCCTCCCAGGTTCTGTTTGGAGAGGATGTGTGTGTAGCCAAGCCCTTGTCTACCAGGTTTTGCCTGGTGAGGATATATGTTTAGCAGCATCCAGTCCTTCCTTCTTAGGATGCTGCCTGAGGAAGGTGAAGTTGCAAAGAGGAAGCTGTAGCTGAAGTTCTGTTGAGAGTTGCCCATCTGGGCTTAAAGGTTCACAACTTGCCTGTGAAAGGGTTTTTAAGAGTCCTAACCTGGTCTTTGGCAGAGGCCACAAGTATTTAAAGGTAGCTGCCCATCTGGTCCATGGAGATCTTATTTGCCTTTAGCAGATGTCAAAAGATTTTAGAAGATACTACTAAGGGAAGGGAAATTCTTCTCCCTAGACCCCCTCTCTCCCTAGACATTTGAGCCAATAAATTGCAACTGCAAATGAGTCAGCGAGAGCTTGGTTTCAGTTACAGGTCAAGTCACCAGTGGGGGAATATGGAAAATACTGTTCAAGATCTGACAAAATAAAATACAAAAGAAAATATTGATCAGTTAAACTCATAAGTAGTAAACATAGATATAGTCATGCTACCATGTTTAATGTTGTCATCACAATAATACCAATGGGCAAGTTTATTAGATATACAATACAATGTGGGAGATTTACTGAAACTGGAGCACTCAGAATCTGGTGCAGCTGTGCATGGTAGCCAATCAGCTTCTAACTTTAGCTTGTGGGCAGGTTGAAATAGTTAGTTAGGTGCTGTCCTGGCCAGGAGGGTAGAAGTTAATGCCTTTCCCAGTTCCTTGGTCTTTTGGCGGGCTCTTCTCTGGTCCCGGCCCACTGGTCATGTGTGATATAAAAGGGACAGTAGCCCTGGGAAGAGGGCAGAGATTTAAGTTCTGGCCAGAGACCCCGGCGGGAGAGTTCGGGTTTATCCCTAATGAGAGTGCATGATAGGGAGTGAGATGGAGCATGTCACCCGCGAGGAGAAGAATTCCTCGGAACCTGGGGTGCCCTGAAGAAAACAACACTGGAGCATGCCTCCAAAGGACCTAAATCTGCATGAGTGTGCCTCTGAAGGACTGTTGCTTGGACTTCACCTTTGCAGGTATGTCAGGGCAGCACAAACCTGTAGTTATGAGTAGGGACGTAGCAATAACTTTGCACATTTGTACATTGAACTGTAGTGTAGGATGTTTATTTTTGCACTTTGTCTAAGCAAAACATCGAACTGTTGTCCTTTCCTGGTCTGAAGTTACTAAAGGGGTGTATCGCAAGTAACCCGCACACATATCGTTGTCAAGTGGGTCTTAACACATTGGGGTATGAAGGCATTCATGTGAAATGGAGTAATGTGAAGACATAAGTAGTTGACAAGAGTAATGGAAGTGTAACAAGCAGCCTGTCGGTAGCGTGTACCTGTTATAGGTGGTACAAGTGGTCTCTAGCAGCAAGGGAGATGTTGTCAGCGCTCCTTCCACCAACTGTCTGTCTCCCAGAGCAAAGGGAGATAATTAATGCCGCAAAGGTACCCATCCTGTACAGAAGTACGGAAGCTCAAGTGCACATATGGAGACTGCGCAGAGTGCACGGTGGGGCCCACTCCATTACTGGGGATAAGTAGTGGAAAACGATGGACAGGTGGATGTGGACATTGTTTCAGCATGTCCCTCCTAAATGCAGATTACAGAAAAGGTGTACATTTTACATGGCAAACAGGAAGTGAATGCTGATACAAGCTACAGGAAGTGATGTAATCTGAAAATCTATTCAAAGATACAACAAGGTTGACAAGGTTCTAAATATCATGAGAATGAGGTTCTAAAAGGCAAAGCAAAGTCATCCGTGGCTTCCCAAGAACAGATCTTTCACTTCAATTCTTGGTTGACACGAACTACCACATGTAAGAGATACGGTTACCGATCGCTGCTGAGGACTGGGACCAAACAGTTACCATCCCTTATTGTAAACCATCTGACAACCTTCACCTGGGAGATTTATTGCAATACTGGGCTTGATTTCTGGTAAGAAGCCCCTCTGTGTGGTGCTGGGTCACATTGCAGTTGTTAGTTTGGATCACTGGGTGTTTCTTTTTGCTTACTTCTTTTTTCCACTTTGTAAGTGTAAATTTATGGTTTATATTTTTTCATTTTTTGTGTAACAATATTATGCTATGTTTTGATTTTCTTTTTGAAACACATATACGGAGCCACATTTTGGTTGTGATTGAATACCCATAAAGTTGCTGTGTCCAGGTGCATTAAAAGGCCCAGGCTGGGTTTAAGCCAACTGCATATTTTGGCTTAGTTTCTGGTAAGAATACAATCCGGAAGGTGGAGGTGTATTCTTTTCTCACATGCAAATTGGACTGTTTTGGCACTATCGTTTTAAATTTCTTTTGGAAGATTATGTTTTTTTGAATTCTCACTGTGGGTTTTCACTGTGGACTTTGAAAATTGGGACTGATAACCTCTTTTTTCAACTTATATTTTTTCCCTTGGAAATTTATTTGGGATCCTAATAGTCACTGTTTATTTTTATTCCAACTTATTTTTCTTTATTTGGGAATATTAATGTTATTGTTTAATCAATTTTTCACTTAGCGACACAATTATTGGTTAAAAATATTTAGGTTATATTAGCGCAACTTCTCTTCTTTACATTTTACATGGAACAGACAGTTAACTGGAGGAGATTTGTGGTGCAAGTGTACGTGGTGCACGTTCAGCTCTAAGTTTAGAGGTCTACCCAGGGCCGGCCCAAGACATTGTGCTGTCTGGGACCAAGAATGAAATGCTGCCCCCTCCCCCCAAAAAAAAATCATGCCCACCAAAAGGCCCCCACATTCTTTATTTTATATCATGATAACTAAAGGGGACCGTCATGGTGGTCTACATGTAAAGGAGTATAAAGAGGATCTGCCGTGGCACTATACACATATATTGGAGTACAAAGAGGACCTGTCATGGTTATTTATATGTATAGGAGTATAAAGAGGACCTGTCATGGCTCTATACATGTATATAGGAGAATAAGGAGGACCTGTCATGTCTCTATACATGTATAAAGGAGTAAACAGAGGACCTGTCATGGCTCTACACATGTTTATAGGAGTATAAAAAGGACCTGTTATGGCTCTATACATGTATAGGAGTATAAAGGGGACCTGTCATGGCTCTATACATGTATAGGAGTATAAAGATGACATGTCATCGCTCTATACATTTATGAAGGAGTTCTCTCAACCACCGAGCTGCCCGCCCGCTCACTCACTCACCCGTCGGCCCACGGCTGCCACCCCTCTTCAAGTGCTGCCTGGGACAATGGTCCCATGGTTGGGCCCTCCCTAGGTCTACTTTAAGGTTGAATATTCTCCCACAGCAGCCTTTGCATTGTCCTAGGGTATTGATGAAGATGGCAAAAAAGCAAAGGTGCATGTGTGTAGTAAAGTGACCCTGTACAAGGTGCTTAGCATAGCCCAGAAGAACTGCTTGGTGCCCAACGAGGAGGGAAACAAGAAGGACATGACAAACAACCATCATCCTACCGTTACAAGCTTGTTCAATTATGCTTTAACAATAAAACCTGGAATCTGATTGGTTTCTATGCAGAGCTGCACCAGATTTTGCATGCTCCAGTTTTAATAACCCCCACCCCCACCCCCCCCCCCCCCAATGTTTCTTTCTCATTCTGTTATGAAGCTAGGACAACTGTAAAAAATATATATTAATGTGTTATATACGACATATAGAGTGAAATAGCTTATAATAACATATTACAATGTAATATACAAAAATACTCATACATTTAAATAAGTACCCTTTCTCATGGAGCAGACTCCATGGATCTGTCCGCTGATCACCGCTGAGCAGGCGGATGGCTGGTCCTATGTCTGCTCCGCTTATGTAGAGCTCACACAGACATAGCTTGCTCTCCTCTATGGATGGTCAGATGTAAAAGGACTGCCTGTCTGTTTACAGCCAACTGCCATCCAATCCGATCTGCTAAATGGATGGGGAATGGATCCACATTCATTTGTTTTTAGCGGATTAGATTGGATGTCGGCAAGTGTAAACGGACACATATCTGTTTACATCCGCGGCTCTATAGAGAATAATGGAGGGTTCAATTGTGTACACCTGAAAAACCGACAGGTGGACCAGATCGGTCCATTCGTGTGAAAGGGGCCTTACTGAGATTTATCCTACTGCTTTTATTGAAACCTTTGCATATCTTTCCATGAATTTTGCTTACATTTTCATTTGATCGTGTCATTTTATGATTATGGCTCCTTGATGAATGAAAAAGGAAATGGCTCCACTCAAAGTGTATCTAATAAAAAGGCTTACAAATGTTTTGGTCTGGTCCAACTTGCTAGTAATAAAGTTTGAAGTTCATGTAAGCTCCCTAGTGTCCCAAGAAAATGTCATCCTGTATTTTACAGGACATTTTATTCTTTGCATGGTGATAATGCCCAGATCTCCTTAATTAATTCTGAATTTCTGTGTAACAGCTTAATGCTAAAAATACTTATCCTATACAAGAACCATTTTTATCTGTTAAATGATTTATAATTTTCTCCAGCCAGTCTTGTGATCCAGGCACTCCTGCCAGACAGCAAAGTGAGATTCTTCAATTTGTAAGACACCTTGTGCAAACTTCATTGCACCATAAAGCCTGATCTTGGACACACCCCAGCTTGTAGTTCAACTCTGAAATCAGCATGCTTGCCCTGCAGCCTATTTAAATTGGCCTCTAAAGCTTTCCCTCCCTCTAGTAAAATGAGTGTGGCTATGTATAGGGGGCTTATACTGAGAGATTCATGTACATTTGTCAGCTGTTTGTAATTTTTTTTTTAGGAATCAGTAAATAAAAGGGGTTTCTTGATTACTTTGGCTTTATTTAATTTGTCTTTATCCTTACTGTTTGAGTACTAACTGAACAGACAGACTTGGCTGATATGCTCAAGGCAATATACTAGGGATTAGTTCTATGTTCGACATCAAATTGCTGCCCGTTCGCAGAATGTTATGGAGCGTTTGCGGCAAATTCGCCCCATAATGCACTGCAAAATCGCAGTGTATTGATGTTTGATGATTGGCCAAAGCATGCACCTGACCTGCATGATTTGGCCAATCACAGCGCCAGGGGCATAACTAGAAATCACAGGGCCCCATAGCAAAATGCTGTATGGGCCCCCCCCCCAAAAATAAATTGCAAAACAGTGCAAAACAGATGACAGTCTCCCACTCCCTTTCTACCTCCTGTCCAGACCCCAGAGCATCCTCATGTGCCAAAAACGATGTCCCTTTACAGGCGCGCTCGGGCGTTCTGTTCCGCCCACTCTGCTCTTGCCTCCTGCTGTATGCGGCTGCATGTGTCGGGACACGGCCAGACTTGCGGGGCCCGGGAGGCTTAACAGTAAACTTACATTCCTCATCCTCACCGGGCCCCAGGGGCGTACCTACCTAGAGCATTTGGCACCCGGGGCGGATCCTATATCTGGCATCCCCCCAACTTTAAAATGTAAAAACACCCAACTGTGCCCCCTGCATCCCCCAATATCTCTGTCACTACTTTGTACCTCCTCGCCACAACTGGACCCCTTTACATTACACAGCCCCCCCTGCACCTCTGGACCTCTTTACATTACACAACCCCCTGCACCATTGGACCCCTTTACATTACACAATCCCCTGCACCACTGGACCCATTTACATTACACAATCCCCTGCACCACTGGACCCCTTTACATTACGCAATCCCCTGCACCACTGGGCCCCTTTACATTATGCAATCCCCTGCACCACTGGGCCCCTTTACATTACACAACCCCCTGCAACACTGGGCCCCTTTACATTACACAGCACCCTTCAACTCTGGACCCCTTTACATTACACAACCCCCTGCACCACTGGACCTCTTTACATTACACAACTCTGCACCACTGGGCCCCTTTACATTACACAGCACCCTTCAACTCTGGACCCCTTTACATTATACAACCCCCTGCACCACTGGACCTCTTTACATTACACAACCCTGCACCACTGGGCCCCTTTACATTACACAACCCCCTGCAACACTGGACCCCTTTACATTACACAGCACCCTTCAACTCTGGACCCCTTTACATTACACAACCCCCTGCACCACTGGACCTCTTTACATTACACAACCCTGCACCACTGGACCCCTTTACATTACACAATCCCCTGCACCACTGGACCCCTTTACATTACACAATCCCCTGCACTACTGGACCCCTTTACATTACACAATCCCCTGCACTACTGGACCCCTTTACATTACACAACGCCCTGCACCCCTTTACATTACACAACCCCTGCACATTACACAACCCCCTGCACCACTGGGCCTCTTTACATTACACAACCCCCTGCACCCTGAAGCCTTTGGGTTCACACTGGTGTCCTGGAGTTTGTCGCAGTGCTGGGGTATATGCAGTTTTTCTGGATTTTATCCCCATTTTTAGCTGCAGTCCCACAGACTTCTATTAGTTTGTATAATGTTACTGTGTTTTCTGAATACACACCAAAGTTGCAGTATAGAGGACATTTGGTGCGCTTTCAGAAAATGTTGCAAAAATGTGTAACCTAATAGAAGTCTGTGGGACTGTAGTGAAAATTGAGTTAAATGCAGGAAAACTGTGTATACACCAGTACTGCAACTGAACCACAGTCCTGGTTCACGTATATGCGATGCAGGAATCATCACAATTCTAGTGTGGATTCCTGCATTGCATGTTGCTTGCCGGCAATCACACTGCCCTTTGCAAACTGCTGCAGGTGTCAATGTAAAGTTAATGACATGCCCAAATCAGTTTGCAGATCGCAGTGCGAACTGTGAAATGGTGCAGGAATGGGATCGCATAGGTGTGAACACCCATGCGATCCGATTCCAGTGCGGACCAAAAAAAGGGTCCTCCTGCACCATTTTGGAGTGAATGCAATGCTAGTTCAGCCATACAGTTTGTATGGCTGAACTTGCATCGCACAGATATCGCATGTGATTTGCACAGCAATGCGGTGCGAATCACATGCAATGTCTGTGATCGTACTAGTGAAAACCCTGCTAAAGGAACATGATGCGACTATCTATTAGTATGGGCTGGTTAAAAGAAAATTCTTTGGATAGAGTTAATGAACGATTCTGCTGGAGGACAACAGAGGAAAGAGGGGGAGAGAAAGAGATTCGGGAGAGAGAGGGGGCAGAGTCTGGACACAGGGACAGTGCTGCTAACTCACTTGGATGTTCCCAGGATGCTCACACTGGTTTCTGTAGCTGTCGGCTACTTGTGTAAACGTTCCCGCCCCCACATTCCTTGCACACACAGCACACGCTGTACGGAGCTTGGATGGACACAGGAACAGAGGGGTGGGAGGGGGCAGAGCCCATTTCTGTGGAGGCGGGAAGGAGTTGTACTTGCTGGGCTGTTAGAACATAATGTAGAATGCACAGCATTGTGTCAAGAACAGCCAACATCCCTATATTTATGCCAGATGGGTCAGTCCACCTGAGTTAGGATCTCCCTGTGCACATTGCCACTGCTGCTATCAAGCCTGCCCGTTGTCACTGTTTCACACGCCGCTTGACATCCCCTCAGCGTGTGCCACCCGGTGCAGACTGCCCCCAGTTAGTACGCCACTGCTGGCACTGCAGGGCCCCACTCGGCTGCAGGCCCCATAGAACTTGCATGGGTCGCTATGGCGGTAGTTCCGCCACTGCACAGCGCACTCTGCTGTGAGAGCCATAATTGGCCAAAGGCAGGGTGCCTTTGGCCAGACATGACTCAGGGGGACTAAGTCCATGAACCACACCATATAAGGCTGCTTACATAGCGGCTGTGTATAGTGTGTGACTGTGGATGGAGATAGATTGAGCTAGTTTAGGCAGGCAAGTTAGTTAGATAGTGGCAGTGTATTTAACCACTAGCTGACCGCCCACTGTCAAATGACGGCGGGACGGTTCAGCTACTGTGGCGGGACGCCGTCATATGACGTCGTCTACAATTTGGCCACTGGGGGGCGCGCGCGCGCGCCGCGGGAGGCGCGCGCGCGCGCCCGCCGCATAGCTGGGGCCTCGGTGCGCGTGCCCGGCGGTCGCGATGACCGCCAGGCACCCGCGATTGCCCGGTAATCGAGCAGGACGTGGATCGGTGTGTGTAAACACACAGATCCACGTCCTGTCAGAGGAGAGGAGACCGATGGTGTGTCCCTTGTACATAGGGACACCGATCGGTCTCCTCCCCCAGTCAGTCCCCTCCCCCCACAGTAAGAATCACCAAGATAGGGTACACATTAACCCCTGCAGCGCCCCCTAGCGTTAACCCCTTCCCTGACAGTCACATTTATACAGTAATCAATGCATTTTTATAGCACGGATCGCTGTATAAATGTGAATGGTCCCAAAAATGAGTCAAAAGTGTCCGAAGTGTCCGCCGCAATGTCGCAGTCACGATAAAAAAAATCGCAAATCGCCGCCATTACTAGTAAAAAAAAAATAATAATAAAAATGCTATAAATCTATCCCCTATTTTGTAGACGCTATAACTTTTGCGCAAACCAATCAATATACGCTTATTGCGATTTTTTTTACCAAAAATATGTAGAAGAATACGTATTGGCCTAAACTGAGGAAAAAATTTTGTTTAAAAAAAAAAAAAAAATTGGATATTTATTATAATAAATAGTAAAAAATATTATGTTTTTTCAAACTTGTCCCTCTTCTTTTGTTTATAGCGCAAGAAATAAAAACCGCAGAGGTGATCAAATACCACCAAAATAAAGCTCTATCTGTGGGGAAAAAATGATAAAAAATTTATTTGGGTACAGCGTTGCATGACCGCGCATTTGTCATTCAAAATGCGACAGCGCTGAAAGCTGAAAAATGGCTTGGTCAGTAAGGAGGTGTTCGTGGCTGGTAGGCAAGTAGTTAATATATACAGTTGCTCATAAGTTTACATAGAAAGGCAGAATTTATGATTTTTTGGCCATTTTTCAGAGAATATGAATGATAACACAAATACTTTTTTTCACTCATGGTTAGTGTTTGGCTGAAGCCATTTATTATCAATCTACTGTGTTTACTCAAATCATATGTTTACTTAAATCATAATGACAACAGAAACTACCCAAATGACCCTGATCAAAAGTTTACATACCCCAGTTCTTAAAGGGGAGGGCCAGACGGGGAAAAAAAAATTAAAAGTCAGCAGCTACAAACACTGTAGCTGCTGACTTTTAACCACTTCAGCACGGGGCGATTTTACCCCCTTCCTTACCAGAGCACTTTTTGCGATTCGGCACTGCGTCGCTTTAACTAACAATTGCGCGGTCGTGCAGCGTTACACCCAAACAAATTGACGTCCTTTTTTCCCACAAATAGAGCTTTCTTTTGGTGGTATTTCATCACCTCTGCGGTTTTTATTTTTTGCGCTATAAACAAAAGAAGAGCGATATTTTGCTATAATAAATATCCCATTTTTTTTTTAAAAAAATATTTTTTTACTCAGTTTAGGCCGATGCGTATTCTTCTACATATTTTTGGTAAAAAAAATCGCAATAGGCGTATATAGATCGGTTTGCGAAAACGTTATAGCGTCTACAAAATAGGGGCTAGATTTATTGCATATTTTTTTTTTTTACTAGTAATGGCGGCGATCTGCGATTTATTTTTTTCGTGACTGCGACATTGCGGCGGACACTTCGGACACTTTTGACACATTTTTGGGACCATTCACATTTACACAGCGATCGTTGCTATAAAATTGCAGTGATTACTGTGTAAATGTGACTGGCAGGGGTTAACACTAGGGGGCGCTGCAGGGGTTAATATGTTCCCGGGTAGTGATTCTAACTGTGGGGGCAGGGGACTCACAAGGGGAGGAGACCGATCGGTGTTCCTCCGTACTGGGAACACATGATCGGTCTCCTCTCCACTGACAGGACGTGGAGCTGTGTGTTTACACACACAGCTCCACGGTCCCGCGCGGTCCCGCTGTTTTCACGGGCAATCGCGGGTGCCCGGCGGACATCGCGGCCGCCGGGCACGCGCACCAGGTCCCGAGCGACGCCGCGGGCACGCGCGTGCCCCCTAGGCGGCCGGGAATGGTAGGATGTCATATGACACCCACCCAGGATGGGAGATCCACCTTGTGGGCGTCAAATGACTATGGCCGGGTAATGAAGGGGTTAATAAGCAGACTTACCTGTCCTGGGTGCCTGCGATGTCCCTCGGGTCTCGGTTCCCGGCGCCGCCATTCCACCTAAGGGAAACAGGCAGCGTAGCCTTGCTGGCTTCACTGCCCGTTTCCTAATGCGCATGCGCGAGTCGCGCAGCGCTTTGTGAATGGGGAACACGTTGTGTTGTGGGACACACAGTTCCCATAACACACCTCACCCCATTCACTAGAAGACGGCGCTAGGAGCAGAAGACTGAACAGCTCCGCGGAACAAGAAGAGGCAGATTAGGACGATCTGCCTAGCAACAGCAATTTCTGGTAAGTAAAAAAAAAAATTTTTTTTTTTTTGATTTTACATTTTTATAAAAAATTTTATGAAGTTTTTTTTTTCAGGGTGGCCCTCTACTTTAATACCTTGTAATGCCCCCTTTAACATCAATGACAGCTTGAAGTCTTTTGTGGTATTTGTGAATGAGGCTCTTTATCTACTCGTAAAGCGGCCCAAACCTCTTGGCAAAAAGCCTCCAGGTCCTGTAAATTCTTGGGCTGTCTTGCATGAACTGCACGTTTGAGATCTCCCCAGAGTGGCTCAATGATATTGAGGTCAGGAGACTGAGATGGCCACTCCAGAATCTTCACTTCACTCCAGGCCCTTCAGGTCTGGTATGGATTTTAAGGGGAACCCCACGCCAAAATTGTACCCCTACCCATTCACCAAAAAAAAGTGTCCCGCGATGTTCACCCATCTTCAATCGATCGGAGGCGTCCTGCCGACTGCTGTCTTGTGGCTGTGACAGCTGTTATATAGGCAAGGGCGGGGCCACCCGGTGACGTAAATGGGTAACCTTGCCCCCCTCTGATGTCACGTGATGTCAAAAGGGGGCTGGGTCACCCAGTTACATCACCAGGTGGCCCTGCCCTTGCCTATATAACAGCTGTCACAGCCATTCACATGGGGTGGGATCTAGGGACCCCCTTGTTAAAGGGTGTTTCCAGATTCCAATAAGCCTCCCCACCCGCAGACCCCCACAACCACCGGGCAAGGGTAGTGGGGATGAGTCCCTTTTCCCAATCAACATGGGGACAAGGTGCTTTGGGGGGACGAGCTTGATTGGATAAGGGTCTGGTATGGATTTTGGGGGGGACCCCCACACCATTTAAAAAAAAAAAAAAAACATTGTACCCCTATCCATTCACCAAACACGTGGCAAAAAAAGTAAAAACTGTTTTTGACAATTCCCTTATTTAAAAAAAAAATGGCTTCTCCTGTCACAGCCATTCACATGGGGGGGGGGTATCTTGTTAAAGGAGGCTTCCAGATTCCGATAAGCCCCCCCGCCCGCAGACCCCCACAACCACCGAGCAAGGGTTGTGGGGGTGAGGCCCTTGTTCGGATAAGGGTCTGGTATGGATTTTGGGGGGACCCCCACGCCATTTTGTTAAAAAAATTGACGCTGGGTTCCCCTTAAAATCCATACCAGACCTGAAGCTTGTCCCGGGCAAGGGTTGTGAGGATGAGGCTCTTGTCCCCATCAGGACCCCAAAACACCCTCCCCATGTTGAGGGCAAGCGGCCTGGTATGGTTTGGATAAGGGTCTGGTATGGATTTTAGGGGGGACCCCCACGCCATTTTTTTTATTTTTGCGCAGGGTTATCCTTAAAATCCATAGCAGACCTGAAGGGTGTGGGGAACCCAACGCCATTTTTTTACATTTTCTCCTTAATATCCATACCAGGCCCAGGCCTGGTATGGACTGGGGAGGGGGGACCGCATGTCATTTTTTTCAATATTTTTTCATCTATATTACCGGGAGCCGACAATAAATTACAGCCGCAAGCAATTTTAAATGAAATTTAAATGAAATTTTTTCCTTAGAAATGTAATTTTGCTGTGGTACTGTAATAAAATGTAATTGTGCTGTGGTACTGTAATAAAATGTAATTTTGCTGTGGTAATATAATAAACATTGGAAAGATGCGCTACTTTACAGGCAGACTAATGCCGCGTACACACGAAGGGACAATCCCGCGGGATTATCCTCTGGACTGAAGTCCAGCGGATAATCCCCTCGTGTGTGGGCGCCGGCGGACTTTTTGGCGCCAAAGTCCGGCGGACCAAAGTTTTAAGTTTTGTTTTAAAATTATCCGCTGGACTTGGCAGTCCAGCGGACAATCCCGCCGTTAGTGGGCAAGTCCGCGGGACTTTTGAAATGAACGGACTTGCCGCTCATCGGCAAGTCCGTTCATTTAGCACGTGACTTCAGGTTACGTAGCTAGCGTAGGCAGTTACTGCCGCCGCGCTAGCTCCGTGACCTGGCATGGATTTAAAGGGACTCCCCACGCCGAAAAAACGGCGTGGGGGTTCCCCCCAAATCCATGTCAGACCCTCATCCGAGCACGCAGCCTGGCAGGCCAGGAAAGGGGTGGGGACGAACGAGCGCCCCCCCCCCCCCCTCCTGAGCCGTACCAGGCCGCGTGCCCTCAACATGGGGGGTGCCCTGGGGAAAGGGGGGCCGTGCGGCCCCCCCACCCCAAAGCACCTTGTCCCCATGTTGATGAGGACAAGGGCCTCTTCCCGACAACCCTGGCCGTTGGTTGTCGGGGTCTGCGGGCGGGGGCTTATCGGAATCTGGGAGCCCCCTTTAATAAGGGGGCCCCCAGATACCGGCCCCCCACCCTATGTGAATGAGTATGGGGTACGATGTACCCCTACCCATTCACCTAAGGTGTAAAATGTAAAGTACAAAAAACACACACACTTTTGAAAAAATATTTTATTGCACTGCTCCGGGGGTCTTCTTCCGTCTTGGGGGTCTTCTCGCCGGACTCCTCCGCTCTCTTCTGCTCTTTTACCTAGCTCTTTCACGAGCGGGGGGAGTCCGGCTACCTTCTTCGTCGTCGCCGCCGTCGTCTGGGGGTCTCGATCCGCCTTCGGGGTCTTCCGGGGGTCTCTTCTGTTCTTGCGGCGGTCGTCGTCTTCCGCGCCGCCGGCGCCGCCTTCTTCTTCTTCTTGTCCTTCTTCTTGTTCTTCTTCTTCCGATGTTGACCCGACGCTGTCTCTGCCCGGAATGCTTGTGCCGCTCTGCGCTGCGACTTATATAGGGGAATGGGGACAGGGTCACATGCACATGTCACATGGTGACCCCGCCCCCTTGTGTTGTCACAGTCCCGGAGGATGCTGGGACTGTGACATCGCAAGGGGGCGGGGTCACCATGTGACATGAACATGTGACCCTGTCCCCCATGTCCCTATATAAGTCCGAGCGCAGAGCGGCACAGGCATTCCGGGCAGAGACAGCGACGGGTCAACATCGGAAGAAGAAGAAGAACAAGAAGGACAAGAAGAAGAAGAAGGCGGCGCCGGCGGCGCGGAAGACGACGACCGCCGCAAGAACAGAAGAGACCCCCGGAAGACCCCCGAAGGCGGATCGAGACCCCCAGACGACGGCGGCGACGACGAAGAAGGTAGCCGGACTCCCCCCGCTCGTGAAAGAGCTAGGTAAAAGAGCAGAAGAGAGCAGAGGAGTCCGGCGAGAAGACCCCCAAGACGAAGAAGACCCCCGGAGCAGTGCAATAAAATATTTTTTCAAAAGTGTGTGTGTTTTTGTACTTTACATTTTACACCTTAGGTGAATGGGTAGGGGTACATCATACCCCATACTCATTCACATAGGGTGGGGGGCCGGTATCTGGGGGCCCCCTTATTAAAG
Source organism: Lithobates sylvaticus (assembly GCA_028564925.1). NCBI lineage: Eukaryota > Metazoa > Chordata > Amphibia > Anura > Ranidae > Lithobates > Lithobates sylvaticus. The sequence goes on along the minus strand of CM053030.1, from coordinate 201,580,947 downwards.
GGGGCTCCCAGATTCCGATAAGCCCCCGCCCGCAGACCCCGACAACCAACGGCCAGGGTTGTCGGGAAGAGGCCCTTGTCCTCATCAACATGGGGACAAGGTGCTTTGGGGTGGGGGGGCCGCACGGCCCCCCTTTCCCCAGGGCACCCCCCATGTTGAGGGCACGCGGCCTGGTACGGCTCAGGAGGGGGGGGCGCTCGTTCGTCCCCACCCCTTTCCTGGCCTGCCAGGCTGCGTGCTCGGATGAGGGTCTGACTTGGATTTGGGGGGAACCCCCACGCCGTTTTTTCGGCGTGGGGATTCCCTTTAAATCCATGCCAGCTTGCGGAGCTAGCGCGGCGGCATTTACTGCCTACGCTAGCTACGTAACCTGAAGTTACGTTCAAAATGAACGGACTGCTCCGTGTGTGGGCAAGTCCGTTCATTTTCAAAAGTCCCGCGGACTTTTGGCCGGCGGATTATCCACTGGAGAAGTCCGTGCGTGTGTGGGCAAGTCCACACGCTCGGAAAGTCCAGCGGACCTAGCTGGAAAGTCCCGCGGGATTGTCCGCTGGACTAGGTCCGCCGGCAAAAGTCCGCACGTGTGTACGCGGCATAAGGGGAACCATAGTTTCATTTTTATTGTTTCACTTTAAGCATTATTATATCACTGCTTCTTAAAAAACGGTTGTTTTTAAAACTTTTTTTTGCATCGATACATGTCCCCTGGGGCAGTACCCAGGTCTCCATACACTTTTTATGGCAATAACTTGCATATAAGCCTTTAACATTAGCACTTTTGATTTTTCATGTTCGTGTCCCATAGACTTTAATAGGGTTCGCATGTTCGTACATATTTTTTGTCTGTTCGCATGTTCTGGTGCAAACCAAACCGGGGGGGTGTTCAGCTCATCCCTACACTATACCTCCTGCTCAACTGCCTGATAGGTGCTGGCTTCAAGCAGCCCATGACCCGTACCACATTCATAGCATTCCAAAAAGGATAAAGAAGCAGTTTTCCATCATAAAAGTCTGCTATGAAAATGTATTAGTACGTTCGAATCAGGCCCATTATTTCTAAATAAAGCTTTCCATAAGATTATATGTGCGTTTATATTACTATGTATCTTCATCTGAAGTTCAGTTCTGTGTTGCCAAGTCCCAGTTTTATCTACTTGTATCATTTTAGTTATTGTTAGCTTGCATCTTGGATGTGATGTCAGCAACCCCAGCACACTCAAATCTGTCCATATAATTCTTCTTCGCTCCTCCCCTGACAGCTGCATAAAAAATATTTATGGAAGAGAAAAACAGCAAGCATTGTAAGTGCTGATTTTTTTTTTTTTTTTTTGTTCTTGTACCTGCAATTTTGTGGTTGCATGTTAGTAGAGCTTACTGGTACAACTTTAACATACTGTTTTTCCTCCGAGTAACCTGCATTTGAAAAATTGCCCATCCTTGAGCACTTCAACTAAAATTCAGTACCAGCGCTAACATAAAATACAGGGAGTAATTTGTAAATACTGGAAGAAAGAAAATTAGAAATGTCATTCAAAATAACTTGATTCCAGCTGACCTTTTCGGTAAATGAAATCCTGACTAGTTGCTATTAGCAGCAGAGATATTTTCCGTTCCCTGGTCAGCTGTATACATGGAGTGATCATGTGGCTGAATAGACATATATAAACACCGGTGACTGATTGTATCCTTGCTTTTGGTTTAGATTGCGTGCTATCACCTTAATGGGGTGTTTTTAGTAATTTCATAACATTCACAGGATTATTGGACTAATTGGATTTTAATTCAGAATGACTGCGACGGCATAAAAATCAGCTTCCACTTTCCACACAAGCTAATGAGAAGGTCTCTTGCATACGAGCTGGATATAAATACAGAGCCTTGCTATAAATATTTCATATGCAATTAATTGAATCCTGCCCTAGCTGGATGTGCTATTATATTTTATAAATGTTAACCAAATGAGAAATGAAGAGTAAAAAGGAAAATCCAATTTTTTTTCGTTCCCATCTCATGTATAAAAAGGATTGGCTATATGCACATTGATAGAGACAATAAATATATATGTATTTAACTAGGGGGTTACCTTCTATGAGACGACAACATGTACAGTAGCAAGGCCTGGGTTAATTTACTGTAGCTGGTTTCTTCTACAAAAAAAAAATATGGTTAATTAATTAGGCTTTAGCTTGACACAGTGGCTTTCGAGAGATTTTTTTTCTCATTGAGCTGCCTGCAAATAGATTCATAGCTGTAATTGTCCCATTGAGTGACCCTCTCGAAGAGAAGGCTAATTAAAGCAGCCATCAGCTGGGAATGTGTAAGTGTGACACTTGTCAGCATGTGGCATTTCATAAACAAAGCCCCTCTGCTCCCTGGTAATGGCCAATTGGAAGTCCATTAGTCACTAAAATCAAATGTTGTTTTTGTCTTCTTTTCTAGGCTCACAACAAATCTAATACCCTAGTAGGGAAATAGGTCTTAAATGAATTTATACAAACCATAATAAATACATCATATGTGTTACACATATATAATCTGTAGGCTATATCTACAATCTATAAATATGCTAACAAATGGTATCAATAACTGTTAGAGCAAAAAAAAAACAGTGCAACTTAAGAAAGAATGAAATCTATTGGCAGTTCATAATCAGTTTATCAGTCCATAGAGGAGGATGATAGGGTCTGGTGGGCTGCTGTCCTTCAGAGAGAGCTAACTCTGTATACAGACATTGAGAGAGAAAAACAAGGAAGCGCCACCTAAGTGCAGTATTAGGATAAATATTTAATGGCAAGGTACTTAACCACTTGCCTACTGGGCACTTAAACCCCCTTCCTGCCCAGACCAATTTTCAGCTTTCGGTGCTCTCACACTTTGAATGACAATTACTCAGTCATGTAACACTGTACCCAAATTCATTTTTTGTCCTTTTTTCATACAAATAGAGCTTTCATTTGGTGGTATTTGATCACCTCTGGGTTTTTTATTTTTTGCGCTATAAATGAAAAAAGACCCAAAAATTTTGGAAAAAAAAACAAAAATGTTTCTTTGTTTCTGTGATAAAATTTTGAAAATTATTAATTTTTTTCATGAACTTTGGCCACAATTTATACTGCTACATATCTTTGGTACAAATAACCCAAATTAGTGAATATTATTTGGTCTTTGTGAAAGTTAGAGAGTCTAAAAGCTGTGGTGCAAATCATAAAAAATTGATCACACCTGATGTACTGGTGACCTATCTCATTTATTGCGACCCAAACAAGCCAAGAAAGTACAAATACCCCCCAAATTACCCCTTTTTGTAAAGTAGACATTCCAAGGCATTTGGTAAGAGGCATGGTGAGCTTTTTGGTGTTGTCATTTTTTCCCACAATTCTTTGCAAAATGTAGATTTTTTTTTCCACAAAATTGTCATTGTAATAGGTTATTTCTCTCACATGGCATGTGTATACCACAAATAATGTCCCAAAATACATTCTGCTACTCCTCCTGATTATTACGATACCACATGTGTGGGACTTTTTCACAGCCTGGCCACTTAGAGAGGCCCAACATGCAGGGAGCACCATCGCGTGTTCTAGGAGCATAAATTACACATCTAACTTGTTGACTACCTATTACACTTTTGAAGGCCCTGGAGCACCAGGACAATGACACGTGGCACTGATACGTGGCACAGATGGCACGTGACACTAATGTGACACTGATGACAGATGGCCCTAATACGTGGCACTGATGACAGTTGGAACTAATATGTGGCACTGATGACATATGGCACTAATACGTGACACTGATGACATATGGCACTTATACGTGGCACTGATGACAGATGGCACTAATACGTGGCACTGATGACAGATGGCACTAATACGTGGCACTGATGACATTTGACACTGATGACAGATGGCACTGATACGTTGCCTGATGACACGTGACACTGACAGGTGGCACTGATGACACGTGGCACTGGGGACAGGTGGCACGTGGCACTGGGGACAGGTGGCACTGGGGGCAGGTGGCACTGATAGGTGGCACTGGGGACAGGTGGTACATGGGACAGATGACACTGATAGGTGGCACTGGGGACAGATGGCACTGATAGGTGGCACAGGGGACAGATGGCACTGATAGGTGGCACAGGGGACAGATGGCACTGATAGGTGGCACTGGGGACAGGTGGTACTGGGGACAGGTGGTCATGTGTGTGTGTGTGTTTCACTGTGTTTTTTTTTTTGTAGGAGGCCCACTGGAAGGTGTCATGGAGTCTTTCTCTGAGCACACATGGAACAGGCAGCTACGAAGGCAGTTACATCAGCACATAGACTAGGCCACCAGAATTGTTGAGAAATGGCCCAAAAGAGTTGATTCTTTCCAGGGTGGCCAGCAGCCTTGGGAGAATGGTCTGGAGAACGGCAGTACCGAAACTCTCTGGGACAAAGCAGCGGGTACAAGGTTTCTCAAGAGGAGGATGGACCTGAGCAGCAAGAATTTTGTCACCCAAAGGAGAAGTAAAAACCGTAGCCAGAATATGATCAGGAGGAATCACAGGAATCGGAACCGACTCCATCTTGGAAGTGGAGGAAAATTGTCGTGACAAAGCGTCAGCCCTTACATTCTTCATACCGGGTAAGAATGAAACAATGTAATTGAAACTAGACACGAAAAGAGCCCATTGCGCTCTTCTAGGAGAGAGATGTTTAGCCTCAGACAAGAATGTGAGATTCTTAAGGTCAGTAAGAATGAGAACTGGCACAGTGGTACCTTCGGGGAGATGTCTCCATTTTTTCAGGGCTAAAATGATCGCTAACAGCTCTCTGTCACCAATCTCGTAATTGCACTCCGCAGGTGACAATTTCTTGGAAAAGTAGCCACAAGGATGCATAGCGATCTCAGAGATGGACATTGAGACTGAAGGGCGCAAACTCCAGTCTCAGAAGCATCAACCTCTAGGATAAAAGGTAACGTAGGATCAGGATGTTCCAACACAGGAGCAGAAACAAAGGCAGCCAGGAGACTCTCAAAGGCCTTAATGGACTCTGGAGATCAACTCTGTGGGTTACCGTCCTTTCTGGTCATATCAGTCAGGGGCTTGACCAGAGACGAGAAGTTACGAATAAACTTCCGATAATAGTTGGCAAAGCCAAGAAAATGCTGCAGAGGACATAAACCCACGGGTCGGGGCCACTGTAGGACTGTTGAAAGTTTCTCTGGGTCCATCGAAAAACCAGCAGTGGAAATGACATAACCCAGGAATTTAACCTATTCACAATGGAATTTGCACTTCTGCAATTTACAATAGAGATTGCTCTCCCTTAGTTTCTGAAGCACATGACAGACATCTGTGTGGTGGCTCTCCAGGGACTTGGAAAATATGAGGATATCATCGAGATAAACCACCACACATAACTGCAACTGCGTGAAACGATTGAGACCCCTATAATCATTACAAGGTCTCAGTTCACCACTCTTCTTCTCCACAAAGAAGAAACCAGCACCAGCAGGAGACAAGGATTTGCAGATGAAACCTCGAGAAAGTGCATCTGCAACATACTCCTCCATGGCCTTATCCTTCAAGACCGACAAAGGGTAAACCCGGCCACGAGGGGTTATGGCACCAGGTTGAAGGTCAAATGCGCAATCATATGACCGGTGTGGAGGCAAACTACCAGCTTGACCTTTGTCAAAGACATCGCTAAAATCGCGGTACTCCTCCGGCAGGGAGGAGAGTGAAGAGGTGCACAGGACCGTGGCTACCTTCTGAAAGCATGTCTTACTGCATTGTGGCGACAAGGAGAGAACCTCAGCACGGAGCCAATCAAAAGAGGGGTTGTGCCTCTGTAACCAAGGATAACCAATAACCAGAGGAAACTTAGGTGAGGCAATAACTTGGAATTGGATTATCTCATGGTGAAGAGCCCCTACGGCCATGGACAATAGAACAGTCTCATGAGTCACATGGGCAGGCTGTAGAGGTCTTCCGTCAAGAGCCTCAATGGCAAGTCGAGTGTCACGCAGCTGCAGCGGAATCAAGTGCTTCGATACAAAGGCAGCATCACTGAACAGGCCTGCAGTCCCAGAGTCGATTAGAGCCTGTATCTCGACGGATCACTCAGCCCAAGAAAGGGTAACTGAAACCAGGGGCTTATCCTTCTGATAACTGGGGACGAAACAACGCCACCTAAGGTCTGTCCATGACAGGACCTCAAGGTTCAGGCGTTCCCTGGAAGGGTAGGACAAGACTTCAAAAAGTGACCTGCCTGGCCACAATAAAGACATAATCTCTCCCTCCTCCTAAGGGTTCTCTCATTCGCAGAGAGACGAGTGAAGCCCAAGTGCATGGGTTAATCTTCACAGACGACTTGGTACCAGGAGGCAAGGGTGGGACTGCAAAGTTCAGAGACAAATGTACAGGAGGCTTCCGCAAGTGCTCCTTAAAAGGGAGTCTTTAAATCTGAGTCTGGATTTAATGAGGATGGCAAACATGATCAACCTCTCCAGCGTATCTCTCAGGCTGCTATCTCATCCTTGATGGTATCCAAAAGACCATGAGAAAAATCAGCCAGGAGGGCCTCATTGTTCCAAGCAACCTCTGCGGCCAGAGTACAGAATTCAATGGCGTAATCGGCAACAGTGCGGCAACGTATTCTGTTTGGACATGAGGCACTTGGCAGCAGAACCAGAGCGTGCATGAACATCAAATACCCTTTTAAAATAAGTTACAAAGGCAGGCTAACTCAAGACAACATGTTTTTTGCATCTCCCATAGAGGGTTTGCCCAGGCCAAGGCTCTCTCAAAAAGATATCGCAAAACCTACTTTGCTTCTGTCCGTGGGAAACGCCTGGGGCAGCATCTCAAAGTATATCTCAACCTGGTTGAGAAACCCTCTGCATTGGAATGGACCACCCCCAAATCGCTGGGGATGCGGAGTGGAACCAGACATACCTTTTATAGAGGTAATACTCGAGGTGGAGCAGCAGCAGGGATGGCCTGCAACACAGGTTGTACCGAAGCAGCCACAGTGGGAGATTCCAGGTGAGCCATGCGACTCTGGAGCGTTTGTAACACCATGGAAAAACTGATCCATGCGGTGATCCTGCTCATCCAGTCTGGAAAAAAATATTACCAACAAGTGGATTGCCTGCATCTTCTGAATTCATGGCATTCACCTACTGTCAGAAACCATGAATCCGACTGAGACAGAAGTACAGTTAAATCACACAGTTTAATAGTAATAAAAAAAGGTAAACAGAGTAAACGTAGTCAAAACATAGCCAGAGTTCAGGAACGGATAGTCAGACAAGCCAAAACGTCAGGGAGCCAGAGATGAGCGTAGTAGAACAGCAAGCAGGTTCTGGAGCCAGAAGGAATGTCAGCCAAGCAAGTCTTTAACAGGAACACAGGAGAGTGTCTGTCTCTAGAGATGTGACCAAGGCAAAGGCAGCAGAGATCATCTGGAAGGGACGGCTTAAGTAGGCAAGACTGACGAGGAAGGATATCATCAACATGTGAGTCACTGTGGAGAGATAGGAACTAGAAATTAGCTGAAAGCTGAGCGGCCAGCTTTGAGAAGGAAGGGTTGAGCCCAGCCCTGACAGTGTCTATGGATGTACACAGCCCATCCCGAGAGTGCCTCGGCAGGGAACCCCCATACAATTCTGGGGGCTCATGGAGAAGAAGAGGAGAGGACAGCTCTGGGAGCGGACCCCAGAAGAGGAGGTGAGGGGCAGCTCTGTGCAATACAGTTTACTATGCTTTGAATGAACACAAGAGTGGTCATGTTTGCCAGCCCCACCCCCCAACGCTCTCTATCCTGATACTAATCATCTACCCCAGCAGAAGCGGGAGGAGAAGCTAGCCAGCAGAGTTGCAGGGAGGGGCCTGGGGGATCAGTGAGGGGGTCATTATCAGAGGGGGGGAAATTGTCGGTGCTTCCGGGGATCAATTGGATTTACCAGTGTGCAGTGTGTGACAGGACACAGTGAGCCCCCCCTTCCCTCAGGGTCGTGTGCCCCACACACACTTGCACACTGAATGATACGCCACTGATATGATTGCCAGAAAGTAGTTCAGTTGCTCAGTAGCAAAGCACAGCAGTCATCCTCTCGAAGTACAGTAGACAATGATTAAAATATTAATGGCCTATAAGGTAAATTACCAGTCCAGCTGAGTGAGGTCTATACTTAACCGCAGTTCTTAAACTACTTCCTGGTCCCACAAGTTGACAAAGAAGTTGCCATTACAGCAGTTTTGTTCTACAGAGCAACTCTTAATTATTTGGAGTAATTTAACTCAATAGGGGCCACTGTGTTACCCAATACAAGTAAGTACCGCTGCTTTGGGTATCCCCCTTAATGCTCAGACCACTAACCACCAATTTATCTGAGACTATGTTAATAAATTAGAGCCATTACAACAGTAAAATCAGACTGTATATGCAGTAAAGAATGTTTGTTATACTCACTGTGGAACCTAAGGGGTTAATCTTCTGCATTGTGTAAAAAGGCTGTTTTATCCTGTCTTCTCTGTCCCTCCCCTTCTTTTACTGTCCCCAATCCACCTGCTGATAGAACAGAGCCCTAGGAGGCACACTGCACATGCTCAGTTTGGTGTGTATTGATAGCGAGGTTTTTTTTGGAGGGGGGGGTGCATGGAATCAGCACAGGGCCAATCAGCATTGTCCAGATAGAAAGTCAGGGGTCATGCAGCCTCATAAAACAGTCAGAGGAGAACTGGTCCACTGCATTTTGGGTGCAGAGCAATTTATGCACATTTTACACACAGTTTTATATGTACTCCCACTGCCTTTTTTTAGACCGTGCATTTTCAGAAAATGCACAGTCTAATAGAAATCAATAGGTGCGCACAAAAAAAAAAACGTAAGTAAACTGCAGATACAATCATGCTGCACCTAAACTGCAGTGCACTGGTGTGAAACCTCTGTTATGCCGCGTACACACGAAGGGACTATCCCGCGGGATTATCCGCTGGACCGAAGTCCAGCGGATAATCCCCTCGTGTGTGGGCGCCGGGGACTTTTTTTGGCCAAAGTACGGCGGACTAAAGTTTTAAGTTTTGTTTTAAAATTATCCGCTGGACTTGGCAGTCCAGCGGACAATCCGGCCGTGTGTAGTATGGTCCGGCGGACCAAAAAGGACGCATGCTCAGTAGCAAGTATTTTTCTAGTATTTTTAGTTTTCTAGTCCCGTCGTACGTGCTGTACGTCATCGCGTGAACCGTCGGACTTTTTGCGTGATCGTGTGTGGTCAAGTCCGTTCGCTTTTTAGTCCAGCGGACCCAGCTGGAAAGTCCAGCGGATTGTCCGCTGGACTTAGGTCCGCCGGGAAAAGTCCCTTCGTGTGTACGCGGCATTATGATTACTAACAAATATGTGCACATGAGCTGGGCAGATTGGATATGTAAACATGAGCTGGGCAGATTGGATATGTAAACATGAGCTGGGCAGATTGGACTCACTGGGCAGAAGGAACCACAACTGTACAATACAGTTTGTAGAGTAGAGCAGTTAGGACTATACAAAATAAAGCACAGTGCACAGTGTAAAGCCATATCAAGTATAGAACATAAAGCACAGTGCCAGTGTTGGTCATCTTACTTTAAAAAAGTAACTATAACGACTTGGAAACTAGCTGTATGTACCTGTGGAATGTCATTGATTATTATCACCAAACGTCGCAATAGAAGCTGGCTGTTAGATGAATGACTGTTCATTTATTGTATAACCCCTTTTTCTGATGTGATACCTCTTGAAACGAATGAAAAGTGTACCAATGTCATAACCTGTTATGTGCAAAATTTGAATAAAGTTTTTTGTTAAAAAAGTAACTAGTTAAGTTACAAATTACTTCTCCCAAAAAGTAATTGCGTTAGTAACTCAGTTACTACATTGGAAAAGTAATTAGTTACGCAGCAAAGTAGGAGCCCTAGGAGGCACACTGCACATGCTCAGTTTGGTGTGTATTGATAGCGAGGTTTTTTTTGGAGGGGGGGGTGCATGGAATCAGCACAGGGCCAATCAGCATTGTCCAGATAGAAAGTCAGGGGTCATGCAGCCTCATAAAACAGTCAGAGGAGAACTGGTCCACTGCATTTTGGGTGCAGAGCAATTTATGCACATTTTACACACAGTTTTATATGTACTCCCACTGCCTTTTTTTAGACCGTGCATTTTCAGAAAATGCACAGTCTAATAGAAATCAATAGGTGCGCACAAAAAAAAAAAACGTAAGTAAACTGCAGATACAATCATGCTGCACCTAAACTGCAGTGCACTGGTGTGAAACCTCTGTTATGCCGCGTACACACGAAGGGACTATCCCGCGGGATTATCCGCTGGACCGAAGTCCAGCGGATAATCCCCTCGTGTGTGGGCGCCGGCGGACTTTTTTTTGGCCAAAGTACGGCGGACTAAAGTTTTAAGTTTTGTTTTAAAATTATCCGCTGGACTTGGCAGTCCAGCGGACAATCCGCCGTGTGTAGTATGGTCCGGCGGACCAAAAAGGACGCATGCTCAGTAGCAAGTATTTTTCTAGTATTTTTAGTTTTCTAGTCCCGTCGTACGTGCTGTACGTCATCGCGTGAACCGTCGGACTTTTTGCGTGATCGTGTGTGGTCAAGTCCGTTCGCTTTTTAGTCCAGCGGACCCAGCTGGAAAGTCCAGCGGATTGTCCGCTGGACTTAGGTCCGCCGGGAAAAGTCCCTTCGTGTGTACGCGGCATTATGATTACTAACAAATATGTGCACATGAGCTGGGCAGATTGGATATGTAAACATGAGCTGGGCAGATTGGATATGTAAACATGAGCTGGGCAGATTGGACTCACTGGGCAGAAGGAACCACAACTGTACAATACAGTTTGTAGAGTAGAGCAGTTAGGACTATACAAAATAAAGCACAGTGCACAGTGTAAAGCCATATCAAGTATAGAACATAAAGCACAGTGCCAGTGTTGGTCATCTTACTTTAAAAAAGTAACTATAACGACTTGGAAACTAGCTGTATGTACCTGTGGAATGTCATTGATTATTATCACCAAACGTCGCAATAGAAGCTGGCTGTTAGATGAATGACTGTTCATTTATTGTATAACCCCTTTTTCTGATGTGATACCTCTTGAAACGAATGAAAAGTGTACCAATGTCATAACCTGTTATGTGCAAAATTTGAATAAAGTTTTTTGTTAAAAAAGTAACTAGTTAAGTTACAAATTACTTCTCCCAAAAAGTAATTGCGTTAGTAACTCAGTTACTACATTGGAAAAGTAATTAGTTACGCAGCAAAGTAACTGACTTTTTTTTTTAAATATTCTATACGTGTAACTAAGGGGCGGGTCTAGTATTACTGTAACCAAGGGGCGCATTTATTATTATTGTTATATATCGTGTAACCAAGGGGCTGCTCTATTATTACTCTAACCAAGGGGCAGATCTGTTATAGCGTGTAAGCAAGTGGCGCGTCTATTATTATTATATCGTGTAAGGGGCGGGTCTATTATTATATCGTGTAAGGGGCGGATGGCTACAGAAGAGGGCGAATGTTAAATTAATGGGCAGAGCTCAATATATAACAATAATAATAAATGCGCCCCTTGGTTACAGTAATACTAGACCCGCCCCTTACTTACATGATAGACGCCCCTTGCAGAGTAGCACGAGCATCAGGAGCGTGCGGCATCGCCTCGTACAATTACGTTTATGTTAACTGCGCCTGCGCGGTGTAGAGTTCACTCAGAGCTGTTTAGGTTCGGCAATTTTCGGAAGCTCCGTAGTCCTTCGTACTGCGCAATCCCTGCGCCTGCGCAGTACAGGGGGTCCTTATCCGGCGGGGGAACATTTTCGGCAGGACACCGGAATTACACTACTGCCATCTAGTGGCGGTAGATGTAATTGAGGTAACTAAGCCAAAGTAATGGGAACTGAGTTACCATGAGGGGAAAAGTAATCAGTTAGATTACTCGTTACCCTCTAAAGTAACTGCGTTAGGTAACTCAGTTTATTTTAACTCAGTTACTTACATCACTGCACAGTGCACACAGTGAAATGGTGTAGAGTTTAGAATTTACTGCACAGTGCAAACTAACGCATTGCGCATTAATAGTTCAGCAGTTTCAAAGAATGCAAAAAGATAATTTAAATGAAGTGTCTTGGAGATGAAAGGGGGTGTTATGGAGACTGATGGCTGTGGCAAAAATAGAAGCTAATATTGGAAGGAGTATAAACTAATTGTGGAGGGAGTACAATATAAGAGTGGATGTTGCAGAAGGCAGACATAAGCTAATAGTGAAGGTGGTGGCAATAGCTAGCAGGGGAGCATAGAGACAAAACATGCAGTGCCAGATGTAGCAAAATGAGGACATATAATGGCAAAAGAAAATAAGGAGGGATGGACCGAATGATCAGACAGGGAGCAACTGTATTGTAATTTACTAAACGGGTGGAAGGTAAAAGCCATAATGCAAAACAGGTTCAGGGTGGTAAAAAAACATGCTTACACTGCAGAATAATAAAAGCTACACAAACATATGAAAGCTGCACAAATGTCTCTGTGACTCAATCAGGGTAAATTGTGGCTTGACAGCATGATCTCTATAAGACTCTATAACAACAGAGAGTCAAGCTGATAATCACTGCTTAAAGTGGTTGTAAACCTAGTTACACCACTTGTACCTACAGGTAAGCTAATAATAAGGCTTACCTGTATGTACTGTAAATATCTCCTAAACCTGCACGGTTTAGGAGATATTTACCATATACGCTTGTGCCGACATCATCGGCGCATGCACACTGAAGAAGCGGCTCGTTTATGCCGTTTCTTCAGCAGCCATGCCGCTTCTGCAGAGTGACGTCATCACGGCTCCGGCCAATCACTTCGCCGGAGCCCACAACCTGGAAATAACCCTGGTAGACATGTCGCCGGTCACAGCGGTGTGCGGAGCTGCTGCAACAGCTTTGATCTAAGGTAAGTATTTCATAATGAGCTAGTATGCGATGCATACTTGCTCATTATGCCTTTGTCTTACAGGGTTTGTTTTTTTGGGGGGGTTCACAACCACTTTAAGCTAAATAGTTCAAAACACAGCTACTTGGGATTTTCCTCTGGTAGCACAGGGGAACAGTTGGAGGGATCCTGACTCTCCCTCAGTAGTATATAATGTTAAAGGTGTGGGTTTCTGTAACTTAAGTATCAAATACCTTTGGTACAACGGCGCTCAGCTGAACTCTCTCTCTGCTTCTCTCCCAGTGTCAGTGTGGGATCTCAGCCCCCCCCCCCTCCCTCGGCAGGCGCTCAGCTGATCTCCACTGCTCTCCTCTTCGACAGCTCGGGCGGGCGCTATAAGAAAGTATTTGCACAATTATATTGCAGCTACACACACCTTTTACATTATATAATCCTGTAATAGAGATGATTCTAGGATTTTAGAAAAACTTTTATTATGTTCACACTGGGGATTCCCGACAGATAGGGGGAGAGAAGATAGCACATTGCATGGCAAGCCCTACCCCGAAAATAAGCCCTAGTTTTGGTTGCAAAAAGGAATATAAGACCTGGGCTTATTTTCGGGGAAACACGGTAAGTTTACTGTTACAATGCTACTGTAAGTAATAAATTACACAGCGCTAGCAAACATTTTGATGTCAGTTATCTCATGTTTCAGAGTTCACCACAGTATTTCTATGTTTATTCTGACTTACATTTAAATACTAATTAAAAATAATTCAATGTTAAAACAAGAAGGCGGCTTTGCAGTAGATTGTTTAAGTTGTTTTTCTCTTCCATAATTTTTATTGAAAAGATTAACAAAGTTACAGAAATAGCAAACACCCATTTGTGGATTAACATTCTCAGTAAGGAAGGCTTCAACACATTTCTATTTTGACAGGGTGATACAGAAATTTACAAAATGCAATTAAAGTAGTTGAAAAGGGTAGAAGGATTGTTACCTTAACCACTTCAGCCCCGGGAGAATTTACCCTCTTCCCGACCAGAGTACTTTTTACAATTTGGCACTGCCTCGCTTTAATTGCGCGGTCATGCAATGTTGTACCCAAACAAAATGTACGTCCTTTTTTTCCCACAAATAAAGATTTCTTTTGATGGTATTTGATTGCCTCTGCGATTTTTTTATTTTTGCGATATAAATGGAAAAAGTTTAGAAAAAAAAATGATATTTTCTACTTTTTGTTATAAAAAAAATTTAATGAACTCAATTTTAGTCATACTTTTAGGCCAACATTTATTCAGCCACATGTCTTTGGTAAAAAAAAATGTCAATAAGCGTATATTTATTGGTTTGCACAAAAGTTATAGCGTCTACAAACTAGGGTACAATATCTAGAATTTACGCAGCTTTTTAGTTTATGACTACCCATCTCATTTCATGAGGTGATAAAATGGCAGGGCAGTACAACCCCCCCCCCCCCCCTCAATGACCCGATTTTGGAAAGTAGACACCCCAAGGAAATAGCTGAGAGGCATGTTGAGCCCATTGAATATTTAATTTTTTTGTCACAAGTGATTAAAAAATGACAAAAAAAAAAGGAAATTACACAAAGTTGTTACTAAATGATATATTGCTCATACATGCCATGGTTATATGTGGAATTACACCCCAGAATACATTCTGCGCCTTCTCCTGAGTATTGGGATACCTCGCGTGTGAGACTTTTTTTGGGAGCCTAGCCGGTGCCACGTAAAGGAACCCAAAAACCAATCACCGCCTTCAGGATTTCTAAGGGTGTACATTTTTGATTTCACTTCTCACTACCTATCACAGTTTTGAAGGCCATGAAATGCCCAGATATCACAACCCCTCCCCCCCCCCCCCAAATGACCCCATTTTGGAAAGTAGACACCCCAAGCTATTTGCTGATAGGCATGTTAAGTCCATGGAATATTTTATATTTTGCCACAAGTTGCGGGAAAATATATATATATATATTTATTTTTTTGCACAAAGTTTTCACTAAATGATATATTGCTCAAACATGCCATGGTTATATGTGGAATGACACCCCAAAATACTCACCATGCCTCTTAGCAAATACCTTGGGGTGTCTACTTTCCAAAATAGGGTAATTTGGGGGAGTTTTGTGCTATCTGGATATTTCAGGACCTCCGTAACTGTGATTGGTAGTGAGGAGTAAAATCACAATTTTACGCCTTTAGAAAGCCTGAAGGCGGTGCTTGGTTTTTGGGGTCCTGTAGGTGGCTAGGCTCCCAAAAAGTCTCACGCACATGGTATCCCCGTACTCAGGAGAAGCAGCAGAATGTATTTTGGGGTGTAATTCCACATATAACCATGCCATGTTTGAAAAATATATAATTTAGTGACAACTTTGTGTAAAAAAAAATAAAAAAAATTGTAATATTCCCAAAACTTGTGGCAAAATATGAAATATTCCATGGACACAACATGCCTCTCAGCAAAAAGTTTGAAGTGTCTTATTTCCAAAATGGGGTCATTTGGGGGGGGGGGGGGGTTGTGCTATCTTGACATTTTATTATTTATTTTAGATACTGAGGAAGTGAAATCACCATTTAAGCCCTTAGAAAGCTTGAAGGCGGTGATTGTTTTTTGTGGTCCTGTACACGGCTAGGCTCCAAAAAGTCCCACACATGTGCTATCCCTGTACTCAGGAGAAGCAGCTGAATGTATTTTGGGGTGTAATTTCACATATGCCCATGGTATGGTTGAGCAATAGATCATTTAGTGACAACTTTGTGCACACATTTTTTTTTTCATTTTCCCGCAACTTGTGGCAAAATATAAAATATTCTATGGACTCAAAATGCCTCTCATCAAACAGCTTGGGGTGTCTAATTTCCAAAATGGGGTCATTTGGGGGGGTTTTGTGCTATTTTGGCAATTTATGACCTTCAAAACTGTGATAGGTAGTGAGGAGTGAAATCAAAAATTTACACCTTTAGAAATCCTGAAGGCGGTGATTGGTTTTCGGGGTTCTGTACACAGCTAGGCTCCCAAAAAGTCTCACACATGAGATATCCCCGTACTCAGGAGAAGCAGCAGAATGTATTTTGGGGTGTATTTTCACATATAACCAAGCCATGTTTGAGCAATATATCATTTAGTGACAACTTTGTGCAAGAAAATTACTTTGAACCCCCAAACATTATATATTTTTTTAAAGCAAAGGCCCTACAGATTAAAATGGTGGGTGTTGCAATTTTTTTTTCACACAGTATTTGCGCAGCGATTTTTCAAACGCAATTTTTTGGGAAAAAACATACTTTTTTTTATTTTAATGCACTAAAACGCACTATATTGCCCAAATATTTGATGAAATAAAAAAGATGATCTTATGCCAAGAACATGGATACCAAACACAACATGCTTTAAAATTGCACACAAACATGCAGCGGCGACAAACTGCATACATTTTTAAAAGCCTTTACAGGTTACAATTTTAGATTTACAGTGGAGGTCTACTGCTAAAATTACTGCCCTGGATCTGACCTTCGCGGTGATACCTCACATGCATGGTGCAATTGCTGTTTACATATGACACCTGACCGGCGCTTGCATTCGCCTTTGCACGTGAGCACGGGACTTTTTTTTTATTTTATTTTTTTTAATTATATATTTTGCTTTTTTATTATAATTTTAAACAGTTTCTTTCATTTTTTTATCACTTTTATTGTTATCTTAGGGAATGTAAATATCCCCTATGATAGCAATCGGTAGTGACAGGTACTCTTTTCTTGAAAAAATTGGGGTCTATTAGACCCTAGATCTCTCCTCTGCCCAAATCCAAAAGACTCCACGAGGAGAGATTACATCACTTCCTCCTGCCTGTGTTTACTCTTACACAGGCAGGGAAGGCTTTTCATTCGTTGGGAGCGATCACCAGGGCCAGACCATAAATCATTGGTCTCGCCCTGGAGACTGATCGCTCCTCTAACGAACCCAACCACCGCGGGCACGGGGGGCGTGATCGCGCCCCCCACCCACAAGGAGGGCAGGACGTACAGGTACGCCCATTTGCCCACCCGTGCCATTCTGCCGACGTACATGGGCGTGCGGAGGCCGGGAAGGGGTTAATGCATTATCTGCCCCTAGTTCAAAATCACATGACAAATTGCACCCCATTTACAGGAATGGAACAGTTCAAATCATTGCAAATCATGTCATTGCGACTTTGAAAAAGGTCCTTGCATTACTTTTCTGTGATTTTATGGCGACTTGCATTGACTTCTATTAAATGAAGTACTGATTGGCAGCTTTGAAATCTCGCTCTCTCTCCTCACTGGACATGGAGATAGCAGTGGGAGCCTTTTTTACCTTTTCCTTTTTGTTTCCTTGGCAACGGTTCTTTATAAAGTACAAGTTTTTATTTATTTATTATTATCCTTTTTTATATACTGTATCTTTACTTTTTAATATAAATCTTTATACATATGAGTACATGAGATACTGACCTATTGTCCCAACTGACATATGGTGAACTGAACTGAACTGAACTGAATTTAGTTGTAAAAGCACCCGCCTGTCTATATACACAAGTTGTTGTTTTTAGGGACAGATGGTGATGCCATGATCCCCACTAGGGATGGGCGAATGGTTCGGGCTGAGCATGAGTATAGACCGAACACGGGCTGTTCGCCCGTTGGATGAAAACCCGAATTATCGGGGTGTTCGACTGTTTGCTCGGCCCACCGAAATGACCACAATGCACTGCGCCGCCACACAGTCCATCGAAAGCCCTGATTGGCTAAAGCAATGAAAGCTTTGCCCAATCAGGGCTTAGAGCACTGTCAGAGCCATGATTGGAGAAAGTAATGATGACTCTATCCAACCATGGCTCATTGCTCTTAGTCCTGCCCCACACTATTACCCCCCTACACTAATTTGTAGTGTGATATTAGCGTGGAGAGAGATAGAACAGGGCTCTGTTCAGTGCTATTAGAGAGTTACTGAGCTTTTCTGATTCTATTGTCAGTGTAGAATATCAGTTTAGTGTGAATCTAGTGATAGTTCAGTCAGTGTGAGTGTAATAACCATTTTTTTTTACTTTAGTGTCACTTTAGTGTGAATCTAGTGATAGTTCAGTGAGTGTGAGTGTAGTGACCATTCATTTTTACATTAGTGTCAGTTTATTTTGTCAGGGCAGGTTTACTGCAGTATAGTTCAGTAGATTAGTGCATGTTTAACGCAGTATACTTCTGTGTGTTACTGCATGTTTAACGCAGTATATTTCTGTGCTTTACTTCACGTTTAACGCAGTATACTTCTGTGTGTTACTGCATGTTTAACGCAGTATATTTCTGTGCTTTACTTCACGTTTAACACAGTATATTTCTGTGCATTACTGCACATTTAACGCAGTATATTTCTGTGCGTTAGTGCACATTTAACGCAGTATATTTCTGTGCATTACTGCATGTTTATACGCAGTATATTTCTGTGCGTTACTGCACGTTTAACGCAGTATATTTCAATGTGTTACTTCATGTTTAACGCAGTATATGGCAATATATTGTAATTGGATTATCTCATGGTGAAGAGCCCCTATGGCCATGGACAATGGAACAGTCTCATGAGTCACATGAGCAGGCTGTAGAGGTCTTTTCCGTCAAGAGTCTCAATGGAAAGTGGAGTGTCACGCAGCTGCAGCGGAATAGATGCTTCTATACAAAGGCAGCATCAATGAACAGGCCTGCAGCCCCAGAGTCTGTATCTCGACGGACGACTCAGCCCAAAAAAGGGTAACCAAAACCAGGGGCTTATCATTCTGGATAACTGGGGATGAAACAACGCCACCTAAGGTCTGTCCATCAAAAAGTGACCTGCCTGGCCACAATAAAGGCACAATCTCTCCCTCCTCCTAAGGGTTCTCTCATCCGCAGAGAGATGCATGAAGCCCAAGTGCATGGGTTCATCTTCACAGCCGATTCAGTACCAGGAGGCATGGGAGGTGAGGGAGGCAAGGGTGGGACTGCAAAGTTCGGAGACAAATGTACAGGAGGCTTCCGCAAGCGCTCCTTAAAAGGAAGTCTTTCTCTGAGTCTGGAGTCAATCAGGATGCAAAACATGATCAACCTTTCCAGCTCAGTTGGTATATCTCAAGCTGCTATCTCATTCTTGATGGTATCCGAGAGACCATGAGAAAAAAGCAGCCACGAGGGCCTCATTGTTCCAAGCAACCTCTGCGGCCAAAGTATGAAATTCAATAGTGTAATCGGCAACAGTTCTCATACTTTGTTTGATGGACATGAGGCACTTGGCAGCAGAAGCGGAGCGTGCGGGAATGTCAAATACCCTTTTAAAAGAAGTCACAAACTCAGGGTAACTCAAGACAACAGGTTTTTGAGTCTCGCATAGAGGGTTTGCCCAGGCCAAGGCTCTCTCAGAAAGCAAAGATATCATGAAACCTACTTTGCTTCTGTCCATGGGAAACGCCTGGGGAAGCATCTCAAGGTATATCTCAACCTGGTTGAGAAACCCTCTGCATTGGACTGGATCGCCACTAAATCGCTGGGGAAGTGGAGCGGAACGAGACATACCACTTATAGAGGTAATACTCAAGGCGGGTGCCTGCACAGAGACTGGAGCAGCAGCAGAGATGGCTTTCAACACAGGTTGTACCGGAGCAGCCACAGTGGGAGATTCCAGGTGAGCCGTGCGACTCAGGAGCATTTGTAACGCACTGGCAAACTGATCCATGCGGTGATCCTGCTCATCCAATTTGGAAAAAATATTACCAACAAGTGGATTCACTGCATCTTCTGAATTCATGGCCTTTGCCTACTTTTAGAAACCATGAATCAGACTGAGACAGAAGTACAGTTAAATCACGCTTGTTTAATAATAATAAAAGTAAACAGTAAACCTAGTTAAAACATAGCCAGAGTTCACGAACCAGAACGGATAGTCAGACAAGCCAAAATGTCAGAGAGCCAGAGATGAGCATAGTAGAACAGCAAGCAGGATCTGGAGCCAGAAGGAATGTCAGCCAAGCAAGTCTTTAACAGGAACACAGGAGAGTGTCTCTAGAGGTGTGACCAAGGCAAAGGCAGAGATCATCTGGACTGGACGGTTTAAGTAAGCCGGACTGACGAGCAGGATATCATCAACTGGTGCGTCACTGTGGAGAGATAGGACCTGGCAATTAGCTGACAGCTGAGCGGCCAGCTCAGAGAAGGAAGGGCTGAGCCCAGCCCTGACAAGCTGTGAAGCTATGGATGTTTGTTGGTCTGTTTCTTTTTATCCTTCTCTTGCCTGCTGTTCTTGTTTATTACCTTGATCTGCCATCTGACTAAAACACTGGGCTCATGGCTACAATATAGAGTCTCACAGTGTGGCCCACATGACTATCCCGGCTCATCGCCCAGTACATGTTCTCGATTGGCCTGGATGTAGGAATTTTCTTTAGCCTTATCATTTATGATCTTACATTTTGATTTACATTTTACTACTAAAAAAGGAGCTGGACTAGAACATACCTTTATTTTTGTCTTCTCTCTTCTCCACTGTTTGGAGAAACACGGAGAGTCTGTCTCCGGATTAATGAAACTGTGACTGCACAAGTAAAGGTTCCAAGTTCTCTGCTTTTCAAACACTCCATGTCACACGTCTAGAAGTTATAGGCTCATCGTTTTTTCTAGTTTAGGGATGAAACTAACCAGCATCAGTTCCCCTTGCTGGGTTTTGTTATCTTGCTGCTTGTATTTTTGTATTGTATTTTTGCTTGTATTTTTCTACTAATAATGTGCTCAGGATATGGACTTGCATTCACTTATGTTTTTTGGTATGTTCAGTATCTCTTGCTGTTATATTATATTTTTGGGTCGCTGGGGTGTGAGGCATGGCTGGTCCATTTCCCAAGTCCCCTTCTGGCTAAATCTCTAAATTTCACCTGGAGCTCAAATTGATATCATGGAATGTGCAGGGGCTGAACAATAGATTCAAATGAGCCTTAATGTTCAAATACTTACAGGCCCATAAACCTCACATTTTCTTTATTCAAGAGACTCATATGATGGGTAGTAAGCCATTATCTTTACAAAAATACTGGGTTAAGCAATCCTTTCATGCCACATACTCCATCTATGGCAAGGGGGTCTCTATCCTACTTAACAAGTCCTTACAGTGTCAAGTTGAGCATGTCATAACTGACCCCCAATGGCCAGTATGTCATCCTCTTACTGGTAATTGAAGGCCAATTGTTTGCTTTTGTCAGTATGTATGTCCCCCCCCCCCCTCCCATTTCTCCACATCCATTTTTATACCACATCTATGACAAAATTGCTCAGTTTTCGGCCTCCAGGGTCATTAGAGCGGGGGATTTCAATGCCATCTTAGACATGGAGCTGGACACCTCTAATCCCACTAGGTTACCAAACACTGACCTCTCAGCTAACAGGGCGGGAGGGGCTGTTGGAGATTAGCCACTCAATGGCTCAATAATGAACAAGTTACAGAAAACATGAAAGGAAAAAATTGCTCAATATTGGGAGTTTAATGAGAGCGGAACAGCTCCACTGATTACCAGGTATGCCTTTAAGGCTACTATCCATGGGGACTATGTGTCTGCCAGGGTGGAGTATGGCTTGGAACTGGCAGATTTGAAGTGGGATGCTGTGGCGGCGTTTGCATCTTTTTCCGAGACATAGTCCACTCTGGAACAAACCTGGAGATCGCTTTCCCTTCATATTACAGGTGCAACTACCACTGAAGCTAACTTATTGAAAGCAAGACTGTTTGAGTCTGGGGACAAAAATGGGAGACTTCTTAACAATCTGGTGATGGAACCCAAGTACCAAACTGTTGTTCCCCTCATACATAATGCTGGGTGGAACGACAGCTGACCCAATGGCCCTTGTGGGCAAATTTAGGCAATACTATGCCTCCCTGTATTGGTCACCTGCCCCCTCTCCTCCTGTCTATAGGCATCCCCGACACCCTACGACAATTATCCCTGCCGGTTTTGGCGGAGGTGGATGTCCAGTCTCTTGAAGCCATGATCTCAGTGGAAGAAATTTAGAATGCAATTCGTGCTCTCTCTCTGCTCAAAAAACTCCAGGCCCAGATGGCCTTCCAAGAGACTGATATAAAATGTTCATAGCAGAATTAGCTTCAAGACTTCAGCAGTTGTATGCCATATGCCTGAAAGAGAAACAACTCCCTGATTCTCTGTCCCAGGCTCATATATAGTGCCTTGAAAAAGTATTTTTTTTTTTTTTTTTTTTCAAATATAAAGTTTTTATTAAGTTTTCAAAAACAGGAACAGAGAATGAGGCCAAGGCCTCAACAGAACATGCAATCACATAATAACAGTGGGGGTCGCAGCCCTCCGGCTTCTTATCACATTTATCAACAGTACAATATCACAACCCGTAAGTCTTCTATATATCGCTAATGTACATTGTATCATCGTTGGTCTCTAGGTCAGAGAAGCTTCAACTTTATTGATCCAGGCCGGTAGACTTAGTCTATGGTTAACAGGATTGCATTGTAGAAGAAGAGAATGAAAGAGAAGAGAGAAAGAATAAGCGCAGATATGGAGAGATGAGGGAGGTGAGAGGGGGTGGGATGAGGAGCGGATGGGGGGGAGGTTCCGCGAGTCTCTATAGTCTGGGAGCCAGCTGTTCTTTGTTGCACTAACCAGTGTAGATTCCTTTTATCTCAAGATCCTAATAGGGCCTGCCCTTCATCCGAGAATATGAATGTGTTCCATAGCGCCCATATCTTGAAAAAGTATTCTTACCCCTTGAAATTTTCCACATTTTGTCATGTTACATCCAAAAATGTAAATATATTTTATTGGGATTTTATGTGATATACCAACACAAAGTGGCACATAATTGTAAATTTCGAAGGAAAATTATAAATGGTTTTGAACCATTTGAAAATGTGTTAAAAGTGTGGCGTACATTTGTATTCAGCCCCCCTAAGTCAATAGGTTGTAGAACCACCTTTCGCTGCAATTACAGCTACAAGTATTTTTAAATTTTAAATTACATACAGGTGGACTCTATTTACTAATTAGGTGACTTCTGAAGGCAATTGGTTCCACTAGATTTTAGTTAGGGGTATCAGAGTAAAGGGGGCTAAATACAAATGCATGCCATACTTTTCACAAATTTTTTTGTAAAAAAATTTGAAAACCATTTATCATTTTCCTGCCACTTTGTGTTGGTCTAGCAAATAAAATCCTAATAAAATACTTTTACGTTTTTGGTTGTAACATGACAAAATATGGAACATTTCAAGGGGTATGAATACTTTATCAATGCACTGTATTGTCCTACCTATGTTGACCTTTGCTTTTTACTCGTTTTAGGCTGGATTCACACCTATGCATTTTTAGTGCTTTTTGCATTTTGCAGATTTGCACTACAGAACGTGTTCCATAGGAAACCATGTTAAATGGACTGTAGTGCAAATCTGCAAAATGCAAAAAGCACTAAAACTGCATAGGTGTGAATCCAGCCTTAAATTGAATCCAGTGACTGCCCTTGTTACTTTTCAGAAGTACTTGAATGAAAACATTATGAATTCCGAACCCCTCACTGCAAACACATCATTCTAGTTCATAGATAAGCAAATAAAGGTGTACTGTATATGTACTGTAAAAAAATGTACTGATGATAGGGGCATATCATTGTCACACCCTTTTTAATAGATTGCATCTTAGCAATCAAACAGGTGCACTCCCTATGATTACTTAGAAGTGTGAAGGTGATCTTGTGATTTATGTATTTTTTTTTTTTTTTTACTGCTTTCTCTGCTCTGTGATTGGATACTATCTGAGGAAAAAATAATAATTGCTTAGAATTTTATTGTATGGATGCTTTTGTTTCCATCTCTTCAACATGGCAAGTATAACAGAGCTTATTTCCAGCACCTGGGCTCATTATGGCGGCAACCGTGATCAGTGGAACAAAAGTTCTGCATTTTTATTCTGTTCGAGATAAATAAACCTATTATTATAACAATCTTGCTATATACCTTTACAACATAATAGGCTTGTATGTCACTGAAAGCTCTGGCTGCACTTGAACTGTGTTTGACATGCATTTTATACACCATTAAACTATTGTAACTTTAGATGTGTAGCAGTATGAGAATTATTATACACCCCCACACTTCAAATATAGAAATATAGAAAACACATTTTATGTAATCCTACAGATAAATATGATCAAAAGTTTGCAAAGGGAAAAATCTACATCCATCACATAGGCTTTTTTCAAATTTAGAGTTATTTTCAACATTTAAGTAGCATTTTTCTATCACGCTAGTACATAGTGCATGTGTCTAAAGATCTGTAACTATGCCTTCCAGTATGCAAATGATGAACACATAGCTTATCAAAATCAGAAGTGTGGTACATGATACATACTTAGGAACTACTTGCTTGATCTAAAGACTTTCATCAAGAATTTCATAAATTGCTACGTTTTGATGAGTCATTAAGAGAGAAAAAAAAATATACAAATATAAAATATGTCTAAAGGGCAACACCACGAAACAAATTAATTCCATTGGTAAACTACTGTTGGTAAAGCTAACTAGGAAATATTGCAGCTGTGCTCAACCCAGAATATATACCCAGTTTACTTTAATTTTATACTAAATGTCATCCATCACAGGTCGATTAAAGTGATTGTAAACTCCACTTTTTAACTTGTACCTACAGGCAAGCCAATAATAAGGCTTACCTGTAGGTACAGTGAGTACCTCCTAGATGGTCACAGTTTAGGAGATATTCAGACGTATGGCAGCCAGTGACTTCACCGGCACATGCCCACTGCACTCTACACTCTGAGTGGACAGCACACTTGAGCGTTGCCATCCATTGAGAGTGCTGTGCCACAACTGTAAATCCTGCCTGTATCACAGCTTGGCCAAATGGCCAGAGTGTCAGAAACCATGAATCAGACTGAGACATAAGTACAGTTAAATCACACTTGTTTAATAATAATAAAAAGGTAAACAGAGTAAACGTAGTCAAAACATAGCCAGAGTTCAGGAACCGGAAAAGATAGTCAGACAAGCCAAAACGAAAGGGTGCCAGAGATAAGTGTAGTAGAACAGCAAGCAGGATCTTGAGCCAGAAGGAATGTCAGCAAAGCAAGTCTTTAACAGGAACACAGGAAAGCGTCTCTAGAAATGTGACCAAGGCGAAGGCAGAGATCATCTGGGCTGGACGGCTTAAGTAGGCAGGACTGATGAGCAGGATATCATCAACAGGTGAGTCACTGTGGAGAGAAAGGAGCTGGCAATTAGCCAACAGCTGAGCAGCAAGCTTTGAGAAGGAAGGGCTGAACCCAGCCCTGACACAGAGCCCACGAACCTGGAAGGAAGACTGGGTGAAGATGGATTCCCTGTCAGCGGTGACAGAGTGCCGATGCAGGGATCTGTTTTATAGTTAAGTCTGTCATAATGTGCTAGTATGCAGTGCAGTTAGAACACATCTAGGGAACGCACATTTAACCCCTTGATCCCCCCTAGTGTTAACCCCTTCCCTACCAGTGACATTTACACAGTAATCAGTGCATATTTATAGCACTGATTGCTGTATAAATGTCAATGGTCCCAAAAATGTGTCAAAAGTGTCCGATCTGTCCATTGCAATGTCGCAGTACTGCTAAAAAATCGCAGATCACCGCCATTACTAGAAAAAATAATAATAATAAAAATGCCATAAATCTTTGCCAAAGTTTGTAGACACTATAACTTTTGCGTAAACCAATCAAAATATGCCTATTTTGATTTATTTTTTTAACAAAAATATGTAGAAGAATATATATTGGCCTAAAATGATGAAGAAATGTTTTAATTTTTTTACAATTTTGGGGATATTTATTATAGCAAAAAGTAAAAAATATTGTTTTTTTTTTTTTGCAAAAATTTTCGCTTTTTTTTGTTTATAGAACAAAAAATGCAGAGAGCAGAAGTGATCAAATACCACCAAAAGAAAGCTCTATTTGTGGGGAAAATAAGGACGTAAATTTCGTTTGGGTACAGTATTGCATGACTGCGCAATTGTCAGTTAAAGCAATGCAGTGCCAAATTGTAAAACGGGCTATGGTCAGGAAGGGGGTAAAATCTTCTGGGGCTGAAGTGGTTAAGCTGCAGCGGGAACAATTTTTATTTTTTGTTGTTGTTGCTGTTCTTACAGTTTACTACCGCACTTAAGTAGTTAAAGTGGAAGTCCATGCAAAAACTAAAATCGCTGCATCTATAGTCACCACGGATCTAACACTAACCTCTCTATCCCTGTAAAGAAAAAATTAGTATACATATCTTTTTGGAAGCCGATCTGACCCGCTCCGACCGGATCTCATGCTGAGCTGTCAGCCGCGGCTTTACTGTAGAAGCAGGTGCAGAGGAGATGGACGACAACAGAAACCCCATAGTAACTCTATGTGTGACGTCACTTCCAATTCATTTCACATCCATTGTTGGCCGTGTCCTCTGCAGAGCTTCCACCGCTGGAGATCGGGTCGAAGCGGGTGAGATCGGCTTCCAAAAAAGTATGTATACTCATTTTTTTCTTTACAGGGATAGAGAGGTTAGTGTTAGATCCGTGGTGTCTATAGATGCAGGGATTTTAGTTTTTTGCATGGACTTCCACTTTAAGTAGTTAAGGAAACTCCTACATTTGCTTCTGGACTGCAACCATAAAGGGACTCTGACACTGAGTGAATTTGGTCGCACCACTACAGGAAGAAAATCCAGGCCATCTGTGTTGCAGGGCCACCACATACCACGTACTAGGAGAACACTTACTGATGGTATTTTTGGAGAGAGGAAATTTTGGATGTTTTGTCTTAATCACAGCTCAAGGCACTTTTCGAAGAATCTGTGATGAATGACATACAGACAATTACAATTACTGTATTACTGTACTATAACTTTCATACAGAATAAATTATATATACTGATTTGAGTTATTTTTACCAAAGAAATGTAGCAGACTACATTTTTGCCTAAATTTATGAAGAAAGATTATTCGTTTGCAAAATTTTATAACCGAAACTAAGAAAAATGTGTTTTTTAAGAAAAAAAAAATCTGAATTTTTTTGTTTATTTAGTAAACAATAAAAAAAAAAAAAAACAGTGGTGATTAAATACTACCAAAAGAAATCTCTATTTGTGTGAACAAAATGAAGTAGAACAGTACTAAATAGCAAAAAATGGCCTGGTCATGAAGGGAGTAAAGCCTTCCAGAGGTCAAGTGGTTAAGAGGATTTTTTTGTTTACAACTACCTCATTTAATACACACTGAACACATTGATTTGAATGTGCTGCTAATGAGACATTTGTCCACAAGGGGTGCTCAGCTATTAACAATCCTATATATACTGTATGTATGCCTTATGCATAAAGCTAGTGATGGATATTGCCATTTTTTTTTTTTGTCGGCAAAGCCCAGTGGATGCATGACAGTTTCAGAGCACTAGAGGTTGTAAACATTGCCCAGTTTTGGCTAGGCCAGGCAGTGAGAAGTTCTCTAAAGCCTTGTACACACGGTCAAATTATTGGACGAATTTTCGTCAGTTTTTTGTTTGATGCTAGTCTCAAATTGAAAGTGAAGGGGGTGTTTACCATCAGAAAATTTTCTGATGACAGAATTCCACGTCAGAAGTTTCATAGTTTCATAGTTATTAAGGTTGAATAAAGACATCAGTCCATCCAGTTCAACCTGAGTGAGTGTCTACAATTGTCCCTATGTCCCCCCTGTACATTGCACACTCACATCGGTCCCTACCCTCAAGGAGCCCACAATCCAAGGTCCCCATTCATATACTAGGGCCAATTTTTGGACAGAAGCCAACTAACCTACCTGCATGTCTTTGGATTGTGGGAGTAAACCGGAGTACCCGGAGGAAACCCACACAGGCACAGGGAGAACATGCAAACTCCAGGCAGGTAGTGTCGTGGTTGGGGTTTGAACCAGCGACCCTTCTTACTGCTAGGTGAGAGTGCTAACCACTACACCACTGTGCCGCCCAGAAGTGACGTAATGTGTTGAATTGTTTTATTTCCAAGCCTGCACATCCAGTTTTTGTCTGCCGAAAATTCACAATCGGCTGTCAAAAGCAGCATACTATCGATCAGAAAATCGGCAGATCGTTCATCAGACAAAGTTTATCTTCAGATTTTATGGCCGTGTGTACAGGCCTTTAGACCCCTGCAGATTTTTTTCTTCAGATTTACCAAAACCTTATAAGTTTCTATTTGTATGCAATCAGGCAGGAAAATGCAGAAAATCTAATAGTGTGTATGGGGTCTTAGTCTGCATCTGTGTTCTAAAGTGTTACCCAGGAAACTGAGAAGAAAGAGAGTGAAATTATGTGATTTTTAAGAAAAGTGCAGATTTTCATAAAATGTTTAAAATATTGTTAAAATAACTACCTGAAATCTATCTTCCCACACTCCCACAGTAGAAATCATAATGGCATACTCTGGAGTCAGCCAGCCTATGAAAAGCATTGATGGCCCCCTATACATCTAATCATCACAGTAGGGATGGTAAATTACAATAGCATACCCTTTAGATATCTCTTTTTTTTTTGGGGGAACATAAAGAAAACAATCATTTCATCAGTTAAAAGAAAACACAAGACCAAATGTAATATACAGAAGAAGAAGCCTTGGTAAAGAATAATGTAATGCAGAATTCCATTTCTAGCTTGGCATCAGTTCCTTATTGGTGTATAGCAGAAGACTGACGAGTGCTGTGCATTGTGCAATGCTGCTTTAAAGAGACCCTATAACTAACTTAAAACATTGCAGGAAAAAGGACAGAAACATCTAGTATTCATTCACCAGCATTGTGACTTTGAACTTGCTACAAATTGTGACTAGTACTACTCCATGAAGATTAAATTCTGTAGCATTGCATCTTACCTCCTTGCACAGCAGTGCTCTCTTCTTCTACTGTGCTGGACCAGCTCCTCCTCGCTTCATCTCCTAACAAACTATTGTGTAGCTGTTCGGGGAGGAGCACAGTGGAATACTATGAAGGTTACTTGAATGACAGCTCTTAATCTGTTGAGGCTGCATACATCACCTCAAAGATGGTGACCACACAAGGTAGGCTTTTACAGTTAACGTTTAGATAACATTCCTTGGCACTGTAAAGGTTAAATGCTCATTTAGTCCAGGGGCACAGAGATAATATGTAATACTTACCTTATTCCTCACTATGGCAGGCTCCCTCAATCCATGTGACCAGTCCAGCGCTGCTGCTTCCCAAAGGCGCTCTTAGTTGCAGTTGTATACTTGTCTTCTCCACATAAAATGCAGGGCTCTGGGCTTCAGCAAAATGGCAGCCTCCAGCAAGAAGAAACAGGAGGCAATTTACAGCACACACTAATTGTGGTAGCATGTGTAATGTATGTTCCTTGCTAAAGAATAGGATTTGTTATCAAGTTGTTATAGGTAAAGTTCCACTTTATCATGCTACTCCCTATAAATCCCCAACTGCTGCTTAAAGTGGAACTTTACTCAAAAAATTAAGTCCAGCTAGATCACTTCAGGCTGGCCCCTTTTGCAGTTATAGCTATGTACAATATTAAAAATAAGTGTCTATACTGTTTAAAATCTAGTAATACACTATCTCACCCTGTTCTGCTCATGCTTAGTTGCTCTACCATTTTAGGCATTTTTAGGAACTGCTGAGTTTGTAGAGGCTGATCTGCTGACAGCCCTAAAGCAGAATTAAACCTTCCTGTCCGCTACAGCCAAGGAAGCTGCATCGGTTTGATCTGCAACTGCTATTATGCTGCACATTTTAATCAGTTATGACACCACCCATTTGATGATTTGACAGTTTTATTGAGAACACAAGCAAATGTGATAGTTAACAATCACAGTATCCCAGGAATGTTAATGTTTTTTTGAAACCATTAAATTGATGGGTTTAGTTCCACTTTATGATTTACTGCTGTTCAGGGGCTCTGGGCTTTCACAAAATGGCAGCTTCCAGCAAGAGAAAACAGGAGCAATGCTGGAGGCAAGTTACAACAGACACTAATTATGATAGCATAATTTTTAATGGTACCAGCTGATTGGAGAAAAGCTAATATAGCACCAATATTTTAAAAGGGCCCAAAATACATCCCTGGGAATTACAGACCAGTTAGCCTAACATCAATAGTATGTAAACTCTTGGAGGGGATGATAAGGGACTATATACAAGATTTTAGTAATGAGAACTGTATCATTAGCAGTAATCAGCATGGATTCATGAAGAATCTGTAGTGGATCTGATAAAATGACTATATTATGTCTCCCTCTCCCTCTCTTCTAGTATTATTATTTTCTTTCATATCTTTATTATTTTTTCCCTCTTGTTGTGATATATATATATATATATATATATATATATATATATATGTGTGTATGTATATGTATGTAACAAGCCAGCAGATTTCCTTACTCAAAAGGACAAATAGATGTTCTTCTCACTCCTTCTTCTCCCCCCTCCCACCATGCAATGCAAGATGGCCTCTATATCCTGGAATGCACTCAGTCCCTGGAGACAGATGTTGGACAGGAAGAGGATGATATACAGATGAACCAATCATATACACATACATATGTGATGACGTTTGCTTATGTCCCTTTGACTATAAAGGAGCTGTAACCTGAATAAAGGGCAGAGTTAAAGAGGAGTTTTTATAGCACTGTTTCAGTGTTAATTCTTTTGCATGCATGCACTCACATCACATTGAATTAGGGTCAGAGGCAGAATAGAAGATCTGTGATCTGCTGTGCAAGGGACACAGTGATCACAAATGGCGCTGCTGCCCGGCTTTGGGGCCCAGTACGAGTTGCAAGAATGGGAGGACATACTGGTACTAGAAGTGGTTAATTTGAGTCTTTGAAGAGACTATGTAAACTAACAAGTTGGTACCAAAGTACTTCCTTCAAGCACGTGCAGCAGATGTAAAAGTGATGAGACACTACTTCAAATCTTCTGGGCATGTCTCAAACTGATGAGTTTTTGGAAAGGGTTGAGGAAGATATGACAGTGGTTCACAGATATCCATACCCCAAATGATCCTTCCCTATTCTTACTGTCCAACAATGAGCTCCTAAGAAAGATCTGAAGGATATCAGTACTGATACAGTACATATTATTAACATAGCATAGACATGCATTTCTAATGCATGGAAGAGCTCAAAATCTACTTCTATAACCATGAGGGAAGCTAAAAGGAATGATAGCATATGGATACATACATAAATAAAACCAATGCATATTCAGAGGACCTAACACCTTCTCTTTAAAGAAGCTTATCCTGCTTCTAACTAATACACTGTTTTACTTTCTCCATCAGCTCATCCCCCACAGCTATTACCTTTTGTATCCATTGGCCCTTCCATTTTAGATTGTAAGCTCTAATGAGCAGGGCCCTCTGATTTCTCGTGTACCAAATTGTAATGTAACTGTAATGTCTGCCTTCATTTTGTTAATCGCTGCACAAACTTTTGGCGCTATATAAATCCTATATAATAATAGAGGTTCCCCTATCAATGGAAGGCAAATGAGCAATATTGTGTTGTTAAAGCTTTTGTCCAACCAAAACCTTGAGCCCGGGTTCACACCAGTGCGGTGCGAATTCCAGCTACATTTTCTCTGTGAAGCGAAAATGTAGCTGTTCAGCGGTGCCGCTCCGTTCTATGAGCGCATCAGCTGAGCAGGGAGAGGGGGAGAGGAGGGGGAGGT
Source organism: Lithobates sylvaticus (assembly GCA_028564925.1). Classification (NCBI taxonomy): domain Eukaryota; kingdom Metazoa; phylum Chordata; class Amphibia; order Anura; family Ranidae; genus Lithobates; species Lithobates sylvaticus. The sequence continues at coordinate 201,549,218 of CM053030.1, read as the reverse complement.
GTAGTGAAAACAAGGAGCGATTCCTTGTTCAGAACGGAAGGCATTTGCGAATCAGATGCGTGCCCATAGAAGATAATGGGCCCGAATTCGCACCTGAGCCGGACCGCACTGCCCAAAAAACGCACACGTTTTTTCTGCAATGCGCAGTGCGAATGCACCGCAGATATGTGAACCAGCCTCATTAAAATTAATGTATTTTGAAATGTCCTGCGAATTGGATGCGGTGTAAGCCGCATCTAATTCGCATAGGTGTGAACGGGGGCTTACATTTGTTTTGGATAGGGTGGTTAAAAGGTTAAATCTTTTTGGGTTTTTACTGCTATCAGTTTTCTGACCTGGTGACAATTCAAAAAACAGGAATTAAGGGTAAATCTCCAAAAGCAAAACAGGCAGTACATTAAGAAAAGACTTCCTATATGGTAAAGCTGTTGTCACTGAATTCCAATGGAGTCACTGATAGAAAGTGAAAGAAAAGTATCAAACGGAGTGCTAGATAGTAGTAAAGACATTCCCTATTCAATCCAAAACTGTCTGAACGTACACTTTAGGGACACAGAGAAACCTTCCAGCAGGCCAAAGGAGACACACCACCTTAAGAAGTCTCCTTATCCTTTTCCTTGTCTTGACCACTTTTTTCCATTGCTTTAGCTTCAGCCAACCCCCCCACGCCTTTCAGTCCTTCATGTTTCTTCTACTTTTCTTCTACTCTAGATCCTATCACGTGCATCTTCTCCTTTAAAGCTATTTTCCCTGTTCCTTTTTTATTTTTTGGCTATATTTAAAGGAGTTGTAAAGGCAGAAGGTTTTTTTATCTTAAAGCATTCTATACATTGAGATAAAAAATCTTTTGTGTGTATCAACCTCCCCAGAACCCCCCTTATCACTTACCTGAGCCTCTTCTCTCTGCAGCGTTGTCCACGAATGTCTTAGCTGTCCCAGACACGCCTTCTGATTGGCTGAGACACAGCAGTGGCACCATTGGCCCCCGTGGCTGTCAATCAAAATCATTTAGCCAATCAGGGGGGCGAGGGGGCGGGCCTCCGTTTCTGAATGGATACACGGAGCTCTGACTCGGCTTGGGTGCCCCCTGTAGCAAGCTGCTGGCTGAGGGGGCACCCACCAGAAGGAGGGGCCAGGAGAGCAGAAGAGGGATCCAAAAAGAGGAGGAACCAGGCTGCTCTGTGCAAATCCAACTGCACAGAGGAGGTAAGTATAACATGTTTGTTATTTTTTTTTTAAAACAAGCCTTTACAATCACTTTAGGCAAAACATAAAACCTCAGTAATAATCAATGTAATTATTCATGCACCTACATATGCCTTACTTAGTGGGGCGCCAAGCTTGTTTTTAGATTATATATATATTCTGTGATAGTAGCACATGAATAGTCAGTTTACATGCTTTCATTTTAGCCAACACTATTGCAATATTACTTGATTAGCTTGATGTTGCCGTATCCTCATTGTGAATGTATACACTAATGTCACTAAGGCTATTAAAGTAAAAAAACATATTTATTTATTTTTTTATGAAGAAAACCGAAGGCTTGATTTATTATGTTCATAAGCTTGGCTGTCCTGCTGTGGATCTTCAAGGATACAGCAGGGATGCACAAACCATTGCACATGAAATGCATGCTTAAATCAGTTTTTGGACCATATAAATGGAAATTCATAACCAAGCTCTTATTCCTATGGTTGGAACATCCAATTTTTGATGTTAAAACACATAAAAATCGTTATTTTTTATTAGTAAAATAGTTTTTATTGTAATTCTATTGGACAGTTTCCATTGTTTGCAATTTTTTAGACAACAAATGTGTTCCTTTAGTCAGGTAAAATCATAGATTTTTTGTCCTATATTTAGTTTTTCTAAGCCTTTGGAATTATTTTATCTCTAAAAAAAAATAACAATATGTATAGCTTTCCATTTATTGATAAAGCTTTGAACATGATGTAGTTATAACAACTGGAATCTGGCAACTAAATTATACTCATACATTCATGTAATCAAAAGGTGTAATCTGTGAAGCACTGTATCTCTTTCTTCACTTTAAATATAGTTATGAGTCACTTTATAGTTATAAAATAAAGTTATGATTGACTTCTTTTTCATAAAACTGTAAAAAAAAAAAAAAAAAAGGTGCTTTTATCATGTGCATTTGGTACTGATTAAATATAGACTTTATGTGCACACAAACATGTACGCTTAGAAATATCTGCCTAAACTTACAGAATAGACAGATAGCACTTAAGAAAGTTTAGCAAGAATAGAAATTTAAAGTTTTTTTTTATTGATTGTAGGCCTACAAATCAGTGTTGTTTTTGTATTCGACCATTTAAATATTAAATATATTCCTAATAGAAGAAAATATTACAAATGTATTTGTATCACGTTTGTTTTTACATTTTTATTTGATTTCCTGCAGCTGCTTTCAATATATTTCTATTTGTGCCATTTTTGGAATAAATATATTCAGCTGTAAAAAAATATTTAAAATGAACTCTTAGGGCTCTTTCACACGGACGGTCCGTATATGTCCGTTTTTCATCCTTCCGTTTTTGGATGAAAAAACGGACATACATGTATCCCTATGGGATAGCGGGTGTCAGCGGATGAGCATCCGCTGACACCCGATCTCGTCCGTGTCCACTATGGTCCGTTTCTGCAGACGGAGGAAAACCCTATTTTGCCATCCGTCTGCAGACCGGATCGGATGACGACGGACTCTACGGTCCGTCGTCACCCGATCCCCCATAGGGGAGAGCGGCGCTGTGACAGGTCCGTCCCTGCACAGAGTGCAGAGACGGACCTGTCATCTTCCTGCTCAGCGGAGATCGCTCCGGCGATCCCCGCTGAGCAAGCGGATATCCACGGGGCGGATATGAACTGATCCGCCCCGTGTGAAAGAGCCCTAAATGTAATCATATGTTAACTGATCACTTATAGGAACAATTTGGATACAGGTGATAATGTGTTGAACACAACAAGCAGGAATAGTTTTCCAGCATGCAAGGAACAGTTTCGGGTCGACCTTGATGACAGCGTTAAGTGCGTTAGTAAATTTGGTCCTATGTGCAAGCAGCATTTGTTAGACTGATTTCCAGAATTCAGATTTATAGTAAGGCTTACGACCACACACATATTCTAACGCATAAGAATTACTAGTTGGATTGTATGGATTTAGAGAGCCCTCTGCTGGTCACTATTTAAATTAGCTGTAAATATTACATTACATTACAAATCCAAACGGAATCTATAGTACTTTAAGGCCCCATGCTCACTAGTTTAAAAATCGCTAATTTAGAAAAGATCTGTACTAAGTACTAAGTTTAGGAAAGTTTAACATTTTTTTCTGCCAGAAAAATGCTCTCAAAAATGCAAAACAGAAGGGGATTTTTTTTCTGCCTCTAAACGCTGAGCTTAAAAAACGCCTCTAAACTACCTAATGTGCATGGACACAGAATAACATTAGTTGTTTCTACAGGCAAAAGGCTAAACTGCTCTAGTAGAAGTGTTTTTTTTTTTTACCTAGTGTTCATGGAGCCGAAGAGTTACTTTAGATATGCATGTGTATATGAAAAACTGATTTTAAAATATTTAAATTAAGATGTGTTAATGAAAAAATTCTGTATGCATTGTGTTGACAGCTTTTCTCATCTCTTCAGGTAGACAGCCTCAATTAGGAAGTTTTGTACAGATAGTGAAAGCCCACAGAGCAGTTTCTGGTTTAAAACTGGTCACATTCGGTGTCAGCAGAGGCATTTCTAGTGAAAATGGCACCTATGGCAAGCACTAAACCTGTGCCCCTGTCAAAACAAAAAAAAAATAACAGCTAATAAAACTACAAGTCAAGCTCTTTAATCGTTCAATTAACAAATTATGGATTGGCACTACATAAAGTGCCCAAGTGCCCGATGGGTCAGTCCGTCCCCTGCTCATTAAACAAAGTTTGCAGTACATGAACTTTCACTGAATTTAGGCTGTTTAATGAGCTTGTTGCACAAAACACTTTATTTATGTTATCTATTTATTGAATCTATATTGAGCACTATATTTGATTGTCTGCTTCTGCTTGGCACACACGCAAAATCGCACAAACTCGCACAAACTTTTAAATCATCATCATGTGCGATTGTGCGTGTGTGCCAGGCTCAAGCAGAAGGAAGCAGCAAATCAAATATAGTGCTCAATATGGATTCAATAAATCCATATATATCATAAATAAAGTGTAATAAAGTGATTTTTGCAGTGCAACAGCAGGTACTACTTTTAAGTAGACTGCGGATGCGACTACAGGAGATGACCAGACTGCGATTGCGACTACAGGAGATGACCATACTGTGATTGCAACTACAGGAGATGACCAGAGACTGCGATTGCGACTACAGGAGATGACCAGAGACACTACAGGAGATGACTAGACTGCGGATGCGACTACATGAGATGACCAGACTGCGGATGCGACTACAGGAGATGACCAGACTGTGATTGCAACTACAGGAGATGACCAGAGACTGCGATTGCGACTACAGGAGATGACCAGAGACACTACAGGAGATGACTAGACTGCGGATGTGACTACAGGAGGTGACCAGACTGCGGATGTGACTACAGGAGGTGACCAGACTGCGGATGCGACTACAGGAGATGACAAGACTGTGGATGTGACTACAGGAGATGACCAGACTGTGGATGTGACTACAGGAGATGACCAGACTGTGGATGTGACTACAGGAGATGACAAGACTGCGGATGCGACTACAGGAGATAACCAGACTGTGGATGTGACTACAGGAGATGACAAGACTGAGGATGGGACTACAGGAGATGACCAGACTGCGGATGTGACTACAGGAGATGACGAGAGACTGTGAAAGCGACTACAGGAGATGACCAGACTGCGGATGCGACTACAGGAGATGACCAGACTGCGGATGCGACTACAGGAGGTGACCAGACTGCGGATGCGACTACAGGAGATGACCAGACTGCAGATGTGACTACAGGAGATTACCAGACTGCGGATGCGACTACAGGAGATGACTAGACTGCGGATGCGACTACAGGAGATGATCAAGTAGCCATTTTTAAAATTCTAAATTTCAGCAATGCACAGCTATACGGGGGGGGGGTAAACAACATTATCAGGGAGGGTTTTGCGTAACAGTAAGTCTGCAGGCAGTGTATATTGGCAGAAAGACCTACCTGGCCAGCCGGGGGCAGAGCTTTCAGTGGTAGGGGGCGGGGCTTTCGGTGGTAGGGGTGGAGATTCTCGCGGTCCAGGGCGGGGCTCTCAGAAGTCCAGGAGAGGCGATCTCAGCACTCCCACTCTGCTCTGAGCACATAGACTACATGGGGCAGGGTCAGAGCGTCAGTGGAGCTCCCGCCTCTCCCTGCTGACAGCCTGAGCCGAGCCCAACAGCCCGGGCCGGGTAGCGGCTATCTGACAGAACACCAGTGCCATGCTTCAGCAGGCCCTGGGGGCTTTATTAGTCCGGGAGGCAGCCGCAGGAGGATGAGCTTGGTTTTTTTTTTGTGCGGGCAGCTTTTTTGCCGCCCCCCCCCCCCATGGCGCCCATTGCATATGCCATGGCTGCCATACCTTAGATATGCCACTGGGTATCAAATGTAACATAAACTGCCTAAACAAGGTAAATAAATAAACAATAAAAATAAATCCTAGCCTTTCTGGCGATACCTAAATATAGTAATGCTAATCTATACTAAAGAATCAAAACCCTTTTTTTTGCAGGTCAAGGGACCCAGTGTCCACATCCCCAAAGAAATAGTTTGTACCAATTAAATATGCTGCTATACCATGTCTCTCTGTAGTGCAACATGCTATAGCTTCCCCGAGGATTGCCAGTTTTTAGGGAGTTAAAAAAGCTGAAGGTTTCTTTTGGGGGCAGGAACAAACAGTGGTGGTCATATCAGCTGTGCAGCCAAGGCAGGCCCACAAGGGCCTTTGAGGTCCTAGGGCCCATTACAGTTAGGGGCTGCTCACACCTACATATAATGGAATTGGTAGCCAGATGATCAAAAGTACCCATTCCAGTTTCTGGGTCTGTGTGCAGTACCCAATGGTTTCCGGCAAAAGGGGTGATGGAACCAGCATGTCCAGAAGAGCTCCTGTTTTAGTAAAAGTAACCACTGACCACCGATGACCCCTTCTCCCACTGATACTGATGAATACGAGTCCTTCACCCAATGACACCAATATAATGGGGCCTTCTCCCACTAAATATCAATGCTTGGGGACGCTTCACGAAACCCCATCAGTACAGGACCCTTCTTCCCTTGAGCACCAATGTAATAAAGGCATTTATGCCAACCAATAATCAGCCAAAGAAGGTAATATTGACCTCCAATGCAACAGGGAAAAATATATACTGACCACCAATATAACAAGGGTATTTACACTGACAACCAATGTATCAAGAGTATTTACACTGACTACCAATGTAACAGAAAAAATTACACTGACCACCAATGTAACGGGGGAGCTTACACTAACCACCAATGTTAAATGAGATTACACTGGCTATGAATATAACAAATGCATTTACAATGACCATAAACATAAAGGGGGAATTTACAGTGACCTTCAATGTTATGACAATGTAGATGCCCTTGGTATGTGGGTAGTCCTGCTCCTGTTTCATAAGTGATTAAATGCTTGCATTGCGCGATGGACAGTGTAAATTTGTCTGTCACATTGGTGGTCAGGGAAATTGCTCCACTACATTGGTGGTATGTGCAAACACCCTTTGCTTTAGGAAATTTAACACATGCCAGGGTGCTGTGGCCTTTGCTAAGGGGATTCATTTAAGGGGCGCTTCCCAATAGGGGGGGGGGGGGTGAACAAATTATGAGGATTGCTGGTGGCTGATTATAAATGATGTCTGTTGGTGATAGCTGAATAGTCTTGAATAATCTTGTTATCTCTTGTTATCCCTTTTAAATTTTAAGGTGCTAAGTTCTAACGAGCAGGGCCCTATAATTCCTCTTGTATTGAATTGTATTATAATTGTACTGTTTGCCCTCACGTTGTAAAGCACTGTGCAAACTGTTGCCACTATATAAATCCTGTATAATAATAATAACCAATATAAATTACAATGTCAGCATAATATGGTTATGCAGCACAATGTAATGAGTTATTGCAGTCTATATTCTTGCTGGGTGATGGAATTTGCAATTACAGTGTGATTTACATAATTTTTTGTAATAAGTTTATAGAGTATAATTGTTGCGGTGCAATGTGGTATAGTAAGACTGACATATTAAGGTAAATTTACTAAGATGTATGAGTTGCTTTTTTCTCAAAGATCATTGTTTTCTCACAATTCAGTAAGCTATAAGCCTATGTTAATTGCTATTACCATAGTAATAACTTGAGCCCAAACATTATTTCTGTATAGGGGCCTTATTGTCAGCCACTGAGCAGGACCAGGCATGTCTTTTCAGAGAAAATTATATTTAACTTTTTGGGGTGTATTTATAAAAAAATGTTGCATAGCTGTTTATCCATGAAAACTGCATGTAAATTTGTTCTGTGCAAATGAGGCAATGTTCTCAAGCTATATTCCTTACAGATTGAATGTGTAAATGAGGGAGATACCACAGTGTGGCTACCAGATGGCACTGATTACCCTAGCAAATAAGTATGTTCCTTAGCGCCATCTATTGTCCATAATACAGTATTTTTCCATTCACACATTCGATCTGCAGAGACAATAACCTGAGAACATTACATTTTGTGGACTGGACAAAATTATTGGCACCTTCTCAAAATTGTAAGAAGTAATTGCATTCCAAGTTTGTGATGCTCCTGCAATTTGTAATTAAACTCACCTGGTCCACCAGGTCCATAAAGACATGGATGATCGAGTTGGGGTGAAGGAACTTCACTGGCCTGCACAGAGTCCTGACCTCAAACCGATAGAACACCTCTGGGATGAATTAGAGCAGAGACTGTGAGCCAGGCCTTCTCGTCCACATCAGTGCCCTACCTCACAAATGCGCTTCTGGAAGAATGGTCAAACAGTCCCATAGACACACTCCTAAAGCTTGTGGACAGCCTTCACATAAGAGTTGAAGCTGTGCTGTAAAGGGTGGGCCAACTCAATATTGAACCCAATGGACTAAGATTGGGATGCCATTAAACTTCATGTGCATGTAAAGGCAGGCATCCCAATACTTTTGGTAATAAAGGCTGTATAAACGGTTGTGCTCATAAGTTTACACACCCTGACAGAATTTATGATTTCTTGGCCATTTTTCAGAGAATATGAATGATAATCATATTCTCAAATGTGCAGTTCATGCAAGACAGCCCAAGAATTTACAGGAACTGGAGGCTTTTTGCCAAGAGGAATGGGCAGCTTTACCATCTGAGACGATAAAGAGCCTCATCCACAAATACCACAAAAGACTTCAAGCTGTCATTGATGTTAAAAGGGGCAATACACGGTATTAGGAACTGGGGTATGTAATCTTTTGATGAGGGTCATTTGGGTACTTTCTGTTGTGATTATGATTTAAAAAGAGTAAACACAGTTGATTGATAATAAATGGCTTCAGCCAAACACTAACCATGAGTGGAAGAAAAGTTTTTGTGTTATCATTCATATTCTCTGAAAAATGGCCAAGAAATCATAAATTCTGCCAGGGTATGTAAACTTCTGAGCACAACTGTATGTATATATATATATATATATATATATATATATATATATATATATATATATACACACCTCATTCCTAAAAGGAAAAAAAATCCAGCAGAGTGTAAAAATCATGGTAAGGTTGTGGTTTCATTGCTTGAGTCATCCAGTTACTGGTTCAAAATATCAGCTTCTGCTTAGTCATTTTATTGCGAATTAACAGAATTAAAAATGTTTGCACTTTTATAAAAAATTATCTATATATATATATATATATATATATTTAAATATAATAGCAACAGCAATATAATAGCAATATTATGATTAAAAAAACGACATTGTATAAATACAGTATATCTCCAAAATGTAAAAAGAAAAATAGAATTGGAGAGCAATTGTTCTCCACATTTTCTAATTTTGCCTCCACTGGCAATTCCTGGGCGCCATCTAGTGGGCAAATACATTCTTACACAATAGATCAACTTTTACCAAAGATGAAATTATTGCAATTACTCACTAAAGTTTTAATATCAGATAAATCATGTAAAAATATTTTTTTCCCATTTGCCAGTAAGTTGCAAAAACACTATTATACTTGTGCTTTGTAACTGTGTTGCATAGATTATTCCTTTCAGGGTAATAAAAATAAAAATAAAGCTTTGAGCGGTTACATTGTAATTATTTAAGGCTGATAGCAATGGTTTATTAGCAGCACCTAGTGAAAACAGAAAGGGTTATAGGAATTGTTATGCTTTTTACTGTGGTTGTACTAAACTTACATATTTAAATGCCCTAATTATAGTAAAGTTTCCTAAACCTAATACAGGGCTTCTGAGTGGAATAAGTAAAAAGCATAAAAGTTACCGCCTTCATAGCAAAACTGCGCTTGCGATCTGTGTTAACTTGACAACACCCCAAATGCAGCGCATTTGCCTACACCAGACAGCATGGCCCAGTAGTACCATGCAATCCAGTTGCTGTGCATTTTATAAAGTAGTGCACGCACTACTTTTGGTGCGGTTTGGCACAATTTCACCCCATTCAAATGAATTGGCTGAAATCGCACTGCACATTTATTGTGTGAACCAGCCCTAAACGTTTTTGACTCAAATGATTAGCTTGATCACCAGGCAACTAGCATTTTCAGCAACAAAAAAATGGTAACCTCCATGTTTCTCTTTTTGCTTTAAAGCAGTTTTGACAGACAATTCACGCAGTTGTGGTTTCATTTCAAAATGAGTCTCCATAAACTGCAAGGAGTAATTGAGGAGTATAAAGGTGGCCTGACAGAATAGAAATGTCTTATTTAACTGGCTGCTTCTCCCTACCCTAGCCTGTGATGTGAACTGGTTCTAGATGTAAAGCTGAGCTGTAGCTAGCTTTAAAGCCCAGTTACGCTGTTAAATGTATGTATTACTTGTGAATTTCAATCCTTTTTTTTTTTTTTTAAGTTGCAATTTGTCCTCTAGACCAGTGGTCATCAACCCTGTCCACATGGCCCACTAACAGGCCAGGTTTTATGTATTACCTTGGGGAGATGCACAGCCGCAGGGCTACAGGGCAGCGGGCGGTGTTAGCGGTGCCGCTACCCACGGGTGTCACCCCTCTGGCGGGTGTCACCCGGGTGCGGCCCGCACCCCCCGCACCCGCCTTGCAACGCCACTGCCCTCCTGCAGATATTCAGTGGCTGCAGGAGGGAAATGGAGGACATCGGTTCCTCCACATGCCACACCCACTGCCTCCCTATCACTGTCCTGCTGCCCCAGCTCCTGTGTGCTCTCTCTCCTGGTCTCAATGGCTGCTGCAGGGAAACTGTCAGGATGGAGAGTGAGGAAGGGGTCATTGAATGTGTCATTTACTGGTTCCTTCCTTGTCTTAATGAATAGAGTCAGTGATCGGTACTGATTATGAAAATATGTAAAAGATAATAAAAAGTCAAATTGTAAAATAATAAATAAATAAAATAAAATGTTAAAAATAATAATAAAAAAGAAATAAAAAAAACTACTGACACCAGTGGCATAGCTACCAAGGTCACAATGGTCGCACTTGCGACTGGGGTCTGGCATTTCTCCATCGTGGGGGGACCGCAAGACAGCAGATAGGTGGCCCGTAATAAAGGGCCCTGGGATCAGTAGAAAGGGCCCGGTCGGGCCCTTAATGGTTTCTTGCATGGGGGGTCTGAAGGTTCTAGTTACGCCTCTACTTTGGAAGTTTATATAGACTTTTACATTCAAAGATTGTTGCTCTAGTTCAGTACAACATTATGTAGGTAGCAACATCTGTCTTTTTTTAAATATATAAGACATGTGAGAGCTGACTAATATGAGAATCACAACATTTGCTCTTATGTATTGTTGTAATATTGACCTTGCTAAAAATAATGCAAAAATTATTTAAATTAAGCTGGTTTCTTTGACATATATATTTAAAATGTAATACATGCCCTTTAAGCTGACCACATTATCGTGTATGTTATAAAAAAAAGTCTAGATTCCATAGAATAGAAAACATCTACTGAAGGAACGGATTTGATGCTATCATGAAGTCCACAATTTATGGCATTTCAACTGAGCTCTGCAAGCTGAGATAGATGGAACTTTCAGTCGGAAAGAGGAAAAAAAAATCTCAGTATAATAGAATAGAATTACATTTTATCTTAACGTCTCTTTGTTTATCTTACATATGGCAACCCCCCCCCCCCCGGCCGGCGGCCCCCCACACACACACAAATCAACAACCTGGAGAGCTGGCTTGGACACCAGGACACCCCCCCCCGCACCTGTTTACAATTCGGCGCCGGGCGTCTGGAGGGGAGGCTCAGGAGGGCAGCTTCACTTGCAGCTGCCGTGCCGCCCGGGCGGAGCGGAGACACTGTTGTGACGTCACGTCATCATCCTGTGTCTGCACTCACAGTGAGATGTGACAGGGCCGGCTGAGGCAGTAGAAGGAGGAAGGAAGGAGAACACCACGCGCTGCTGCGGTGTGTAATGTTTCAGCCCAGCGGGCTGTGGGCAGCGGGGGGGGGGGGGGGGGGGGTCAAGTGAACGGCAGTTAATAAATAAATAAACAAAAAAAAAAAAAAACGACAGCTAAACGGCAGCAAAAAAAATAAAATAAAAAAAAAACTAAAAAAAACAGGGAGGGTGTCACCACTCTAGCGGTTGTCACCCGGGTGCGGACCGCACCCCCCGCACCCCCCTAGCAACGCCTCTGGCAACGCCTCTGGCCTCTGGCAGGAACCAATGGTTGAATAGTCTTTGAAGTCTATATAACCTTACCCTAGAAAAGTTTACAGCTGCCCCCTCTGCTGTTGCCTTTTTCTATAGACTGTAAACTGCAATAACCCATACAACCCATACAACCCATCAATATTTACCTTGATAACCAAGCCTTTTTGTCACACAAAAATAAATAGGTCTGTCATATTAACATTGAGAAAACTGAAATTATGAAATGGTATTCATGCTTTAATAAAACATACCTATATACAATATCTCACAAAAGTGAGTACACCCCTCACATTTTTGTAAATATTTTATTATATCTTTTCATGTGACAACATTGAAGAAATGATCTTTGCTACAATGTACAGTAGTGAGTGTACAGCTTGTATAACAGTGTACATTTTCTGTCCCCTCAAAATAACTCAACACACAGCCTTTGGTGTCTAAACCGCTGGCAACAAAAGTGAGTGCACCACTAAGTGAAAATGTCCAAATTGGGCCCAAAGTGTCAATATTTTGTGCGGCCACCATTATTTTCCAGCACTGCCTTAACCCTCTTGGGCATGGAGTTCACCAGAGCTTCACAGGTTGCCATTGGAGTCCTATTCCACTCCTCCATGACAACATCACGGAGCTGGTGGATGTTTGAGACCTTGCGCTCCTCCACTTTCCATTTGAGGATGCCCAACAGATGCTCAATAGGGTTTAGGTCTGGAGACATTCTTGGCCAGTTCATAACCTTTACCCTCATCTTCTTTAGCAAGGCAGTGGCCATCCTAGAAGTGTGTGTGGGGTCTTTATCATGTTGGAATACTGCCTTGCGGCCCAGTCTCCGGAGGGAGGGGATCATACTTTTCTTCAGGATGTCACAGTTCATGTTGGCATTCATGGTTCCCTCAATGAACTATAGCTCCCCAGTGCCTGTAGCACTCATGTAGCCACAGACCATGACACTCCCACCACCATGCTTGATTGTAGGCAAGACACACTTGTCTTTGTACTCTTCACCTGGTTGCCGTGACACACGATTGACACCATCTGAATCAAATACGTTTATCTTGGTCTCATCAGACCACAGGACATGGTTCCAGTAATCCATTTCTTTAGTCTGCTTGTCTTCGCAGGCTTTCTTGTGCTTCATCTTTAGAAGAGGCTTCCTTCTGGGACGACAGCAATTCAGACCAATTTGATGCAGTGTGCGGCGTATGGTCTGAGCACTGACAGGCTGATCCCTACCCCCCCCCCCCCCCTTCAACGTCTGCAGCAATGCTGGCAGCACTCATACGTCTATTTCCCAAAGACAACCTCTGGATATGATGCTGAGCATGTGCACTCAACTTCTTTGGTCGACCATGTCGATGCCTGCTCTGAGTGGAACTTGTCCTGTTAAACCGCTGTATGATCTTGGTCACCGTGATGCAGCTCAGTTTCAGGGTCTTGGCAATCTTCTTATAGCCTAGGCCATCTTTATGTAGAGCAACAATTTTTTTTTTTCGATCCACAGAGAGTCCTTTGCCATGAGGTGCCATGTTAAACTTCTAGTGACCAGTATGAGAGAGTGAGGGCGATAACACCAAATTTAACACACCTGCTCCCCATTCACACCTGAGACCTTGTAACACTAACTAGTCACATGACACCGGGTAAGTAAAATGGCTAATTTGGCACAATTTGGACATTTTCACTTAGGGGTGTACTTAGTTTTGTTGCCAGCAGTTTAGACCTTAATTGCTGTGTGTTGAGTTATTTTGAGTGAACGGCAATTTTACACTGTTATACAAGCTGTACACTCACTACTTTACATTGTTTGCAGGACTTTGGAGAAGAAACAGTGTGGAAGAGATCCTGGAAGAAGACTCCATCATAAAGAAAGACCCAAGTTTTATTGCATACATTGTCCATGCTATTTTGCTGGGAAAGATAGATAGTTTGCATATATAGTGTGCATATTTTGGATTATTTTGTAATATCTGTCAGTTTTGTACTATATTCTTATAATTGTAATAGTTTGTATGTGCAGCAGTTTGTTTAGTAAAAGTATGCTAATACACTACAGAGGTCTAAGCTTGTTTTATAGTCCAAAGAACCTTAAAACAGACAAAGCAAAACAAGCCTGAGACCACTTATTTTGTATATGTTCTTTGGAACGTAATAAGTTCTTATTGAGTGCTGAAACCTATGATCCACAGCACACTAGTTTCTTCTTGCTCTTGGAGGTGAACATTAAAAGGAGGTGATGAGAGAGGTAGAATGCAGGACAGTGGCGGTGCGTCCATTAAGGGCGAACAGGTGCCGCCCCCTCTCCCCAGCCACCTCCCTCTATGTATCATGGATAGATTCATGCATTGCAGTAATCTATCCATGGCTGGATGCCGGGCACCTGAATTACAGCGGTGGGGGGGGTGTATTTTTGAAGCACCTGATTAGAGCCATCGGCTCTAATAGGCTTCAAAAAAGGTGAACTGCGATCGCAGAGCATTGCGCTCACAGTTCACCTACGCGTGTTAAAACAGTGAATTAATATTTGATTTTCTAACACTGAACAGCCTCTCTGCCAATCAGGAAGCCTGGGTGTGTTACCGATCACCTGATTGGCTGAAAAGACAGGCGCTGAGATTGGACACTTACCAGGAGGAGGGGAGGAGACACAGCTCATCGCTGTCACCCACTGCCCCACCGAGGGTAAGTGCTGGGCAGACAGCGAGCGGGCGGGGGGGGTCACAGTGTTAACTCTTAAATGGGCACAATGGCTGCATTTGATGGGTAGAGTGGCTGAAATGGATGGGCACAGTGGCAGCAATTGATGGGCACAGTGGTTGCGTTTGATAGGCATAGTAGCTGCATTTGATAGGCACAGGGGCTGCAGTTGATGGGCACAGTGGCTGCGATTGATGGGTAGATTGGCTGAAATGGATGGGCACAGTGGCAGCAATTGATGGGCACAGTGGTTGCGTTTGATAGGCATAGTAGCTGCATTTGATGGGCACAGGGGCTGCATTTGATGGGCACAGTGGCTGCATTTGATGGGCACAGTGGCTGCAATTGATGGGCACAGTGGCTGCGTTTGCTGGGGCACAGTGGCTGCCTTTGCTGGGGCACAGTGGCTGCGTTTGCTGGGGCACAGTGGCTGCGTTTGATGGGGCACAGTGGCTGTGTTTGATGGGGCACAGTAGCTGCATTTGATGGTACAGTGGCTGCAATTGATGGGCACAGTGGCTGTGAAATGAATGAATGAATGATTTGTATAGCGCTGCAACTGCGAACTGAATCGCCTCGAGGCGCTTGATCCGACCTGCGTTGATTCCTTCTGAGAAGAGGTAGGTCTTGAGTTTTTTCCTGAAGGCCCGATGGTCTTTTTCCAAGCGGATGTTCGTAGATAGAGCGTTCCATAGCCGTGGTCCTTGGACTGCAAATCTTCGTTCTCCCCTTGACTTGTACCGGGATTTGGGGACAAGGAGGAGGTTTTGGTCGTTAGATCGGAGGTTGCGATTGGGGGTGTAGTGTTGTATTTTTTCGCATAAGTATTGAGGAGCATCTCCTTGTGTGCATTTGTGGGTCAAGCAGAGGGTCTTGAATGTGATTCGATTCTTTACGGTTAGCCAATGGAGGGTCCTCAGGGATGGGGAGATGGATTCCCATGGTTTTTTTCCTGTGACTAGTCTTGCTGCCGTGTTTTGAACGACTTGTAGTCGTGCAATCTGGAATTTAGGTAGTCCTATGTAGAGGGAGTTTGCGTAGTCGAGTCGAGAGTTGATGATTGTTCTTACCACTACGGCTTTATCCTTTTCTGGAATGAAGGGGATGAGTCTACGTAGCAGGCGTAGAAGGTGGTAGGATCCGCTGACTACTGATCCTATTTGTGCATTCATTGACATTTCTGAATCGAAGATGACACCGAGACTTTTGGCTTTTATGCTTAGGGGGATGGTCTGTCCAAGGATGGTGGGCGGAGTCTATGGTGTCGTAGATTTAGTTTTCCGGTTTGCATTTAGGAGAAGGAGTTCTGTTTTGGTTCCGTTAAGTTTGAGGGAGTTTGTGGACATCCAGTCGTCTATTGATGCGAGGCATTTTTCTAATTCCTGATATTGGTCTTTTTGTCCGGGGATCCGAAGGTAGAGTTGAGTATCATCTGCGTATGAGTGGAAGCATAGATCAGATTTGCTGATGATTTTTAGGAGTGGACGGATGTAAATGTTGAAGAGCACGGGTGACAAAGGTGATCCTTGAGGGACTCCATAGGAGACTGCACGGGATTCAGATGTGAAGGCTCCAAGTTTCACTGTCTGTGACCGATTTCCTAAGAAGGAAGTGAACCATGGTAAGTCTGAAACTGTGACTCCTGCTACTTCTTTGAGGCGGGTGAGTAAAGTGTTGTGATCCAGTGTGTCAAATGCTGCACTAAGGTCCAGGAGTACCAGGAGACATGATTCTCCATCATCTGCTGCTTCCAAGGCATCATCCCATATTTTGAGGAGAGCTGTTTCTGTGCCATGGCCCGGGCGGAAGCCTGATTGCAGAGGGTCCAGGAGATTGTGTGTGTCCAGATGGAGTTGTAGCTGTTGTACCACTACTTTCTCCATAATCTTGGAGATGGTGTTCAAGCTAGTTATCGGTCTTCGGTGGTTGGGGTTTCTTGGATCCAAGTTGGGTTTCTTTAGGAGGGGTTTGACTATGCCTTGCTTGAGGGAGTTCGGAACAATTCCTTCTTTGAATGACTGATTTATGAGTAGTGTTATAGTAGGTGCCAAGATGTCAGAGCATTCTTTCAGAAGTTTTGTGGGGATGATATCGTTGGGTGAAGTGCTGTCCCGGAGGCTTCTGATGATGTTTCTTGTGGTCTCTATGGCGATCGGGGTCAGCGGAAAATTCGGTGGTTGTGCGATGTTTGAATCGGCTTCCTCTTTTTGGATGCAGTTGATTGTATTTTTCTGTTGGATATTTTCCCGAATGCTGTCGATTTTGTCGATAAAAAAATCCGATAACTCATTGCAAAATTCTTGAGTTTCGTTGGTAGGGGGCTCTAGGCAGGTAGGGTTCATAGTCTGGGCGACTAGTTTGAATAGTTCACGAGGGCGGTTTAGGGCTTTTGTGATGGTGTTTGAGAAGTGTTCTTTTTTTGCTTTGAAGATAGCTTTGTGATATTTCATTGTGAGAGTATTGTAGTTTGTGTGGTTTTCTTTAGAACAGTTTCTTCTCCAGGCTCTTTCAGCTCTTCTGCGTTCCTGCTTCAGTAGAGTAAGAGTTCCATTAAACCATCCAGAGTTTTTATTGCGGACGAGCGTTCTGCGTTTCGGAGCGATTGCGTCTGCGGTTTGTAGTAACGCTTTGTTTAAGGAGTTTGTTTTTTCCGTCGAGTGGTTTAAATTTAAAGTTGTTATTTTGTTGGATAGTGTAGTTTTGAAGAGTTCCGAGTGTAGCTTCTTCTGAGATCTGGTCCAGTATGTCGTTGAGTGGTTCGATTTCTGGAAGGTGTTGTTGGTGGTGATTTTGAATTTGATGGCGTGATGGTCAGTCCATGGTAGCGGCGAGTTGTTGAGTATGTTGATGATGATATTTTGTTTGAAGATGAGGTCCAGAGTGTGTCCTGAACCATGCGTTGGAGCATTTATCAGTTGTTGAAGACCTAGTTCTTCCAGTTGGTTTATGCAGGCAGAGGCGATGGGGTCTTCGGTGTTGTTTGCCCAGAGATTGAAATCTCCGAGTACCAGGACATTTTTGGTTTTCAGGGTGTGCATTGAAATAAATTCGGTGAAGGGTATCAGGAGATTTGTCTTTGGTCCTGGTGGTCTGTAGCATAGCAGTATATGAATGCTGTCTTGGGGTGTTGTTTGCAGCTGTAAAGAAAGTGTCTCCATAAAAGGCACTGGGTTCTGTAGCGTGGGTTTGCCGAGCGTAAGGTGAGATTTGAAGATCACTGCTAGGCCTCCTCCTTTTTTTCCTATTCTATGCTCCGTTAGGATCCTGTATTTTTCAGGGACCAATTCGGTTAGGATGGTGTTGCAGTCAGGTGTTAGCCAGCTTTCTGTGATGAAGAGACAATCCAAGTTGTTTTGGGTGATGAAGTCGTGGACTTCTTGTCTGTGCTTGACTGCCGATCTGGTGTTAATCAAGGCGCATGTTAAGTGTTGCGGCTGAGTTGGGGTCTTCCTTTGATTAGTGGTTGATTGAGGGTTGATCCTTAGTAATTGCTCTTTTTGTAGTATTTTTTGAATGGGCGTTGGCAATGTTGAGGTGATGTTTCTTAGCCTGCGAAGGGTTTCCGCTGAGTATTTGTAGATGCACATGCTGAGAGAGCAAAAAAAATAGAAGTATGATGATGGTGATATTGATTTGGCGACAATGTGGTTGCTGCGGAGATAATGGTTTTGCAAGATGTGGCTGATGAAGGTCCTGCGAGTTGTGGCGATGATGTGGTTACTGTCGAGATGATAGTCCTGCGAGATGTGGCTATCGAAGTGGCGAAGGTCCGGTTGATGGGAGGTGATGGTCCTCCGAGATGTGGCTGTCGATGTAGCGACGGTGTGGTGGCTGCGGTGATGATGGTCCTGCGGGATGTGGCTGATGAAGGTCCTGCGAGATGTAGTTGCTGAGGAGATGATGGTCCTGCGAGATGTGACTGACGAAGGTCCTGCGAGATGTGGCGACGGTGTGGTTCCTGAGGAGATGATGTTCCTGCGAGATGTGCCGACGATGTGGTTGCTGAGGGGATGATGGTCCTGTGTTTGATAGCACAGTGGCTGCAATAGATGGGCACAGTGTGGCTGCAATTGATGTTTTTTTTCAGAATTTTTCAGTTTGTTTGGGCCCCCCCAAATATTTTGAGCACCAGCCGCCACTGATACAGTCTTGAGAGGAGCAAAGGGAACAGTTTTGGGGATATTTCGAGACAAAGTTGGTGATGTAGTTCAGGGCAGAGCTGTGGATGGCTTTTATGAATCAATGCTACCTCTTGTCTTATGAGTTTCAGAACCCTGTTCCTTCTTCTCCTAAAGGGAGGAACATGCCAGAGTATCTGAACCTCAAAGGACTGGGTTTATGTCCCTTTTTAACAACCTGTCTCATCTGTTTTGTTGTTGCTCGCTCTCTGCCATGGCCATCTAATGACATCACCCGGAGAGCCCGCCCCTTGTGATGTCTTTGGGTGGCCACACCCCATGGCTATTTAGGAGTCTGCAGAGAGCGGGCGACAACAAAACGGATGAAGACATCAACAGAACAAAAGCGACTTTTTACAATTTTTAGCGGGTAACCAGCGGCGAGGAAGAAGACAGCAGCAGGAAGAGACAGTTTGAGGAGGAGACGGTGGGAAGGAGAAGACAATGGGAAGACAGAGATATTAATAAAGGAATTGTCAAAAAACAGCTCTTGTGTTTTTATTACATTTCACCGATTTTTTTGGTGAATGGGTAGGGGTACGATGTACCCGATACCCATTCACATGGGGGGGGGGGCAGGATCTGGGGGCCTCCTTTTTAAAGGGGGGCTTCCAGATTACTATAATCCGGCTAGGGTTTTCGGGAAGAGGCCCTTGTCCTCATCAACATGGGGCCAAGGTGTTTTGGGGTGGGGCGCAGAGCCCCCCCTGTCCCAAAGCACCCACCTCCTCATGTTGAGAGCATGCAGCCTGGTATGGTTCAGGAGCTCGCTCATCCCCTCCCTTTCCTGACCTGACAGGGGGCATGCTCGGATAAGGGTCTGGTATGGATTTTGGGGGGGGGACCCCACGTCGTTTTATTTGCTAATTTTTTTGCTGGCAATTTTTTTATTTATTTTTTTACATTCAGCTTTTAGCTGACAGCTAATGACTCATCGGTTGCTAAGGATGCGACAGCCTGCTTCCCGGCCCCTCCTTAGAAACCAGCTATATGCAGTGTTTTTTACAGTGCGTTTAACCACTTGACCACTGGGCAGTTAAACCCCTTCCTAACCAGACCAATTTTCAGCTTTTGGTGCTCTCACACTTTGAATGACAATTACTCCGTCATGCAACACTGTACCCAAATTAATTTTGTGTCCTTTTTTTCACACAAATAGAGCTTTCTTTTGGTGGTATTTAATCACCGCTGGGTTTTTTATTTTTTGCGCTATAAATCAAAAAATACAGAAAATTCGGTAAAAAAAATAAATAAAATTATTTGTTTCTATTAAAAATTATTGCAGAGTATTGGCGAGTATTGGCAGAGTATTGGCGAGTATCGGCAAGTATTGGCAGAGTATTACAGTGTTGCACAGTATTGGTAGAGTATTACAGTGTTGCACAGTATTGGTAGAGTATTGCACAGTGGTTGCAGAGCATTGCAGTGGTGGCAGAGCATTGCACAGTGGTGGCAGAGCATTGCACAGTGGTGGCAGAGCATTGCACAGTGGTGGCAGAGTATTGCACAGTGGTGGCAGTGTATTGACCAGCGCTGTGGGCACTACACATCCAGCCCACAGCGCTGGTCCCGTCTCTCCCCCTCTCCGCTTCTCCCTTCTCTGTACCGATCGGTACAGAGAGGGGAGGGAGGAACCGGCGTCATGACGTGACGCCGGTTTGTGTACATGTGATCGCTCCGTCATTTGACGGAGCGATCACGTGGTAAACGGCCGCTATCAGCGGCTGTTTACCGTGATCCGTGATGCGCCGGGTCCTCGGGACCCGGCGGTCACGGATGTTCCCGAGTGTGTGCCCCAGGGGGCGCGCGGGAGCAAGTTTCTGGGAGGACGTCCGTAGGACGTCCACTCAGGAAAACCCGACCGCGCTGTAGACGTCTTTCGACTATAGCGCGGTCGGCATGTGGTTAAAGAGAAAAAAAATTTAATAACGCTAAATGCATGAAAACTGTGTGCAAAAACGCATAAAAAGACGCTGGTTTAAAAATACATGAAAAGCGCAGCCGCATAGATGTGAACCTAGACTAAATGATACACAGTTCAAGGATATCAGCAAACTTTGTTGCAGACACCTGTTCCTGTTCTGACAATATTTATGTGAGCTCTACAATACCCTTTTCATCAATAGACTATTAAATAACCATTTTGTAATAACAAAGGAACCAACCCGAATATTGCTTTATATATGAGAGTCTAAAGCCTCGTACACACGATTTTCGTCCGGGAATTGTGCGATGACAGACTGTTTGCCTAAAATCCGACCGTTAGTACACTCCATCAGACAATTGTTGGCCAACTTTCTGGCAACAAATGGATGGCAGGCTAGTAAATTTTCGGCGGACAACGGTCTGTTGTCAGATTTTCCTATCGTGTGTACACAAGTCCGTCACACAAAAGTACAAAGACGCATGCTCGGAAGCAAGGACGAGCCGGAAGTGGTCGGTCTTGCAAACTAGCGTTCGTAATGGAGAATTAACATTCGTGCCGCGGCAAATTATGAAATCTCAAAATGCAGCGCACATTCTCTTCTTTAATGGCATAATAATGAAGCTGCTTTGCTGGTTAAAAGGTGGTGGAGTTCTGCCAAACGTATTTTTAAAGGCTTTTATTTTCTAGTGATATCAAGAATTATATTATTATGCTTGTTTTTTTTTGGGCAAGTTACCACAACACCATTATCCCGTAGTTTTTAAGATCAAAGATACAACTACAGTATCTCACAAAAGTGAGTACACCCCTCACATTTTTGTAAATATTTTATTATATCTTTTCATGTGACAACACCGAAGAAATTACACTTTGCTACAATGTAAAGTAGTGAGTGTACAGCTTGTATAACAATGTAAATTTGCTGACCTCTCAAAATAAGTCAACATACAGCCATTAATGTCTAAACCACTGGCAACAAAAGTGAGTACACCCCTAAGTAAAAATGTCCAAATTGGGCCCAAAGTGTCAATATTTTGTGTGACCACCATTATTTTCCAGCACTGTTTTAACCCTCTTGGGCATGGAGTTCACCAGAGCTTCACAGGTTGCCTCTTGAGTCCTTTTCCACTCCTCCATGACGACATCACAGAGCTGGTGGATGTTGGAGACCTTGCACTCTTCCTTCCGTTTGAGGATGCCCCACAGATGCTCAATAGGGTTTAGGTCTGGAGACATGCTTGGCCAGTCCATCACCTTTACCCTCAGCTTCTTTAGCAATGCAGTGGTCGTCTTGGAGGTGTGTTTGGGGTTGTTATGTTGGAATACTGCCCTGCGGCCCAGTCTCCGAAGAGAGGGGATCATGCTCTGCTTCAGTATGTCACAGTGCATGTTGGCATTCATGGTTCCCTCAATGAACTGTATCTCCCCAGTGCCAGCAGCACTCATGCAGCACTCATGCAGCCCCAGACCATGACACCCCCACCACCATGCTTGACTCTAGGCAAGACACACTTGTCTTTGTACTCCTCACCTGGTTTGCCGCCACACATGCTTTACACCATCTGAACCAAATAAGTTTATCATCTCATCAGACCACAAGACATGGTTCCAGTAATCCATGTCCTTAGCCCCCGTACACACGGTCGGAAATTCCGCCCACAAAATGCGTCAGATTTTTTCCGACAGATTTTGTCCGACACTGTTGCATACACACGGTCGGACAAAGTTGTCGGAAAATCCAATCATTCTGAACGTGGTGACGTTCGTTGCGTACAACGGAACTACATAGAGGCTCGTAATTTGATCTGAGCATGCGTGGCACTTTGTCCGTCGGAATTCTCTACACACGATCGTAAAAAAAGTCAGATCGGATTTTGTTGTCGGAAAATTTGAGAGCAGGATCTCAGATTTTTTCCGTCTGAAATTCTGACGGAAAAAGTCCAATGGAGCCCACACACGTGCAGATTTTCCAACAACATGGTCCGATCGGACATTTTCCATCGGAATTTCCGACCGTGTGTACGGGGGCTTAGTCTGCTTGACTTTCTTGCTTTCTTTTGTATTATCTTTAGAAAATGTTTCCTTCTGGGATGACAGCCATGCAGACCAATTTGATGCAGTGTGCGGCTTATGGTTTGAGCACTGACAGGCTGACCCCCAACCCCTTCAACCTCTGCAGCAATGCTAGCCGCACTTATATGTCTATTTCCCAAAGACAACCTCTGGATATGACGCAGAGCACACGCACTCAACTTCTTTGATCGACCATGGCGAGGCCTGTTTCGAATGAGACCTGTCCTGTTAAACCGCTGTATGGTCTTGTCTACCATGCTGCAGCTCAGTTTTAGGGTCTTGGCAATCTTCTTATAGCCTAGGCCATCTTTATGTAGAGCAACGATTCTTTTTTTCAGATCCTCAGAGAGTTCTTTTTTTTCATGAGGTGCCTTGTTGAACTTCCAGTGACCAGTATGAGAGAGTGAAAGTGATAACACCTAATTTAACTCACCGGCTCCCCATTCACAACCGAGACCTTGTAGCACTAACAAGTCACAGGACACCGGGAAGGGAAAATGGCTAATTGGGCCCAATTTGGACATTTTTACTTAGGGGTGTACTCACTTTTGTTTCTAGTGGTTTAGACATTAATGGCTGTGTGTTGAGTTATTTTGAGGGGACAGTAAATTTACACTGCTATACACTCATGACTTTGCTACATTGTAAAGTGTAATTTCTTCAGTGTTGTCACATGAAAAGATATAATAAAATATTTACAAAAATGTGAGGGGTGTACTCACTTTTGTGATATACTGTATGTCGGTGTCCCTTAATAATTTTACCTTGTATTTTTTTTTAAATGTAACTGCCTACTCCCAAACTGTCATTTGAAGTAAAAAACACATAGCCAAGTACTATTCTACACCATTTTTTTTTATTGTGCATTAAAATAAATTAAAAAAATTAATTAGAGATGCCATCTGAGATCCAAATATAAAGAAC
The DNA here is from genome assembly GCA_028564925.1 of Lithobates sylvaticus. Taxonomy (NCBI): domain Eukaryota; kingdom Metazoa; phylum Chordata; class Amphibia; order Anura; family Ranidae; genus Lithobates; species Lithobates sylvaticus. Next base: position 201,525,523 of record CM053030.1, on the reverse strand, counting down.
TTAAACAAAAAGTGCATTCTATGCATACAAAAATATAGAATATATAACAAATAAGATCATTATTCAATATTGGGTGGGGTGGCTGTGGAGGGGGGGGGGGTGGATGTGGGGCCACAAAATATCACACAGGTGTGTGTTTTCTTTAAATTTTCCCCCTAACCCCCTTGTTGAGGAGCTGCAGGATTAGTTCCTCACACCTGCTCCTTTGCTCACCATCCATCTGCATTCATTTATTGGCAGCATGGCAAATCCCTCAGCCTCATCTGGGTCTGTCCTGAGGGCAGTAGTGGCCTGGCTAAGGAAGGCAGCTGTGGCCTCGTCCAGATTCCTGCTCTTCCTGGCCCTTTTAGCAGGAGGGCGTAGGGGAGGGATCTGGGACTCCGTCTGGCTGCTGGCCACGGGCGCCTCCTGACTGACACTTTCCTGTGTATGAAAATGGGACATAATTAGAATGTTTTTTAGGGTTTGGTCATCAATCACACACAATTTTGATCTCCTCACTGTTGCAAATTGAATGTGGACAAATAGAAAAGATCATCATTCTGACCCTAGCATTTTTTATTCTTGTACAAATCTGTGTTGGTCACTAATGTTTATTGATATGGAAACCACTTTGTTAAGGCAGAAATATTTTAACAATAACGTCTAGTTATCATCATTGTATTTTTGGATACAAATATGTTCAACAATGCTATACTTGGGTCAAGCTGGGCTCCTCCACATCTTCATCCTGTGCAGCAGGACCTGTGTGTACCTCTGGAGCTGTGGCCTCAGCAGACGTTGAAGGGAGTGTAGACAGCGATGACCTGGGTTCTGCTTGGGTTCGGACAAAAACCGCAGGCTGTGGTAATACCACAGCCTTGGGACATATATGTCATCTGCTGATGCTCCAGATCTCTGTGAGTCCATCACCTTGTTGTGCTTCCTTTTAAATGTACTCCTCAGGTTTGAGATTTTTGTTTTGACATAGTTGATGTCTGCCCTGGGATACACTGGCTTCACCAACTCAAAGCATTTTCTCCAACGCTGCTTTCCTCAAGATTTTATTTGAGTAGTCTCGACTCTTGACCTTCCAGCTTCGAGTACAGGTCAATGAATTGGGGCAAAAAATCTGGCAAGGTAAATGTATCTGTCATGATATGATGCCTGCAAGACAGAACACAAGACCCAATCTAGGCCAAAAATATAAGCACTATAGGCCACTAACCACCTATGCCCAAATTTCCAATTCTCCCTTCGTTTTCTGGCTCCTTTCGTGTGTTGGCGATGGCAATCGTTCATCCTCCACTCCAAGATCGTTCCTACGGCTGTTACATTGACCTGTGGTATGGCTTAATGTACACTGCGCATGCGTGAAACTCCGCTCTCAGTGCGTCATGAAGCTGGGGCGTGACCATCTGTCTTCTGCATGCGACACACACGGTGGACCATTCGGGAGGGACAACATTGCGGGTTCGGCAGATTCCAGGCAGCCCCGCAGTGGTGTATCTCATAGGAAGCACAAAGCAACCCCCATGAGCAAGGATGAGATGGTGGAGATGGTGCGCATCCTCGAGAAGCACGACTACGACTGCAAGCTGCACAATTACGAAAGGCCCAACATCCGAAAGGACGGCATTTTGGAGAAGGTCATCTCCGTTTTTCCAGAACGATTTTTCGGTGACATGGACAAAGGACCAAATCAGAAAACGATGGTCTGATCTCAAGCATTGTGAGCAAGACCAGATGGAGTTCATACATAAGATCATCAAAAAAAGTAAGCAAGATTTGTATCTAATCAATATGGATATGTGTAAATTAGCTGTCTGTGCTTTCTCCAATTAGCTTTCTCCAATTAGCTCGAGAGAATTACGCTTGGGGCGACGTTTCCATTGTCCTGAAGGCGAAAGACCACAGGCTTACTCGAAAGCTCACGGTCACGGAGTTCGTGCTTGCTTTCGGCATGTTTCGGGATTTCTGCTCCATCAAACCCGACAGGAGGGAAGAACTAGACCTCTACCTTCATGCAGTCACAGATTTAGGGTACAAGTACGGAGGCAAGCGCTTTCTATGACTACCATTGCTCCTTTTCAGCAAAGGCAGCAGCCAAGCTCAGTCAGTTCCAGGCAACCACTGACTGAAGCGCTATCGACACCGAACTCTTCTGTCGCCATTTCGCTGGCCTTCGCTCCCCACTTTGCACTAACTGCCAATCCTCCACCCACACGGCCAATTGGTGTTCAGAACCCGTTGGTAGACGACGCCTCCCCAACTTCCCCTCCGCCCCGAACACAGCCCAGTATTCAGAAGCAACCCCACTACACCCCCAGGAAGACAAACTCGGACGGCCCGTCCGAACTTTAGGAGGGGCGCAGATATGCAACAACTACAACTTGGGGATTTGCAACTTCTCACGTTGCAGACTCCTCCATGTCTGCCGCAGAGCCCACCCCAGGATCACCTGCGGGCTTAAGAAGCTCAGCTCGGCCTGACTAAGCCGTATTCATATCGGATGGCTGCAATCCTACCTCACCTCACACCCGTCACCCTCACTAGCAGCCTTTCTGGTACAAGGCTTCACCACAGGCTTTCACACGGGGTTTATCACACTCCCCGACACCACCCACGAGTGCAAAAACCTGCTGTCAGCAGCCACCGACGAGGAAGCCATCAGTACCCTACTACAAAACGAACTTGACCGAGGGTACATGATCGGCCCCTTCTCTCACCCACCGTTTTCCGTTTGGAGAGTTAGCCCTATCGGGCTCGTAAAAGGAAAGTTTTCTAATAAACTCCGTCTAATCTATGATTTGTCCGCGCCTTATTCTTCTCACACACCCAGTTTAAATTCCCTCATACCCTCAGAGGAATTTTCCCTCAAATACTCCTCTGTCGACCTCGCTATCCAGGCCATCCTAGACGCAGGTGAGGGCGCCTGGCTGTCCAAAGCAGACGTCGCAGACGCCTTCAAGCTGCTACCAATCCAGCCGTGTCTGTGGCGCTGGCACGGAGTCAGGTGGAAAGGTCAGTATTACTTCGCCACGAAACTAACCTTTGGATCCAAAAGCAGCCCATGGCTCTTTGACACGTTCGCACAGTCCCTGTCCTGGATTCTCTCACACCACGCATCCTGTCAAAAGTGATCCATTACCTGGACGACTTTTTGCTCATCGAAGACCCCAGCCGTCCCCCCGTAGACCTTAAGAGTCTAAGGGAGGTCTTTTCCAACCTCAATGTCCCCATAGCAGAGAAGAAGTAGAAGGTCCAGCACAACGCATCACCTTCTTAGGTATCATACTGGACACTCAGGCCATGCAGGCCAGCCTACCACCCGACAAGTTGACTCGCATCAGGGAGGTCATTCATTCCTTCACGGCCACCCAGGGGTGCTCCAGGAGGCAACTCCAGTCTTTACTCGGGATGTTAAACTTCGCGGTAAGAATCATCCCTCAGGGACGATCCTTCGTCTCCCGCCTCCTAGTTTTTCTCACAGGATGTCGAGACCCAGACCAGATCTTCAAACTTGATCAGGCAGCCATAGCCGACCTTTCCATGTGGGACCACTTCCTGGCCGACTGGAATGGCATTTCCATGTTCATTCCAGCAGCATCCTCCTCTTCTCCCCAGATAGTCACTGACGCCGCTGCCTCCACGGGCTTCGCAGCTATTTTTGGCCCCCACTGGTTTGCCGGTCCATGGCCGCCAGAGATCTTGGCAATCCCCGGTTTCAGCCAATCCTCCTCCTTATTCGAACTATACCCAATAGTGGCAGCAGCACGAACCTGGGGAAGCAGTTGGGCAGGCCAGATGGTGGTTTTCGCCACCGATAATCAGGCCACAGCCGACATTATAAACAAAGGCCGTTCCAGGTCCTTGACCATTATGGACTTCCTGCGCAGGCTAGTTCAACTGTCCCTGCTGCACCAGTTCAAAGTCCTCTGCGTCCACATCCCGGGCAAGTGTAACACCTCAGCCGACGCTTTGTCCCGATTTAATTTTCCGTTGTTCTTTTCACAGGAACCCGGAGCCGATCCGACCATGTCTGCTATCCCTCACTGGTCTCAACTAACCCTAGTCTGAGTCACCACCTTCACGGTGCCACCAGTCTTATAAACTTCTCATTGTCACACAACACGCTGAAAGCCTACCAAGCTGCTTGGAAGACGTACCTCCGGTTTCTGGGCACAAGCCACGGGGGGTCACCAGGGGACCTCCACCATATCCTAGCCTTCATTTCTCACTGCTACACTCGGCTGGCGTTATCACACAATACCATCAAACTTCATCTAGCCGGTATCCAGCATTTCATTTCCTTACAAGACCCTTCTAAACCATCTTTGTTCGCCTCCCACGCAGTCAAGGCAATCCTGCGCGGCATCCTCAAAAAACAGCCGCAGGTCAATACTAAACGCCTCCCAGTAACCGGTGCCATTTTCCGGGAATTATCGATCATGCTCTCGCATTCCCCATTCGGCCTTTTTCCCAGCCTGGTCATCCAGGCAGCCATGTACCTGGCCTTCTACGGCTTCTTACGCCCCAGCGAGTTTTCAGTTACCGGCCCTAGCTGCAAGACGCTACGCAGGCGGCACCTCGTACGCCGTCAGACCTTTTTCATCCTGCACCTCGAAGCATCCAAAACGCAGCAGGCTGGCCCAGGCACCGACATCAAGCTGTTCGAAACTCTCAACGCCTGGTGCCCCGTAGCAGTTCTAGATCAGCTACTAGCACACCTACCTGATCCCTCACCTGACAGCCCGTTGTTTACCATTTCCGGTCAGACCCCTTAGCAGCAATCAATTCGTCACGCACGTCAGGATCCTCCTCCGCAACTTAGGTCTTGACCCAGCGAAATTCTCAGGTCACTCCTTTCGCATCGGAGCAGCCTCCGCGGCCTCCCGCAATGGAGTCCCGGATACAGAAACAGCCATTACTTCTCAGGTAAGCGCCCTTTTCTTAACTACTCTCCTAGCAGAAAGGGCCTCATGGCTCAGCTCACCAGGGCTTACCTTACGGTAGACCAGGGCACACTTATTTTAAAGATGAAGTAAAATAGAAAGAAGATATGAACATTCTTATTTGGTTCTGTTTTTGGACTTTTCTTTATTTTTGGACCTAATTTTTTCTCTTCTTTCAACAGGGAGGCACCAAAAAATGAGGCAACAGCCAAGCCACCAGAAGGGGCAAAGGGAGGCTACCCTCGCTCGGGCCCCAACAGGGGAGGCAAAAAGGCCATATTCCCACCAAAAACGTAAGTGACAACTTCAAACACATTAATTTAGTCACCGAGAGGGGTGATTCTAGGTGGGCCAAAGGCCATGGGCTTAGGGCAGAACTTAAGGGGTAAAGAACACTTTCTGGTTGCTGCCTGGCTCATCAGTGTCCATCAATGAAGCCTTGCCAGTGTAGACATGGCTAGAGTAGAGGCCCCGGAGATCACAGTCACACAGTGTCATGCCGGCTAGAATGATTATCATATATCCCCTATCTCATAGAAAACAAGAGGGGTGGGGGGCAACTGCAGGACTTTTTCAATGTTGGCACTTGTCCAGTGTTTGCCCTCTGTAAAATGACATCACCTTCCCTTTTCTATGCATTTTTCACTGTAAAAAAAAACAGTGCAGCATGGTGGAGTCCACTAGTCAGGAGCGAACATTGTCATCAGACCAAGTGCAAGGTTGGTCAACTAATGTAGAAAAATGGATGCTAGAAACAGATGGGACTAGGGATGGCTTAATGAATGGTGTATTGTTTCTTTTTAGAGGAAAGTGAGTGTGGTCATCTCACCCAGAATGTGGGTTTGGAGGCATGAGATCTGACTCCTGGACCCAGCACAGTCCTGTCTGTTGTGGACGTCAAATCCCCTGACGCAAGTCGCACTTCAGGCCAAAGCGACCCCAAAGAGGAAGAAAGTATTCGGGAGCCTCTTGTTTACGCAAGTAAGTATTCTTGGAATCTGACTTCAAATGTGTCAACATGTCGAGTATTTAGCTGAACAAAACACCCACTCCACACATTAGCAAAGTATGTAGTGCCTTAACATTAGCATGGAGAAGGAAGAGGTACCCGGGTTTTGGAGACCCAGGCACCAGGTCCAAGATTACTGAGTAGTTGCAGTGTGTACTTTCCTAGTAGTGTAGGTGTCTGAAGGGCAAGCAGGTTGCAAGCAGTAGAATAGACTGGGTAGGTAAGTATTTCCTGAATTTGACTAGTAACTTGACCATAACTCACTATGTAGGGCCTCAGCCACTTGACCATAGTTCCCTTAATCCTTTTTTGTCTTCTTACTAGGTCATGATCTTCCAAGATGCACAATTGACCGAATAAGTGAAGCTATGGTGCATTTTTTGAAGGATCTGGAGCAAATAAAAGAGGCTACCACTGCTTTACAGCGAAGAATCAGAGATTTTGTAGACATGCTTGCCAAATTCTAATTTCCTCTTGCCTGTTCGGAAGTTTCTTGTTTCACTTGTTGGCTCCTGTTTGCACTTTGAATATTTACCATGTTTTTCGGATTTTTAAATGAGAAAGTTTAGTGTCCGAACTCAGTGTTTCTCCACTCCACTCCTCCAGGTGCACCACCAGGTCCTATTTTCTGTATTTTCCTCAGTCTGAAAACAACTGTGTGAATTACTAACATTGAAAATGACAACATCACCTGTGCCAAATTCTACAAGTATAAAAAACATGACCTGGGTTTGCATCTTGAGAGTTGGGAAACACTGCCCTAACTAATGTGAATTGTAATTTTTCTGTGTTTTGAAGAATATAAAACCCAAAATTTGAAGGTGCTCCCAAATTGTGCCTTAACATTCTCATTTCCCTCATGATCCCATGCCTAAAATGTGTGTGTTTCCATACATCTAGTTTGCCAAAAGCCACAAAACACACAGGGGTTTATTTACTAAAGGCAAATCCACTTTGCACTACAAGTGCACTGCAAGTACTTGTAAGTGCAGTCGCTCTAGATCACTGTAGATCTGAGGGTAAGCTCTGAAATGAGGGGAAGCTCTGCTGATTTTATCACCCAATCATGTGCAAGCTAAAATGCTGTTTTTTATTTTCTTTGCATGTCCCCCTCAGATCTACAGTGACCGCACTTCCAAGTGCACTTTCAAGTGCACTTGTGGTGCAAAGTGGAGTTGCCTTTAGTAAATAACCCCCACAGTGTGTCAACATTTGCTATCTACCATCACTAGGCATCAATGGACATGTTTTGGTGGGTGCAACCCCTTCCTCATAATTAAGAAGCTCAGAGGAAGGGGTTGCACCCCCAACACACGTCCATGGATACCCTGTGATGGGAGCTAGCACATGTTGAAACACTGGGGGTTATTTACTAAAGGAAAATCCACTTTGCACTGCAAGTGCACTTAAAGTGCACTTGGAAGTAAAGTCGCCGTAGATCCGAGGGGGACATGCAAGGAAAATAAAAAACATAATTTTAGCTTCCACATGATTGGATGATAAAATCAGCAGAGCTTCCACTCATTTCAGATCTATCCCTTAGATTTAGAGCGACTGCACTTCCAAGTGCATTTTCAGTGAACTTTCAAGTGCACTTGCAGTGCAAAGTGGATTTGCCTTTCGTAAATAACCCCCACTGTGTGTTTTGTGGATTTATGAAAAAAGTTGTTTGTAACTATACACATTTGCGTTATGGGATCATAAGGGTAATTTAATTGTTATGCCTCCACATGTACGTGGCTTCAAATTTTGGCTTTTAACCACTTGCCGCCCGTCCATTGTCAAAAGATGTCGGCAAAGTGGTTGTAAAATCCTGACAAGACGTCATATTACATCCTCATCAGCGATCGTTGTTGCGGGGTGTCAGTCTGAGACCCCGCAGCTACGATCTTGGTAAAGAGTCTCCGACGGAGACTCTTTACCACGTGATCAGCCGTGTCCAATCACTGCTGATCACAGTGTAAATAGGAAGAGCCGTAATCGGCTTTTCCTCACTCGCGTCTGTCAGACGCGAGTAGAGGAGAGCCGATCGGCTGCGCCTCTGACAGGGGGGGTCTGTGCTGATCAATTATCAGCGCAGCCCCCCCCCCCCCGAGGATGCCCACACTGGACCACCAGGGACGCCACCAGACCACCAAGGATGCCCATCACAAGGTATGCCACCCTAGACCACCAGGGATGACACACAGTGCCCACAATGGATGCCAATCAGTGCCCACAATGGATATCAATCAGTGCCCACAATGGGCATCACTGATTGGCATGCCATATTGTTTGGCACTGATTGGCATCCATCAGTACAAAAAAATGCTGCCTATCAGTGCCTATCCGTGCCACCTATCAGTGCCCATCTGTGCCACCTATCAGTGCCCATCCATGCTCATCTGTGCCACCTATCCATGGCCATCTGTGCCGCCTATCCATGCCCATCCATGCCGCCTATCCATGCCAATCCATGCCAGCTATCAGGGCCAATCCGTGTCTCCCATCAGTGCCGCCAATCAGTGCCACATATCAGTGCCGTCTATCAGTGCCCATCAATGCCACTTCATTGGTGCCACCTCATCGGTGCCCATCAGTGCCGCCTTATCAGTGCCCATCAGTGAAGGAGAAAACTTACTTATTTACAAAGTTTTGAAACTGAAACAAAAAAAAAAAAAATTTTCACATTTTTCGGCCTTCTTTGATTTGTTTAGCAAAAAATTAAAACCGCAGAGGTGATCAAATACCACCAAAAGAAAGCTCTATTTGTGGGAAAAAAATGATAAAACTTTCATTTGGGTACAGTGTAGCATGACTGCGCAATTGTCAATCAAAGTGCGACAGCGCTGAAAGCTCAAAATTGGTCTGGGCAGGAAGGTGTTTAAGTGCCCGGTGTTGAATATAACTTTGTAAGTTCCTGAGTTTGGGATGTGTATCTAATGTTTTTGAACATGCCTGTTTAGCCCCAAAAAATGGGAAATAATGCAAAATATACACCAAGATGTTGGTTTGTTTTAAAACCTTAAATTATTTCAAAGCTCAATACCAGTGTATTTGTTAAGTAGTTGAAGTTATAGTGACAATGTAGTCTTAAAATGAGGCCAACTCATGCAATTTTTAGTCCTTGAAAAGGCATAATGTTTTTGAACTTCATGCATTAGATCCATTAAGAACAAAAAAACATTGTGTTTGTGTAGCAGACCCACAGCGCACCATAATAGTTAGCTGAAGAAGATATTGTCACCTCATGTAGCAAATAAGGTACATTTGCACTATTGGAGCAAGTGGCCAAAATAAAGCCCATTTGTGAACATATTAGACAGATAAAAAAACACAGACAACAGTAGTTTAAATAAAATAGGAGTTTATGATCAAAGAAATATATTATTCCTGATCAGCTACAATTTGCTGCCAAGCCACTACCCCTCTACCCACAAAATAATCCAGGTATTTTTGCCATAGCTCTCTGGCATTTTGGGAGGGCAATCCAGCACGAGCATTTTCCAGAGACGTCATCACGCTAGCATTCCTCTGTAAAAAAAAGTATGGAGGATACAGCAGCACAATACCAAATGGTCTATTTTGTATAGCGCCAGGTTAATTGGTGTTAAAAACATCCAAAAACGACTGGAGAGGATGCCATCAACCACCATAAGAAATGTGCGCTTACCAGCTGCAAGATAGTTAATGCCTGTGGCTAATACCCAGCCAGGGTCTTTTCCTCAGTTGGATTTCTGGACTGGATCTGGTCGTCACATCTGTGGAGGGTTCCCTGGTCAGAACTGTGGCCACACAAATCTTCCACTAGCAACCAATTGCGTTGCAAAAAATGGCGGTGCAAATATGGCGCAAAAGAAAAACAAATGAGATGGCCATAGGTAAAACCCGCTGGGTATCTATTAATATAAAACAAACGCCATAGGCTTATAAAAAAAAGATAGAAATTTCAATGGGTAAAATTGCGGCTGGCCAGCTGCAGTACACACGCCCATGCTACAAAGGGATGTAGCACGCGGTGACATCAGTACGTCACTCCTCCCGACGCATTTCGTCACGGGTTTGACTTTGTCATGGGGCATCTATCAAGCTAAGTCACTTCGATTGTGGATGTCATCATTGTTGAACTGTCATTAAATATCGCACAGTCTATTGGACAGTTTCTGATCACTTTTTGGATATTTTTTGGACATCGTTACAGTATTATTGATTACTAATAATCTTTAGAATAATATTTTTGCATAAAAAGCATTATTCATTTTTGGAGTTTATATATGAGATCACAATATTAATTCTTGATCACAACATTCATTCACTGATGTTTAACCACTTCAATACAGGGCTTTTAAACACCCTTCCTTACCAGAGCACTTTTTGCGATTCGGCACTGCGTCGCTTTAACTAACAATTGCGCGGTCGTGCGACGTTACACCCAAACAAAATTGACGTCCTTTTTTTCCCACAAATAGAGCTTTCTTTTGGGGGTATTTGATCGCCCCTGCGGTTTTTATTTTTTGCGCTATAAACAAAAGAAGAGCGACAATTTTGAAAAAAACACACAATATTTTTTACTTTTTGCTATAATAAATATCCCATTTTTTTTAAAAAAAACTATTTTTTTCCTCAGTTTAGGCCGATACGTATTCTTCTACATATTTTTGGTAAAAAAAAAAATCGCAATAAGCGTATATTGATCGGTTTGCGCAAAAGTTATAGCGTCTACAAAATAGGGGATAGATTTATTGAATTTTTTTTTTTTTTTTTTTACTAGTAATGGCGGGGATCTGCGATTTTTTTTTCGTGACTGCGACATTGCGGCGGACACTTCGGACACTTTTGACACATTTTTGGAACCATTCACATTTAAACAGCGATCGTTGCTATAAAATTGCAATGATTACTGTGTAAATGTGACTGTCAGGGAAGGGGTTAACACTAGAGGGCGCTGGAGGGGTTAATGTGTGTCCCTAATAGGAGTGATTCTAACTGTAGGGGGAGGGGACTTAAGGGGAGGAGACCGATCATGTGATCCTCCGTACTGGGATCACATGATCGGTCTCCTCCCCGCTGACAGGACGTGGAGCGGTGTGTTTACACACACAGCTCCACGGTCCCGCCCGGTCCCGTTGTTTTAACGGGCAATCGCGGGTTGCCCGGCGGACATCGCGGCCGCCGGGCACTCGCACCGGGTCCCGAGCGATGCCGCGGGCGCGCGCCCCCCAGGCGGCCGGGAATCCGAGGACGTCATATGACGCCCACCCAGGATGGTAGATCCACCTTGTGGGCGTCATATGACAATACGCGGGTATTGAAGCGGTTAAGGTCATAGGTTAGAGCGCAACCTTTTTTGTTTTCATTGTATTTTGTGTGTATTTCACTGTGTTGCAGCTACTTCGTTTAGTTTATTGTCCAGCGCAGTTTTTTTCTTTTACTTTCTATGTTTTCAACCACCCTTTTGGCACGAGAGAGCCTGTAATTAAAGATTATCTGCTCTGGGGTGAGGTTCCTCATAGGAAACGGCTTCATAAGATGTTCCCCCAGTGCAGAGGCCTCATCTGCAACAAAAACAAAATTGATGCCCTCAACATTCTCCTCAGCAGGTGACAAGTTTAAGGTGCCATTCTGGAGCCGCTTGCAGAACTCTGTCTGCATAATGGCTCCTCCAGAGTTGCGGCCGTAGTTCTCAACATCCAGATACAAGAACTCATATGTGGCATATGCTGCAAAAGACATTATAATTAAAATATTATGAGTCCGAGTGGGGTGTGGGACAATCCGGACATGTTTTCCATCATTAGCACCACCACAGTTGGGAAAATCCCACTGATGGTGGAACTGGGCTACAATGTCCTGCCATTGCTGTGGGTTTGAAGGAAACTGTGGATTAAAAAAAAAGAAAACAAAAATGACTACTTCTGCACATAACATTGTGTAGCACTCTCTACCAATAGGTAGGTGCTAGTAAGGGTTATTTTACTAGGGTTTTCCAGCACAGGCAAATTTAGGCAGGCCTATGCTGCAAGCTAGGCCTGTCTGTTTTGATCTGGGGGCTGGGAGTGGTCAGAGTAGCAGTGGGTGTGACCACCTGCACTTCAGTTCTGAGGCGCCCCCGTTGCTTCCCTGGAGAAGATTCTGGAAGAGGGGCTGGGCCTGGACATGGAGTGGCAGGCAGCTTGTGTGTGAGCCCTGACCAATCCCCAATCGGTATTGGCAGCGGGCCAATCTACACGGTCATTGGCAATGTCTCTGCCACCACAGGGTCAGATAGCAGGGAACTCCTGGAGCAGAGGGGCAGGTGAAGCTGCCGGAACGCATGATCCGGTCAAGTTCCCCATTAAGGACTCAGAGCTGTGGAAGGTCGGTGAGTGTTACCACAGTGGAGGGTTGGAGTTGCCAAGGAGTCTGTGAGGGAACTCTGATTTTACACGGCAGAGTCTCCATCAAACACACAGGTACAGGTGGATGATGGGGAGTCCTAAATCAGAAAAGAGACTGTGGGGATCAAGTCGATGTGGCCTGAGGGTACATGATTTGCAATTTGGGCTGGCTGGGAACAGTAGTCCATTTGCTAAAGTCATGCTTTTAACCTACTAGGCCTCCGGGGAGAGGTTCTGCAGGCCTCAGGCCTAGTAGCAGCGAGCAACCAGAGCCAGTAAAGGGACTTATTCAGAGTGGGCCCCTATTACCCAATAGAAGAAGATGTGACCTACTTAATTTCAGTAACTACAAGTTTGTGCAGGAGAAAACCAGTTTGCGTGGAAGGAACTAAGTTTTGTGCAGGAGGGAAGAAGTTTCTGGGAACATAATTTCTACGCGGTCAGAAGTGGTGTATTCATTCTCTAACATAGTTTTGAATGAGGAATCCTTGGAAGCAAATAGTCTGTGGGAAGAGAGCAGAGGAGGAGTAACAGTCTGCATGGAGGTGCATGAGGAGATTTACATTTAATGTCCATGTACATCTAATCTTCTGGCTCTAACTTTGTGCTTTTGTGCTTCAATTGTAAATATTATGGCAATGATTAATCCTATGGGCATCCCATATTCCAATCCCTATCCAAGTTGTACCCCCCAATAAAACAACAAAAACATAACTTGCAAAAGACTGTTCATTGCCTCTGGAAGTGATGTATGAAGTCTGGCAGTGGGGTGATCTGGCGGTTTGTTACTAGCTGCAAGACCGTTGCTACGTTTGGCGGTCCCACCGAGAACCTGCTGGCCGTCGCCCCTAGCAACCGCTAAAGCCAAGGGGGGACTTTGCCTGTTTTGGGGTACAACTAGGGAAAACACTATGTTTGCTCTTAAATTGACTTTTGCCACATGCTGTTGCCCATAGCAAACAAATCCAGAATTATCGCTAAGTGTTGTTGTTCATAGCAACCATTCAGTATCAGCGCTGCCATCACGCCCCTGCACTCAGTTGTTTCAATGGACACTCACCACTGCGAAAAGCTCTGCAACCAGTGACTGTAACTATGTGCTATCACCCGTGGCAACCCTGGCGAGCGATCGCGCTCCAGATTACAAATATGCCAGGTGATCTGAATGGTGCGGGCATTGTTCACTGCATTGCAGAGAAGAAAAAATATTTGAAGTCTGGCAGTGGGGTGGTTTGGCAGATTGTTTGTTACTAGCTGCAACACCATGGCTACAATTGCAAGCAGATTTGACACAAACATGCTTAGCCAACATAAGGAGAAAACTTAAATGAATATTTGAAGACAAAAGGGTAAGGTCAACTTATCTGATTCACCTCCCCCTCTGTGGCCCATTAGCAAAATTTTAAGGTGGGGGGGGAGGAAATGGGTAGATGTTTTGGACAGGTAACCCTCTCCACTTCCATGAGAGCTGTTTGCATAAATAATCTGGGATACTTTAGCCAGCCCCTCCTTACTTACACTATTGGCAGCCCAGTGGACAGGTAAGAAGTGTTATAATCTAAAAATATGGATCCACACTGTCTGAATTGCAGCACATTTGACATTCAGAAAATATATATCAATACTATAGGAGACAAAAACTGTCTATGTTACAATTTTTAGGTAATCAGGCAGGCCCTTGCACTACATGGTTGGGTGAATTTATACAGAAATATGACCACAAAAGAGGGATAGTGTGTATGGGTTTTGCAAAAGTCAGCAGATCGAGTATTTGTATCTGTTGACTTAGCATTTTTTTTTTTGGGGGGGGAGGGTTACAAAGGAGTTTGGGCCCCACAAAATGGCCTCTTGCACTCTGCCTGAAATGGAGTACAACAATAAAATGTTGACCCATTTAGGGGAAGGACAAAAATGTAGATGACAAAATACACTGTTAAGTTACTAGGCTAGGTGTGTATGGGCCTAGGATAGCATGCTGGGGAGGTTAGTGAAGGAAAATATGCATGTAGGCCAAAAAAAGGAGCAGAAAAAGCTTACAGCATTGCATGACAATAATGTTAATTATGGAATCAAGAAATGAATACAATACATTAGCAAACATTAAATACATAGAATGTGATGTTAAAGGCAAAAACTTACCCAAATATAGTCCTTCTGCAGGACTTAAATAATGGCTGAGCAGGTGTCTATAATAATGTAATGAGTCGCAGAGCCTAGGGGGAGATCCCAGCGGTAAACTTGAGGTCCTGAAGACTTCTCCCCATCGCCATGTAACACAAGGTGGCTATGAGCCTTTGCTCAGGAGTGATGGCATGCCGCATACATGTGTCCTGCTTCTTAATATAGGGAGTCACCAATGGCAAGAGTTGGTGAAAGCAGGGGTCCGTCATCCAGAGATAATTTCGAAAATCGTCCGGATTATTTTCCTGAAGCTCCCGCAGCAAAGGCATATGACATAACACGATTAAGCAACCAATTTTTGGTCCAAGAAATCCTCCTCCTCCTGTTCCTGGACTCGACTTGGGTAAAAGCAATAACTCCAAGGTCAATAATAGCACGATTCCGCAACATGGCTGGTTGACAAACGATCATTCAGAAACAACTGACAAGCACAAACTGAAAAGAGCAAATCAACACTCACCAAACTTCTACTAATATGAAATTAGCAGAATGAGCCCAAAGGGAGGCGCCTGACAATTGAACTTCCTCTTTATCGTCTCGTAGTACATCTAGTATGTCACTACGTTCGTGTTTGTTGGCCGACAATTGTGTACCGTTTGTATGCAAGACAAGTTCATGGCACACGCCCTTCGGACAAAAGTCTAATGCTTCGTCTGCGGAAAATCTGATCATGTGTACGAGGCTTTAGAAGCATCTCACCAAAAACCGAAAACTCCTACTGCAAGGAAGATCTGCAGTTTGCTGGTATGTGCAAACTTCTAGCAAAAGGAGTGAGTCAGAAATGAGATTTGTGCAGGTATTTGTTCACACCCTACAGGACTCCCCCAACCTGACTGATTAAAGTAAACAATATTTGTTTATTTATTTTGCGTTTTAGAAATCGGAATGAAAATGGCTTGTATAATTTTTGTGAAAGTGATGTTTTCCTTTAAAAAAGTAGCTAATGTCCTTTAGCTCATATTATATTTTCATCGAAGATCTGGGATCATTTTGTATCAGCAATAGGGGAATCAACTGAATATATTTGATGAGAACAAGTATGAATAAGTCAGCTTGGTTATATTTAGTTTGTAAATCTCTGATCACTAGATGTCACTGTTTGGCATCATCATACCACTTTTACATACTATATTAATGATTCAATGTTTCCTACATACACAAGTAGTACTGTACTCCCAAATGGGAATTTTCCTGGCCCCAAAGGTCTAGTGGATTCGTTGGCAACAATTACATCATATAAGGAAACCTATTATGACATTTTTATTTTCATGTGTATGTACAGAAATAATTATAGGCAGTGGTGGCAAGTGATAAATATATGTGAAACTGTACTTTGGCAAATTATTTTATGGTGAACAGGGATGTTGTATAAAAAATATATATAGCAAAATAACTGATAAGTCTAAAAGATACAGAGGACAAGGTTAAATATTCAGCATGTACTACATAATATTGTTAAATTTTGTGATTAAAGATTAACTGATCCCTAAAAGCTTCACCCACAAAAAGACAGGCACGGAGCAAAGTACTAGTCAGTAGTCACGAATATAGCTTGTGATCTTTCTGCAGCTGATCCTTTTCCCATTATTGACTTATCATGCCTTGTCCTACACAGTGTCTTCATATGGAAATGGCCTTCTTGGTAGCGGCAGGATTTTGCTTCAGCAAGGAGAACAGTGGGCAGCACAATAGTGGCATCACCAAATCTCTCTTTAAATTTGCTGAGACAAGCAGTCAAAGGCAGCAGTACCTTCACGCTGCAGATGTACATCTATGGGACTGTAGTTAGGGGAGTGCATACTGTGACCACACAGTTGGTAGTGACTTTACAGCTCGTTTTTTCTAAAGCCCTGTGTGCATGAGGCCTACATGCCACCACTGTAACTATTACAGTGCAGCAGTATCAGAATGTAAACAGATTGCAGCTGTGGGTGTGTTTACATTTGAAAGAGCCAGCTTTGGGCTCTCCGTTAGATGTGATTCATGACCACCTGATAATTTCTACACATAACATACATGTACCCTCTGACTCCCCACCCACTCATGCATATCCCAGGTTCACCCGGGTCCTGCAGCAGTCTAGCACATTCACTGCAGCCTTCAGCCTTTTCCAATATTCCCCCTTGAAGCACAAAAGCACTCAGCTCTGGACTCTGTTGAATTCCTGGGGCCACTGCAGCCGAGAGAGCAACCAGGGTTGGTCCAAGGCAGAAGAGACATCAGCTGTGGGAGGCACAGTTGGAGAGGGAGCCTCTCCTGCCTCGATTTTTTTTCTGATCTCTATAACCCCATCCACTTAATGAGGCTCCATTTTTTCTTAGCTAAGGAGATCACAAAGAAAGACAGAAGGGACCTGTGTCCTGTACTGTTCTCCAAGCTATGGAAATTATAGGTATGTCAGGTATGGAATTCACAGGTATATTAATTATCTTAACTGTACAGCACAAGACACCAGAAAAGAACAGTCAATGCATCTGAACAGAGAGGTGACTGCAGAAGCAACTTGAAGCAAAAGGAAGGGATTAGCAGATGCTCAAACTGCCAAATGTCAAAAAAAATGTTTTGCAAACGTGCATAGAAAAAAACAAGCGGTTGCCCTGTGACTCTTGAGAAAGGTCGATGCTGGATGCTGTAAGGAATTACATTAATTCTATTTGAGCTCATTTTACTAAAAATAAAGGACTTTGTTGTCGGAAAATCCGATCATTCTAAAGGTGGTGACGTTTGTTGCCGGGACTACGTAGAGGCTAGTAGCCAATAGCTTTGGTCTTGTAATGTGATCTGAGCATGCGTGGCACTTTGTCCGTCGGAATTCACTACACACGATCAGAATTGGTGTGATCGGACTTTGTTCTCGGAAAATTTTTCCAGCAGGAGATAGAGCTTTGTCCGTCAGACAATCCGATGGAAACTGTCCGATGGTGCCTACACACGGTCGGAATTTCTGACAACATTGTCCGATAGGACAGAATCCATCGGAAAATCCGACCGTGTGTATGGGGCTTAAGGCTGGGTTCACACTAGTGCAAATTGGATGCGTTTTTCTCCGCATCCAATTTGCATGTCAGGAGATTGTGACCAGCTCTCTATGGAGCCGGTTCACATATCTCCATTGCAGCTGTAAAGCGGTTTGCACAGGGGTCCTGTGCATCTTTGGCTCAGTTTCAGGGCCGAATTCAGTCCCTGAAACAGAGAACAGGGACGCATAGGACACCTGCTGCGAGCCGCATCAGTCTTAGATGGGAACCTAGTCTTGAAATATTTGATATCTATTTCCTCAATTGAATTACATCTTGTATAGTTTACATTAAACTTGAAGATTGCATTGTTTGCATACATTAATTCTATTTGAGCTCATTTTACTAAAAATAAAGGTGTTATAAACAGTTGCATTAATATCTTGTGACACTGCCATCTGGCCCTCTGCTTTCATAAAATGTATAATGTTTTGAGATTTTGAGAACAATTTCATGAACAAAATTAACATTTAAGCGTGTGGCAAATGAAAAATGGATTAGGCAGCAAAAGGGCTAAAGGGGCCTATACTTCTGAAAATGTTAATGTGATTTCAAACCAATTCTGACAGAACAAATTTGCAACCAGTGAAAACAAAAATTAAAAAGTGAATATCAGATAATACACAGATTAAACAAATCCTCCTACATAAGTTTTACTTCTTTATCTGCAGACTTCTATTTTGTACACCCCTTCAAAATTTCTGATTTTAGATAAAATCCTTCTGCATTTTCAGTATCACAGAGGAGGGGGTGGAGAGCTGCAGTTAGAGGTCTGTAATCAGCAATAGACACTGTGTGAGAGCCGATTGGAGGAAAGGAACACACCCCCCTTCACACACAGCAGAACAGTGCTGAGCTCTCCTCCCCTGCACAAATTGTATCTCATATGGCAGGAAAACTTGTGACTTTTTCTGATAACTGAGGAACGAAGCACCAGAGAGAAATTACATTTAAGTCAGGTACATGCAGCCGAATATCAGGAGACATTTGGCGGTTCAAAAAAAAAGGCCGACATTCGGCCAGTGTGTATGTCGGACAAACATGCTTGAAAATCAGCAGCCGATCAACTCCCGGGAGTGTTCTGGCAAGGGGCCATCCCGTCAGAACACAACAGCTCAGCGGGGGAGATTGCTATATTGCATTTGCATATCGGAGTGTTCTGGCGGGGGAGCTCTGATCGGAGTGTTCTGGCAGGGGGGTTAACAGGGGGGGCCCATTCCCCTGTCAGGACACAACAGCTCAGTGGGGGAGATCGCTGTATTTACTTTGCATTGTGAGTGCAGCGACTCCGACTGGAGCCGACAGTTTTTTTTTTCGTTCAACCAGCTTAGTTGAACGGAAAAAAAAAACTAATAGTGTGTACCAAGCTTTAGAGACAGACTGTAGTCAACACTACAGATATACTGTATGTGCTTTTTTTCAGATTTTATGACTGAGGTTTACAACCACAGCACCTAATCTGGAAACTGAACTTACTAAAACCTGTACACCAGCATGGTGGCCAGGCAGCAAGCCTACATATTATTTACACACAGGATTGTGTGCTCTGACTGTGTGTGCTTTATGTGTGTTTGCGTACTCTGTCCTTGTGTTCTGCTTTTACTCTGTCTATGCATGATCTGCATAAGCCTAATATGGGCTTTTTAACTGCATGTGCTCTGTGTATGCTTGGTCTTCACATGCTCTATGTGTACAGCGTCTGTACATGCTCTATGTTTATTCTGTATTTGTGTGTGCACTGTGATGCTAGCCCACTGCCTTCTCTTCCTGGGTGTACAATGCCTCCAGAGAGTGGGAGAGTGTAACATGGAGCAGAACAAGGTAGTACATGCTGGCAGAGCGTGTAAAGTTGATTGGGGGCAAAAGCCCTCTGCTACTAATAAAAGATAAATACCAATCTCTTTTCTCTTGAAATTATATTTGACAGGGTGGAAATAAAAAGAACAGATTTTTAAAATGTAACCAGCTATAATACCCACAGGTTTTAGTATTTTTTCCAGAGTACCGTATTTGTGCGCTTTTATTATGAGCCGCCAAACAGTGTACAGACGCAAGGGCGTGAAATGGATCATTAATTCTTAACTGTCTGTGATTTGCAGTGGGGGCAGTTCTAGGTTATTCCTCAAAATGTTTGTTCCTGAAAGTATCCACGATTTCTCAGAGGTACCATCTTCTGAAAGATGCATTCTGTTAGCATCCACAAGAGAAAGGGAAAGAGAAAGTGTGTATGAGTACATACACAAATGACTAGCTTAAGTATACTGTATCAGCTGCAAAATGTTCAAGGAAATTGAACATGTTTGCAATTATGAGCCACGTGATCTGTCCTGAACTGCCAGGGACGGTATGAGCAAACTGAACTAGAATGCGTTTCTGTCTGGGGAAAAAAACGTGGTATGGACTTTTTAGTCTCAGTACTAGAAGAACAAACTAAATCAATAAACTTGTTTTAAATGTTACAAATCAAAAACGGTGATCAGGAATTACAGAAAAGCAAACATTAGCTGTTCCATTCTACATTACATCCATATAAAATTTTCTCTTAGATTAAATTGTTGGTCTGTTGTGCCTGGCTCCTGCAGTATCATGGGATTATACTGATTATCATGTTATTCCTTGGGGTTATCATGTCTCCATCTGTTTGTTTAAGAAGAAAAACTGAATAACCCAAACATTTCCAAAGTAATGCTGAATATGGATTAAACATAAAAAAGACAATAACATATACACTGGACATACAGACCATAGAACATGTAAGAGTTGCAATCATTTGTTTGCTATCGCCCAAAACATTCCCACAGATAAATCTATCCCCCGACACGTATTAACAGCAGAGCCAAAGTTGTTTTAAGTCTGCTTTGTTCCAGCTACCATCTGTTTGCTTTGTATGTAAAACTACAAATTGCCTTAAAAGCGACTGTTACCTTGGAAAAAAATTAAATAAAACAAAGGCACCCTGTAATAGCAGTAAAGAGAAGGAAGCATGCGAGAGCGAGGAATAAAGAGGGGATATTACCTTATTTATTATCCCCTAGGCAAAACGAGCAGGTAACCCCTGCCGTGGGAAGGGGGACCCACTGCAATGTCACTTTTTCTTTCTTCGAAGTTTAGCTTTAATATTTGCCTTTCTGGCAAGCGGCATTTTAGAGTTTTGTTCTATTGAGCTCCTCTTATCTGACACTACAGGGTGTGTTGCATAGTGTGTCCTCTGCTGTGTGCTGTGGTTTCACCCATCAGCTGCTAAGTCATTTTTGTGTCCAGTAGTGATGTACTGGCCAGCAGAAGCAGGGTTGCCAACCCCCACCGATTTTAGTTTTTATGACAAAACAGGAAAAATTTACTGACACAGCACATTTGTTACTGACATTTCAAAATATGATGGAAACTCCCTTTAGAAACTAAACCAAGCAATCTTTAAACAATATAAATACTATGTAAACATTAACAATAACCTTGACAAGTTATCTGGCCAGCTTAACATTTAAAAAGTCGAGAGAGAGAGATCGAGAGAGAGAGATCGAGAGAGAGAGATCGAGAGAGAGAGATCGAGAGAGAGAGAGAGAGAGAGAAATGGGAATGTCATCTAGAGCTCTGCATGCACCTCCTCCAATGCCATTGCATCACCTCCAGCAGTGCTTGTTGGCCTGAGCAGTACAGAGGAGGGTGCTATCATACTGGGACCACCTGCACAACAACAGTCACAGCTTATACCAGTGTTTCTCAACTCCAGTCCTCAAGGTGCCCCAACAGGTCATGTTTTCAGGTTTTCCATTATTTTGCACAGGTGATTTGATCAGTTTTACTGCCTTAGTAATTACCACAGCCGTTTCATCTGAGGGAAATCCTGAAAACATGACCTGTTGGGGCGCCTTGAGGACTGGAGTTGAGAAACGCTGGCTTATACCACCATAAAGACTTACTGACCAA